>CM032332.1:2775353-3170887 GCA_019022515.1 Quercus aquifolioides
AACCCACCACACACACAGAGTACCTTAAGTCTTTCACCAACTTCACTTGCTTTGATCACACGAACTTATAGTGCCTCTTCTTTTTGCAATTTGCCACAAGAAAATAATATATACAAACCTAAGTTAAATCTTAGAATTGACAAACAAGAGCATTAAAACCCCATAAATTTCCAAATAGTGAAATGGGTATTCAGAATTTGCATAAATAATCTAAATGGGTCTGATTATTTTGTAGGAGCAACTATAAAAAATTGTCACACACACACACACACACACACACACACACACACACACACACACACAGTACCTTAAGTCTTTCACCAACTTCACTTGCTTTGATCACACGAACTTATAGTGCCTCTTCTTTTTGCAATTTGCCCACAAGAAAATAATATATACAAACCTAAGTTAAATCTTAGAATTGACAAACAAGAGCATTAAAACCCCATAAATTTCCAAATAGTGAAATGGGTATTCAGAATTTGCATAAATAATCTAAATGGGTCTGATTATTTTGTAGGAGCAACTATAAAAAATTGTCATACTTGGACCAATGAGCCATTCTCTGTACCACTAGATTCCAGTTTGTAAGATCATGAAAACTAATTATCATGTGAAGAGCATGTGGTGACATTTGAATATTGTCATTTCAATTGCTATGTAATAGTACAACTAAAAAACTTTGCATGAAATAAATAAATAAAATCTTTCATTTTCCCTTTATTAAAATAAAACCAAAAAGAGAAAAACCATAAGTTCCCTAGTACAGTATCGAGTCAAATATCAGACAACTTTCTCTACAAACCAGAACAACTATTTAAAAATTATAAATATAATTAACTGCTTAATTCTAGTTTTTTATATTTCCTATAATATAGGTATAGGAAATTGTCTAATATTGTTTATTAACAATTATCATAGCATCCGTTAACATAACCCATGTACAATTACAAGATATCACCTCAAATAATTAATTTGTTGTTTAATGTCCAAGAATTTTGTAGATCAATTGATTGACATTTCTTAATATTCCAAAAACATCTAGGTTCAAATCCCTCAATGCCATTGTAACACTAACAGTAAATCAAAAATAAAATTTTAAAAAAATTTGTTGTTTGCCACCGGAATCAATACCAGGAAAATAGATGTAACTCACATGGACCAAAATGACCTTTTTTTTGGCTTCCGTGGCTAATAAACGTTATCCTCTTTCAAATTCACCCAGCCAATCCAACACAAATAAATCCAAACCACCCAAAATTCCAAACCAGAAAAATAGAAAACACAAAAAGAAGATATAGCAAAACTACTATCTTCCTTTCTCTCTTCCCTCACTCTCTCCCATGGAAACCATTCTCTCCCCTCACTCTCTATCCCCTCTCTTCAACCCCAAACCTTCATCTCCAAAGACCCTTCTGTCCTCTCTCCAACCCAAATCAAACAATCTTTCTCTCACCAAACCTATTACTTCTAGCCTCAAAAAACACCAACTTCAATCACTAAAGCCATCTTTACCAATACCCACAAGCTGGTTTTCTTATGCCCAGTTTAATTAAGCAAGTTTTAAATTATGCGTGCACAAGTTTTAATTACGCAGTTAATTAAATTCACATATTTTGACTCAGTTGACACATTAGTTAATGTATGATTGAATTATTTTGTATTATTCTTAAAATAGAACAAGTTTGAGAAATAATTTACATGGAAAAGTTAAATATCAAATTTGTAATTTTGCTACATTAAAAAATGTGCACTTTTGTTGTTTTAAAGTCAAAAACTTTCTTGAGGGTGTAGAACTCCCATCTATACTAATCTCCAAATAAAACAATATTTATAATATAGGGTTTCTAATTCTAATTCCTAATCAAATTTGGAGTTGGAATATAGTGGGCTGGGTTGGGCATGACTTGAAAACATGGGAAATAATTTGTTTGGGTCGATGGCTTGTTGATTTCAATTTTTGGGTTGGGCTACGTTGACTTGGGGCTTCACAAATGTATGTGGGCTGGTGAGTATTAAGGTGAAGTGGTCTGGACTCGGTACTTTTTCGGATTGGGCCATTTATTGAGCTGGGTTCAGATTGGGATAAGGCCTTTGGAAAACTGGGTTGGGATTCTACATGAAGTGGGCTTAAGTGAACCAAGTAATTCTTCAATGGATCGGACTGACCCACCCAACAAATAAATCAGCAACATATTCTGATATCTTTCTCTCAATCTCACTCTTTCTCTAAATCCAAGTCCTCCATAGCCAAACTCTAAGAGCTCAACTTCTCACCGGCCATCACCACCTTCACAGTGGATATCCCTGAGATCAGCCCCTCCTCTATCATGATTTTGGACACATCATGAAGCTAGTTCACTTAGCAAGACTACCTACTAACCAATTTGTCACACAAATTAAACAGAAATAGGCATTCACAGAATACATACTGGATCTATAACTTCTGTTTCAACTAAGTTTCAATTCAAGTTTAAATTAATTACATTGACATATTAATATGTGTCTACTAATGCTAATCATTGTATTTTTTCTATTATCCACGCCTATAACAATTCGAAAACATCAAAGCAGACATGAAAACAATGATATTAAAGTTAAAATAAAAATATGAAAACACAGGACAAAACCTCTAACGTGCAAGGTGGGACAATCAAAATACCTATAAGCTCTTTCAGGAATCACCAAATTGCTTCCAATTCAACCTTAAAAGTCCTTCAGCAACTAAGCTTTCTTTGCCATTACCCTCAACACAAAGCAACAAACAAATCGATACCTTTTTTCCCTTAACTTCCAAACTATGCACTTTGCTATAATTGGGATTTGCAGACAACTTCTAAACTCGTCCTTCGCTGGGCATGGCAGCAAGTAGAAATAAAATTCAGTAGTAGCTAGTAGCAAGCCTACGTTTTTTCGAACAATGCAAGATTTTACTGTTGACTTTTGTTGGTGCTTTCTCAAAACAAAAAACAAAAAGTTAAAAAGAGTAGGCTTTTAAACTTGGACAAACTTCCACATGTTAGATGCATTTCCACCTGGCGGAACCTAAAATTTGCCAATTGAGGATCTCCAGCACCAACACATGCGCAACAGATGACATCAGCACTTTGAGAAATCTCCCTTTCAGTTGCCCGCTTCAGTGCTTTACATTTTTTCTCATCACTGCTAGATAATTCTCCTGTACACATTAGGAGAAAGGAATAAGAAAAAACCAACTTCGAACTCAAAGATGCAGTTTTTATTTGACACTGATTAGGCATGGGAAATTCAAGAAGGATCTACGTTACTAGGTAAAAGATTAAAAAAAAATGATATCCAAAGAAAGTGATTATGCAGAAATGTCCAGATATCAAAGCACTCAACAGGCTGCATTCAAAGATAAAATGTCAGATGCCACTGCTGAATCATCATATATAAGTAATTAAATGCATATGCTGGCTTAAACAATAAAACTGAGGATAACCACAACCAATATAAGACGAGCAGAAATCAAAAGGAACTGTAAAATATCACACAACAGTCTAGCTTTCAATTTCTGAAAACATCATTGAGGGCCTTGGAAATTCTAATTAATAGGACAAGATTCATCAAATTACTAGAGTCTTAGTTCAAGATCTATGGTTAGATGTCTTCTCAAAATTCAAAAACAATACCAAGCTATATTTCAAAGGAGGCAGCTGGCTTGCAAAAATGTGCTAAATCGTCATCAACTTCATCCATATTGAATTTGAGTGGTCTTAAACAAATAGATGATTCCATTATAATTATATTATTTGCGAATGGTACTTAGTATAATCCCCTATAAATGATTTACTTCTTTTCACTCCATAACCAAGCAAAATAATGGAAAAGGGTTTTTATAAAATTAAATTAAATTTAGAAGAACCCTTTTGACCCAGTGGAGCTTCTTGCTTCCTTAGCTCTTTAAATCATTAAAATATTTGACAATTCACAAAATGGTAATCAGTCTTCTTTTCCAACATTTTTTTCAGGAACCAAACAAAGCTAAACAGAAAATCTGATCAATTAACAAAGTGTACACATCATCATTCAATCTAATAAGAAAATATTGGTCTTTTTTATAGGAACCTGAACAATTCATCATAATCATTCAATTTTACCGTTTGTATCAGTTCAGTAGATCCTTAAAAAAAAGAGACCAAAGTCAAAACTAGAACCACACTTCTTCTTTTTTGCTTTTTCCTTTTTTTGTCAGAGCAACCAAACAACATCAAATGCAAAACCCACAAACAAAAAAACTAGCAGTGTTAGAAATATAATGAGGCTTTGAGAGACTAGTGATGTGACTTTCCCCTTGAAAACGATTTCATGTTAAGGCTCCAAAAAGGGCTTTTTATTTTTGTGGACAATGTTCTGGGGGAAGATTTTAACATTTTATAATCTCATGAGAAGAATTCCTTCATAAAACTTCGATCTTTAATGGCAAATTTTATAATCAACCAAGGTAATGACTTTGTCTACAGTACTCTTACATAACATTCTGTTTATTATTTCTTTCTTATTTCAAGATAGATTATTTGAATAGTAGACACCCTTTACAAAATAGTATATATTAAACTTATTTGATTTAAGTATATTTAGAATATAATTTTAAAATTTAGAAAAATATAATAATCTATGACTTTATAGTTTGTAAAATCTTGCTATTAATTATTTTGGTAGTTTGTAAAATTATAGGATGATGGATTCAATCTTCATTATAGTTTGTAAAATACTTTGGGCCTGGTATTCTGAAATGCCCTAAATTGTCTAACACTCAATACTACAATTCTGCTCTTTGACATACTGTGGCGACCCCTGCTACAACGAAATAAACCCATTAATCAATGAAAACATGCAACCCAACCACACCCAACCCAGTAAAGCATTTAAGTCTAAACTAGTTCAGCTGTTAATTGAGATAGCTACAAGGCAGAGAATAATACTGCCAAAACCCATGAGATAATGAAATACATGGGGAATATAAATTTCTCTCCTCTGCTGAAAAGACATAAATCACAAATGCAACTAATCTATTGAAAGTTAAACCCTAAACTGGCTTCTTTTTTAAAAAGAGAGAATTCACAAGCATTGCATAAAAAAAGAGATAGGACCTTGAGGATGTGGATCACGTTGTCAAGGAGAAGAGAGGCTCGGTGTGAGTAAAGTCTCACATTAAATAATAATAATAATAGCGAATAATTAATATAACATATTTGGGCCCAAACTCATAAGTTTATGCTTTTGGGTTAAATGGTATCCCAACACATTTCAATTGGAGTCTCCAAGGTATTATATTATGTAATTGCTTCTTAAATTTTAAGATTGGGCATTGGGTATTGGAAGCAAAGAGACAGTGTCACGTGCAAGCATGCACATATATATTGTGTTATAAAGGAGTGATAGAGGGATCAACCCACATACACAAGGGATATGCAAAACGAAACACCCTGAAAAAAGAGGATTTTGGGTCTTACTGCTACTGTATGTGTGTCGGCGTGAGTGTAGCACAAAAGCACTGCAAGTGGCATTTGTGGTAAGACAAACAAGAAAGTATCCCAAATTCATAATGACATATAGGAGTTTAGCCATTCATAGAAAGAAATCATTTGTGACACAATTGTTAGGATTAAAATCTTTACCAAAGATACTCTCAGCTTTGATGCAGGATCAAATGATGCTCTGAGAAACATAAAGAGTTCTATATAGATCTCTATATCATTTCTACTTACCTCGGTAACAAAGCTCACAGCCAGCCCTTCTTTGCCTGCTCTTGCCGTATGCCCCACATGATGAGTATAATCTCTAGTGTACCTGCAGTGGGCTGGCAGTTAAATTCCAACATACAGATGTCTTATAGGGAAATTAACAATAACTAAAATTGGTCAAGAGATGTAACCTAGGAATATCGTAATTTACAACAAGATCAACTGTAGGAATATCCAAACCACGGCTGGCAACATCAGTTGCGAGCAATACAGGAACTTGTCCAGATTTGAATAGATGTAGAGCAGCAAGCCTTAGAGACTGAGATTTAAAAGAATGTAATGCTGCTACTTCCTGATCAAGCTCTTCCAGTAATAAACTCAAAAGGTGACAGCTTCTGCATCCACAATGTTAACATGAGAAAATAAATGTCATACTATGGATGAGAAATCAATGCACATTTTTATATTATAAACCTTCTTCACTGACATGAACAACTAAGATAATGCTTAATTTTTTTTTTTTAGTGAGTAATGAGTTTTACTAAAGATAAAAAGACTTCATATTCACAATGATGAACACCAAATACTAAGATAATGCTTGAAATATCCATCTCATTACATCATTTTTTAAATATTAAAATAATGCTTAATTTTTTTTATAAGTAATGATTTTTATTAATGATAATTGATAAAAATACTTTTTGTTCACAATTATGAACGCTAAATACTAAGATAATGGTTGAAATATCCAACTCATTACATCACTTTTTTTTTAATAAGTAGACCAAATGTTAAAACTCGTTACATCATTTAGAAAAATACTAAGATAATGCTGGGTGGAATGAAGATGCTAGTGATTATGATCTAAAGAAGAAAAAACAAATGATAAAGCCAAAAAACCAAAGCGAAATATCTATAGCCATTGGGTGACATGACTCAGACTTTAATAAGGTTTGGTTACGATATTTTGAATAATTTTCTTGTTGAGAACGAGTAAGAAATTTATATGATCACATTTGAATGAGGATACAATTTGGGGAAAAAGAAGTTACAAAATAAATTGTAATAAAAACCAGAAATGCAAAATTAGCTAAAATTGTGAAGAGCTGAATCAGAATGAGCCAATCCTAACTTATACAAAAAAAAAAAGAATTAGCCAATCCTAAATTGTAAATACCAGTGACAGACTTCTTATTTTGGTACAATGTTTTTGCAATCAAACCTGACCTAACTGGAAGTTCAAGCAATAGTTGACTGGCCAACACATATATCTAAAAAAGTAGGCAAGAAATTAGTGATAGCAGAGATAATATAATACAGCTAGCTATTAATGAACGAGATGGGCCAAAGCAAACCAGGATGACTAGAAAACACACACCTATGTCCCACCTAATTTTATTGAAGTCTTTCAAAATGAAAACAGGTACGTATCAAGTTGTATGTTAAAAGATCATATTGCATAATTCAACAAGCCATCAAACTAAATGTCAAATAGGAAAATTGTTGCTAAATATCTCTAGCTACATGCTATAGACCAAACTTACAAGGTACAGGAGGCCCCGATTTTTATAGTTGTTTATAGTTAACATCTGCATCCAAAATGTTAACTATAAACAACTATAAAAATGTACATAAGCCAAAAACTGTTGTGGTTTATGCAAAAATTACACAGAAACAATAAAAACACAAAATCAAAACCACAACCCTTCATTTATCAACAGCGCTAAACACACTTCAGCAAACCCAAAATCTCAAATTCCCAATATCTGGGAAAAGAAGGGGGAAAATCCCAAATATGTAAGTCAACGTTTGAACCAAAATTAACTCATGCCCAAGCTAAGCATTTTCATTTCATAAACAAACAACCTAAAAAGTTTCAATTTTTATTATCTTGGCCTTAATTTTCTCAGCTACCACAAGACCGTGACTGAAACCCTAGAAATGAAACAGAGAAATAGAAACTCAAAACGAATCAAAACAGCTTCGAAAGAAACCCACACAGGAACTCTCAAAATTCTGAACCAACAAGCAGCCAGTTTAGTAATGACTAATGTTAATTTAACATGAACATCAACTTTTATCCTAAAACATATCATAGTTCGTTACTAGCAATCAAGTTTCTTTTGACAAATTGTGAGCTTATATCACCAATAGGGTAATCCACTACAAAGCCATAACCGAAGCAGTTAAAACACATCAAATCACACAGCACTAACATATTTCAGCACACCAGAAAGTCTTTCTTAAGAAAGTAAGGAGTAAGAAACTACCATCAATAGGTTACAATAGTCAAATCCTTGAGTTATACAAGATAAGAAAACAACAACCAAGCCTTTGCCTCAAAATTTTGGGGTCAATTATAGATCATTGACAATCTAAGGGGTTAAAATTTTGGGGCCAAACTACCCAATTTATTATATTTAAAACAAAAGTTCTTAGTAAATGATAAGTTGAAAATGCTAGACTATAAGCATAAGAAAGTATCGCCCAGACAACCAAAGCAAATAGAACGAACCCCGTACAGTTAGGTATAGATAATTAACAAAATCAAGGGACTAGATTTTAATCAAAAGTATATTACACCAATTGGGTCA
The DNA here is from genome assembly GCA_019022515.1 of Quercus aquifolioides. NCBI lineage: Eukaryota > Viridiplantae > Streptophyta > Magnoliopsida > Fagales > Fagaceae > Quercus > Quercus aquifolioides. The sequence continues at coordinate 2,783,656 of CM032332.1, forward strand.
TCAAACATGTAATGCTTAACTACATATAGAGTCTTTCTCAAAAAAAAACTACATATAGAGTCATATATTACACACACCCTACGGCACAGGTGCAATCCAGTTCCAACTCAAACAACAAACACTCCAAATCAAAATTCAGATTAATGGGGTTGGTGCATCTATTAGATCATGAAGCTCTGAATCCTCAAATAGCTCACTTTAACAAAACACCCAGAAACCCAAGTTCTCACCTTTGGAAACCACAACTACCTTTCAGAACTAAACAACAACAACAAAATCAAGCAAAGCACCCACCAAAAAAAAAAAAAGGCAAACCCAGCAAGCAAAGCTCAAATATTTACAAAAAGGCATAACATTTAACATAGAAAAACAAAAACCCAAATCCCTAATAACCGAAAAACCGCACAGTATCAATCAAACCCACCTAGATTTACAAAAAAAGCTCTCACATTTACGGCTTTAAACCCTCAAATGAAACTCAATACTTCAAAAAAAAAGCTCAAAAAAAAAAAAAAATCATTGTTGGACGTCGAGCAGCCCACCGGATCGAGAGCGGCGATATTGTGCTGGACGTCGAGCAGCCTACCGGATCGAGAGCGGTACACGATTTCGTCGACGGAGTCAGAGGTTTGGTGAGATGGTTGAAAGGGACGTATTTGGCGGAGAAGAGGTGGGAGTATGTTGGGTTGTTGCGGCGGGGTTTGGAGACTCAGATGGGTTTTGGCTGAGATGGGGGACAGTGAAGAGATTTTCGAAGTATCTGTGAGAGAGAGTGTGTGCGCGGGAGACTAATGAAATAGCTAAAAACGAAGAGGCGATAAAAATAAAAAGGGACAACCAAAACAGGGGGAAAATTTAGGACTCGGGCAATTTAAAGGTCTATTGCGGCGGGTCATTAATATGCTGCTATATCTAAGCTTAACGCCGTTAAAACAAGTCTATTGTGGCGGGTCATTGTCCTGCCGCTATAGTATACTGCAAAAGATTAGAACTATTGCAGCGGGCCAATGGAATGCCACAATAGATCTCATGTATAGCGGTGGGCCAAAAAAGCCCCGCATACAACATATAGTGGCAATTTTCGCACCCACCGCAATAGCTCGTTTTTCTTGTAGTGTAGCTTGATAGAGTGAACTATCCCTTTCTTTGATGAACTCTTCATCGATCTCGTTGTCTTCATTGAGGACCATACTAAGTGGTGTTAAATCCATAAGGTCAACACTTCCTCATCTTGAGATTTAAGCATACATACTTAATTTTCTCACCCAAGGTTTAAGTTTTTAGAGGGTTCATTGAAAAACAGGCTAACTATTTAGAGACTCAAATTGGCTAGCAATGGATAATTATTGTAATAGGTGTCAAGGAATAATGTGGGTTACCAAAGGCGGTCTCCTATCCCTAGTGATGCTTACTTGTTAGCACAGTGACTTAAACTCCTTTAATAAATTATTCTTGGAATAAGAAGTGCTCCAACGATATGACAAAATCTTGAGAGATTGGGATTGAGTGTATGTGGCTTGAGAATTATGAATGAATTGATGAATTTATTTGATTGCCTTTTAGGACCTTTTCTTCTCATATTCTAAATGTTTAGAAATAGTCCTTACATGGATTGAATGAAGTCAAATCCCTCTTTGGAACAAATTGATTGGTAGAGCAATTAATCATCATGATTTGGAAAAAGTTTTATCAAATGGATCTTCTTATATTTTCTTGAAAAGAAGGCTTTTGAAATTTTTTTTGGAGTTTTTGAAAGGGAGGCTTCGGAAAAATCATGTAGTTTTTGAAAGAACAAAAAGGGTTTTTAGAAAAAAAAAGTTACTAAAAAGGCCCAATACCCCCAGTCTAATTTTTTTTGAAAATGAATTGAAATGATTTGAAGGTCTAGTGCCCCTAGTCCAAAAGATCTTTTTTTTATTTTTTTTTAATGTACATATGAACAACATGATGAATCAAATGCATCAAGCACAACATAGACTTTATTGAGCAAATAACCAACTAGAAAGCAAATCCTAAATAAACAATAAAACCAAATAGCCAATCTAAAAACTTGTAAGATCAAATTCAAGCAAAGTTTGGATGGCGGAGCAATTACTTATTTGTCAATCAGATTTTGAATGGCAAGTCGCAGATTGATACATTTGTCTCTCTGATAGCCAAGTTCTTGATGATATTTGGAAAACTCATGTGACTTGTAACCTTTAGGTAGTGGGCTTGGAGGAGGCCGAGGTTCAAGTGGGCCAAGATGCCCTTCAAGTTTGAGCTTTTCAAACAATTGGCTCATATGTATGTGGAGTTCATTGAACTTTCTTCAAGGCCTAGAATTGATAGTTGATGATTTGACTGCATCATTACTGATGTGGCAAGGCACTACCTCCTTAGGGATTGAGTCCATTGACATGTTCTTGTTGATTGGAGAGGATAGTAGGAAAGACAACTCATGGAAATCCTTAGCTCTTTTCTTTAGAAATTAGAAGTGTGGGTTCTCTTTGGGTTCTGGTGAATTATCCTTGTGTAAGGTTGAATTTATTTAATCATGTGTTGGCTTTATTCCATGCCAAATTTGCTTGTAATTTAGCAATTAGATACCCTGTATTTAGGTGGGAATTATGTAAGGATAGTGTGTGAGAGAGTGTGAAGAAATCTCAAGAAGTGTACAATTCAAGGGAGTCTCGCGACTGGCTCGCGATTGGCAAGTCGCCAGAATGGCACACGTGAGAAGCATGCAGGGAGAGCTGAAGGGTCACGACAGCTGGAGCACTACAGGACAAAACTTCCAGTCTGGCCAGGCAATTAGCTCGCGACTCAAACTCGCGACTCGTTCCAATCGAGAGCCTGAGTCGCCAAAATACCCTGTTTGAAAACTGACCTTTCACATTCCTCATACACCCTACTATAAATACCCTTATACCCATGAAATGTAGAGAGTTTCTAGATAGAATTTTGAGAGAGACACCCTAGAGAAAAACAAGATTAACTCATCCACAATCTTCATCCTTTGATTCTCCAAATTTCTCTATTCTCACCCTCTTCATTGACATATCCTTGAGAGATACATTTAGCCAAATTCTTATCTCACCATACCCATATCAATGAAGAGGTATTTTGGTGCTTGGGAAGCAGTTCAGAAGGGACCAATTCATTTTGATTGATGCAATGGACTATTACAGGATCCGGTAAGCTAGAAAAGACAAGGTTTGACGTAATCCTGTTGGAGCAAGAAGCTTGGAGGGCTTAGGTGCACTGGGTAGATTAGGCTTGGAGAGACTTCTACTATTCATGTATCCCAACTTCATTCTCTAGTGGATTATTGACCGCTTGGAGGGCGGCGAAGAGGTTTTACGCTGAGTACTTCGGTTTCCTCTTTGATAACATATCATCGTATTACTTTGTATTTGCATCTTTCTTCCCTTTCTCTTTACCTTTTAATTACTACTGTGTTGGTTATTTATTATGGCTTAAAGTGTGTTACCAATTTGGATATAGCTTATATTTCATTTTTCGCATATTTATTGTTTGATTATAAGCTTGTGTTGGTAATTTTATATTTAGGGGTCTAAACGTTTATTGGTGTTTTACACACTATTTAGACTTTCAATTAGTATCAGAGCGGGTGCACTTGCTGTGATTTAATTATTTAAGTGCGATCCTTGACCCCTTTTGAGATGGATCGATCTCAATCTCTTAATGCTCCTCCATATTTTAATGGAAGCAACTATGTATTTTGGAAAGTCCATATGAGGGCATTCCTATGTTCAATTGATGAGAGTGTTTGGGATGCTGTAGATATAGGATGGACTAGGCCGGAGGCCGTTAAATCCAAATGGGATAAGGCAGCCCTTGCAGCAGCTAATGCTAATAGCAAGGCACTAAATGCTATTTTCTGTGGTGTTTCTCCAGATGAGTTTCACAGAATTTCTCATGTTACAATTGCCAAGGAGGCATGGCAAATATTGGAGATGACCTATGAAGGCACCGAGAAGGTGAAGGACACCAAGTTGCAAATGCTTACCACACGCTTCGAAGAGCTGAAAATGAGTGAAAATGAGTCATTCGACTCATTTTATAGGAAGTTGAATGAGGTGGTAATTAGGAAGTTTAACTTGGGGGAAAATACGGAGGACTACAAGATTGTTAGAAAAATTCTACGATCACTACCGGAGAGCTTCTATGCAAAGGTTACTGCCATTGAAGAGAGCAAGGACCTTGATGACATCAAAGTTCAAGAACTTATTAGCTCACTTCAAACCTATGAGATGTCTCTACCATCACAAAGGAAGAGCAAATCTCTTGCTCTAAAGATAATCAATGAGAGAATGGAAGCTCAAGACTCATCAGATGAGGATGAGGTCGGAAAAGATGTGGCATATCTTGTTAAGAACTTCCAAAAGTTCTTGAAATTCAAAAAGAATGGAAAATTTGCTAAGAAGGAAAATTTCCTAAATTCTTGGAAGGAGAAAAAGGATTTCAAGAAGAAAGATGGGAAGGATTCTCAATCTTCTCAAGGAATCACATGCTATGAATGCAACGGTCAAGGACACCTTAAGAAGGAGTGTCCCAACTATTTAAGGGGGAAGGGTAAAGTGTATGCCACTACTCTTAGTGACACGAACTCCTCTAATTTAGACTCGAAAGAAAGCTGTGATGGAGAGGGAAACTACTCTGCATTTATGACCATTGCTCCCGTACAATCTTCAGATGATTTGAGTGTGTTAGTGGAAGAGCTTGGTGAGCACACTGAATTGGAGTTGATGGATATAAAGAAAAATGCAGCGGAAAATAAGTTTTAAAACGGATCTACTTCATTCGATATTGATAACATGCACAAAGTAAATTTCAGAATTAGAGAACAAGAGATCGTACCTTGAAGCGGTGAATTTCAAAACAAAGATTGAAGCACTTGGGACTACTTTTAATCTTCACTCCAATTCCACTAACGCCCAAGATGTGTGGTCTCTCGATTGGTAACAAAGGGATGACTTGTGAGTGACAAAAACTCACATGCACACCATTTCCATGATGTTTTTCTCACATATATATTTCTGTACGTTTTTCCCTTTGTATCTAACCAATTTATCTAATTGGGCTGGCCTTTTGGGCCTTACCAATTGGGCTTAAATGTGTGGCTTGGAGTGGGACCAAAAGGGACCAATAAGACACTAGCTCCAATGGGCATTGGGCTTTTCTGTCAACTCTTGACAAGTCCAAAGTTACCATTAACTATTTTTAATACCACTATATAAAAATAGTTGCACTCTAGGTCTTATCTATAAATTATATCCCAAGACTTTATTATACATGCAACCCCTTCATAAAATATTCGTAGTAATACAAAGTCATTAATGTAGACTGCCACTTTGTAAATTACTACATCTTAATCCTTGAGTACCTGGTTTAATCCTTTAATGTTATTCATTATATATTTATGAAATCCAATTCCATAAATATATACTTTAGTCTCACTAAAATGGTTAGGCCTAACTCTCTGAATAACAAACCCATTAAACTTATCTCAAGGGAATACTTTATATCTCCGTTAAGAGACTATGAATTCCATCTTGAGAATACATGTTCCATCAACACTAAATGTGGCTGCCCAACATACTGAGGTTTTGACCATTACTTTAGATCTCACTCCTGATATATCAAAGCAACCTACACCTCATGATCAGGTCCATTATTCTCTCATGATTAAGAGTTCATGCAAATGTAAGTCGTGAGATTTATTATTCATTTGACAGTCTTTAGGAGAATAATAAATCTCACAGCGGTCCAGTTCAATATGTCTTAACTCTTAAAACATATTAACACATCAACTAGAAGTCACCACTTCCATGATCAAGACAAATCATCGTAGTTGATATGTTATAGTCTTCGCAAATGAAATACCCAATTTCATCACCGACTACGAACTATAATTCTGAGTTTACAAAGAACTTGTGATTTATATCTTCTGTGACTCTTCACATAAATCACATACTATGCATCTCATGGACTATATGATAATGTCTGAATATTCATGTTACCATTATTTCAGATAATAATAAAACAAATTTATTAAACATAATATTAAGTCTTACATAATGTCAAACACAATGTCACACTTAATATCATACATAGCATCTTACAATAGGATTTAAGGGCACCAATCCTAACAGGAGTCAATAGGGATAGTAGAGGAATCCGATGATGAGAAAGATGAAAGAACAGTGGCACTACAAGAGACCTACAATTCCCTCATTGAGAAGACCTGTGAATATGCAAAAGTGGCTAAAATAGTCATTAAGAAAATGAAGAGAGCAGAGGAAAACTACAAGAGTCTTCTAGTGCGGTACAAGAAGACTAAGTGTGAAGTTGAGACGTTAAATGGAGAGCTAACCAAAGCTTATTCAAAGATCAAATTTCTTGAGCTTAAGGTGATTCAAACTAATGCTAAAGTAGAGCGGGTTTCCTCTAAGAAGCTTGATAAAGTGCTTGCTCATCAAAAACTTTTCTCTAACAAAAACGGTTTGGGATACACCGAAGAGAGCAGTTCAAGTGCCAAAGTGTCCAAGGATATGAAGTTTGTGAAAGTTAAGGAACTAATGGTGGCAATCACTACTGTTGAGAAAGTGAAGGCAGAGAAGAAGCGGAATGTGACTGACCAACGGTTTTTGACTAAGCCTTCTAACCAATCAGTGGTCAAACCTAAGAGTAAAGGAAAATCACTCCCAAAGTCACAAAGAGGTCCGAGAACTCAACATTTCTGCCATCACTATGGAATTCAAGGACACACCAAACCGAATTGTCATAAGTTTCAAGCATTAAAGAATGCAAGTGCTCAAAGGTCAAGAAGAGCAAGAAATGGCAAAGGGAATTGGACTGCTAAGCAATCAAAAGGTCAAGAAGGTGATCTCGGAGTGAGGGATGTGATGAAGATGATTGATGCATTCACCACCTGTTTGACAAGTTTTACCAAAAGGTTTGAAAGTCATAACAATAGCACCCAATCCTCTAGGGATATCACCCCAAATGCAAGTGTCGTGTGGGTGAAGAAGGGTACACATGCATAAGCATTAGAACATGTCCATGCATTAATACTTCCTATGTTTTATGACATTGATTGGTTGTGTGCTCTTTGTTATCATTCTAGCATGTGTTGAAAATTTTGTTTGTTTGCTATGTGTTTTGAATGTTTTTACACTTTTTTTATCAATCTTTATTTGTTTGTGTCAAAAATCCAAAAACACATAAAAAGTAGAAAATTCAAAAGTTTGATTGGCATTATTGTGTATTGTCACAAGCATGTTTTGCCTTGTACCTTCGTACAAATGGTTTTGTGCATTTACGAGCGTAGCTTGTTCCTTATGCACTCATAGTATTGTGGGAAAAATCTTGACATCTATGTGATTGTTGTAAATAAATCTTCAAACTTGTCATAAATGATTAATTAATGGTTTTTGTTGATCTTGAAACTTGCATAAACTTGTATCTATATATCTTCCCACCCTTTATTTTTTTTTGCTTAAAGAGCTCAACAAATGTAAATCTCAAAATGAAAAGAGATAATGAGCTGCAAAAGTCGTCACATATACTAGTATTTGACTAAGAAAAAGGGAAAGCGACTTTTATGAAAATGTATGATGCTCCAAAAATCCAAAAGCTTGTTCATCAAATTGAAATATCAAAAATTTCAAGCATCGATATCAAAAATGAGATGTATTGATTCAAAAAAATCAAATGATATGATGTATATGAAGCTAAATGAAAAGCTTCAAAATTATATAATCAAGTTTTGTGGGAGGTCATATATGCATACTTCTATAATTGAGATTGGTCAGTCTTCCTAGAGCTAATTGTGTATGTTTTGATTGAATTGATCATTGAAACTTCACATTAGACTAAGGACTATCTCATATTTGGTACCCACACACATCACACATGTCTATATTCAATGAATGCCTTATTCATTTGTGTGATTGTACTTGTTTAAATGTGTTGCATATGCTCAATTATATGTTGATCAAACACAAAAAGTTTTTTGAGTGTTTTAGTTGTTTTTTGAAAGTGTTTTTATTTTGAAAATTTTCAAAATTTTCAAAAACTGTGCAATCCTGTTCTAGTGACTCTGTCTCGCGAGTCAAGCAAGTCACAAGCCCATAGTCGCGAGCTTACTCAAAAGCTCCTAGCGACTCTCTAGCGAGTCAGGCCCCCAGTCACGAAAAATACTTAAAAATTTTCAAAAATCTGGGTTTTTAGATTTTTTGCGACTCAGTTTGGCAACTGGTTCGCGAGTGAAAGTTCCAGTCATGAGGTTTACTCAGAATGTTTGGCGACTCATGTCACGACTTACTCGCGAGTGGAACTTCCAGTCACAAAAAACACTTAGACAATTTTTTCAAATTTTGTCACACAGGTTTTTGGCGACTTGCACTGGCAACTTGTTTGCGACTCATTCTAATCGTGAAAAAAGCGTGTTTTGCGCATTAAGGGTCATTTTCAGGACAGTTTTAAAAAAAAATAATAAAAATCAGTTTTCCCTCACATATTGTGACTGTTCATTGTCTCCCTCTTCCAAACTCATCGGGTTCATTCTCAAAAACTCCATTTTTCTTCATCATCTCTTAACCAATCTTCAAGAAAAGGTATGGGTTCTTTATTTTTTGGATTTTGAGTTTTGTTGAGTTTGAAAAATATGTTGTTCAAATATGGTTTGGATATATTTTGTTGAGTTTGATGAATGGGTTTTGTTGGTTTTGATGGTATGATGCTTATATTACATGTTTTCATGTTTGCCTCTCATCTTTGAGTAGTATACCTTGTTTATGTTGTGTTGTGCATATCATACCCACGGGTAAATGCCTCATTGACATCTTCGTGTATTTTTTAGGATTTCATGGAAGATAATGTTTGTAGGGAGCTCATGGAATACAATGATTGTAAAATGCATCTCTGGTTATGTGTTTTGCAATATGCCCTAGGTTATACATGGTGTTCTTAGCGCGCGCGCGCGCACACACACACACACACACACTTTGATATGTTTGAGGGATTAATGCCTAAACTCTGTTGTGCCTTGATGCTATGTGTTCTCTCATGTCTTGTTTTTATTGAGCTATGCTTCAGTTTAATCTTTGGCCTTATCCTTAGTCCATTTTATTGCTACTAACTTGTTACTAATCTTTGGTGTTTCCATATGTTGTGCTTTGTGTTGTGGTCTTTACTACTATGTTTTTGCAGATGACTCCAAAGAAGAAGACTACAGCACAACGTGCTGACAAAAGGAAGAAAATGTACAATACTTGGTTCCGCTCTATCCAACACTTTGAAAGATACAATCAGTTCTACACGGAGGCTCCAATCATCCTAGAGCGATTTGTGGACTTGACTGATTTGAAGGATTACTTTATCCCAGGTTGTTTTCAAGACAGAGGTTAGGACAAGCTTCTTAGTGATCTCCCTGCAGTGTATGAACCCTTGATATGAGAGTTCTATGCCAATGTCATTTTAAGGGAGGATAAAATAAATTGTTGGATTAGAGGTCATAAGTTCAACATTGACTTGGAGGATATTGATGATGTTCTTGGCTTTAAGGATCTAGAGCATGATTTCACTCACTACAAGGACAGAATGCTCTCCATAGAGACGGTTCAATCTCATATTGGTGGTGTTAGAGAGGGAAGATGCCTCAACACAACTGTTTTTCCATCGGATCTTTGATGTCTCCCATACATTATAATGTTCAACCTGTACCCGGTGAAGAAGATGACCACCATCACTAATGCTAGAGCCATTTTTCTCATGGAGCTTCAGGAGAACAGTTACATTGATATTAGTGCTCATGCCTTCTACATCATTGCTGATGAAACAAGGACAACTTCAAGGGCAAAGCTGGTTCTCCCTAGTCTACTTATGAGGCACTTTCGAGCAAAAGATGTGGAAATTCCCCAAGACATTAGTCTCATGCCTACTCCTCCAGCTATCAATGCTTTAACAATTGCACGGATCAAATTTCGTCTTCCGGGTGATGAAGAGGAGGGTGATCAAGTACAAGGCGAACCTATGGACACTGAGACAGAAGCAGAAGCACAACCCTCAAGCTCATGAAGTCGTGGTAAAAGAAGCCGAGCATCATCATCTTCTACAGTACCTCCAGATGCATTTCAGATCATCCTTGAGAGGATTGATGGGCTGCGAGATGTTCAAAATGAGCAATCTAATAGGCTAACTACTATCCAATAACAACTGAATTTGCTTTCAGCAAAATTTGATAGCTTCACTACATAGCAGTAGCCCTTTGGCCATTTCAGTCAAAAAGGGGGAGATATGGAATAGGAGTAGCTCTTAAGGGCGAGCATCATTTTGAGGGGGAGAAACTTTTAGCATTCCTAATTTATGTTGTTTATGGTTTTTGTTGTTTATAGTTTTTATAACTCTTGGATGGGTATAGTGCTTGTGTTTAAAACTTTTGGTACTTTGGTTTAATTATTTCAGTTTCTATTCAGTGCTTTATGATTTGTACCTTTGCTTTGTAGCTCAGTACTTTTAATTAATGTTATGCATTTTCTTTAGTACTTCACTTTTGTACCCTTGTTGGATTTTATATCCTTGATGCAATTACCTTAAGTTTTTTTATCGGTTGAGTGTTGGACATGCAAGTATGCAAATGATACTTTGCATTGAGCTTATTAGCTTGGATGTCCGGATGTTCATTCCTTGTGTGAATGATCATTGTGATCACTATTTATAGTGATTGTTCCTATTTGGTCAAGTCATGCTTTAATGCTTTAATCTTCACTACTTGATCGCATTGTGCTTGCTCCATATACATTTCAAGATTTCTGCTTACAATGATCATCTTGTGTTGTTGTTTTTAGGAAATACTTGTTCGTATGGTTCAAGATCTTCACAGTTTCTAAAGTTAGGTGTGAGTGAGTTTTGGCAATTGTTCCCAACTCACATGTTAAGTCTAAAGTCTGTTTTAGGGTTTTGTCACGGAATAGTTAAAGGGGGAGATTGTAAGGTTGAATTTATTCAATCATGTGTTGGCTTTATTCCATACCAAATTTGCTTGTAATTTAGCAATTAGATACCCTGTATTTAGGTGGAAATTATGTAAGGGTAATGTGTGAGAGAGTCTGAAGAAATCTCAAGAAGTGTGCAATTCAATGAAGTCTCACGATTGGATCTAGCGACTGGCAAGTCGCCAGAATGGCACACGTGAGAAGCATGCAGGGAGAGCTGAAGGGTCACGACAACTAGAGCACTACAGGACAAAACTTCCAGTTTGGCCAAGCAATTAGCTCGCGACTCATTCCAGTCGCGAGCCCGATTCGCCAGAATGCCCTATTTGTTGAAAACCGACCTATCGCATTCCTCATACATCCTACTATAAATACCCTTATACCCACGAAATGTAGAGAGTTTCCAAAGAGAATTTTGAGTGAGAAACCCTAGAGAAAAACAAAATTGACTAATCCACAATCTTCATCCTTTGATTCTTCAAATTCTTCTACTCTCACCCTCTCCATTGACATATCCTTGAAAGGTACATTTAGCCAAATCCTTATCTCACCATACCCATATTAGTGAGGTAGTATTTTGGTGCTTGAGAAGTAGTTCAGAAGAGATCAATTCATTTTGATTGATGCAATAGGCTATTGCGAGATCCGATAAGCTAGAGAAGACAAGGTTCGGTGTAACCCTATTGGAGTAAGAAGTTTAGAGGGCTTAGGTACACTGGGTAGATTAGGCTTGGAGGGTCTTCTGCTATTCATGTATCCCAACTTCATTCTCTAGTGGATTATTGACCGCTTGGAGGGCGGTAGAGAGATTTTACGCTGAGTACTTCGGTTTCCTCTTCAATAACACATCGTCATGATATCTTTGTGTTTGCATCTTTCTTCCCTTTCTCTTTACCTTTTAATTACTACTGTGTTGGTTATTTATTTTGGTTTAGAGTGTGTTACCAATTTGGATATAGCTTCTATTTCATTTTTCGCACATATACTGGAAGTTTCACTCGTGAGTAAGTCGCGACAAGAGTCACTAAACTTTCTAAGTAACCTTTGCGACTGAAGCTTCCACTCGCGAACAAGTCACCAAGATGAGTCGCGAGAAATCTAAAAACTCAAACTTTTGAAAAAAATTCTAAGTCTTTTTCGTGACTGGGACTTTGACTTGCCAGAGAGTCGCGAAAACCTTTTGTGTAAGCTCGCAACTAGGACATGTGACTGGAGTGACCCGCGAGACAAGTCACCAAAACAGGGTTGTACAGTTTTTTGAAATTTTTGACATTTTTCAAAGTAAAAGCACTTTCCAAAAATAATTAAAACACTCAAAAATCTTTTTGTGTTTGATCAACATATAATTGAGCATGTGCAACATATTTAATCAAGTACATTTACACAAATGAATAAGGCATTTATTGAACATAGACATGTGTGATGTGTGTAGGTATCAAAGATGAGATAGTCCATAGTCTAATATGAAGCTTCAATGATCAATTCAATCAAGGCATGCACAATTAGCACTAGGAAGAGTGATCTATCTCAATTATCGAAATATACATATATGACCTCCCACAAAATTTGATAACATTATATTGAAGCTTTTCATTTGGTTCCAAGTACATCACAACATTTGATCATTTAGAATCAATAAATCTCATTTTGAAATCGATGCCTAAAATTTTTGATATTTCAAATTGATGAATAAGCCTTGGCTTTTTGAGCATCATACATTTTTCATAAAAGTCGTTTTCCCTTTTTCCTAGTCAAATACTAGTATGTGCGATGGTTTTTACAACTCATTATCTCTTTTCATTTTGAAATTTACATTTGCTGAGCTCTTTAAGGAAAAAAAAAAAAAAGAGTGGAAAGATATATAGACACAAGTCTATGCAAGTTTCAAAATCAACAAATCCATTGACAAATTATTCATGACAAGTTTAAAGATCTATTTACAACAGTCACATAGATGTCAAGATTTTTCCTACAATGATAAGAGTGCATAAGGTACAAGCTATGCTCGTAAATGCACAAAGCCATTAGCACAAAGGTACAAGGCAAAACATGCTTGTGACAATACACAATAATGTCGACCAAACTTTTTGGATTTTCTACTTTTTATGTGTTTTTGGATTTTTGACACAAAAGCAAATAAAGATTGATAAAAAAAAAATGTAAAAACATTCAAAGCAAATAGCAAACAAACACAATTTTCAACACATGCTGGAATGATAACAAAAAGCACACAACCAATCAAAGTCACAAAGCATAGGAAGTATTAATGCATGGACATGTTGTAATGCTTATGCATGAGTACCCTTCTTCACCCACACGACACTTGCGTTTGGGGTGATATCCCTAGTGGATTGGGTACGATCGTTGTGACTTTCAAACCTTCTGGTGAAGTTCGTCAAACAGGTGGTGAAAGCATTGTAAGGTTGAATTTAATCAACCATTTTGTTGGCTTTATTCCGTGCCAATTTTCTTGTAATTCAGCATTTAGAAACCATGTATTTAGGTGGGAATCATGTAAGGGTAGTGTGTGAGAGAGTGTGAAGAAAAGCTCATGAGTGTGCACTCAAGCAAGGCCTCGCGATTGGATCTCGCGACTAGCTCGCGGCTAGTAAGTTGCCAAAGAAGGCACACGTGTGAAGCATGTAGAGGAGCTGAAGAGTCACGCCAACTGGAGCACTACAAGACAAAACTTCCAGTCTGGCCAGGCAGTTAGCTCGCGACTCAGACTCACGACTTAGTCAAGTTGTGAGGTTAAGTCGCCAGACCACTCTATTTAGGAAAAATTGACCTTTCGCATTCCAAACACACATCAGTATAAATACCACTTATATCCACGTATTGTAGAGAGCTTCCAGAGAGAATTTTGAGAGAAAAACCCTAGAGAAAAACAAGATTGACTCATTCACAATCTTCATCCTTTGATTCTCCAATTTTCTCTTCTCTCACCCACTCCATTGTTACATCCTTGAGAGGTACAATTAGCCAAATCCTTTTCTCACTATAGCCATATCTGTGAGAAGGTTATTTGGTGCTTGGAAAGCAGTTAGGAAGGGACCAACTAATATTGGTTGATGCTATAGGCTATTGTAGAATCCGGTAAGCTAGAAAAGACAAAAGTTCGGCGTAACCTCGTTGAAGCAAAAAGCTTGGAGGGCTTAGGTACACTAGGTAGATTAGGCTTAGAGGGTCTTCTGCTATCCATGTATCCCAACTTTATTCTCTAGTGGATTATTGACCGCTTGGAAGGCGACGGAGAGGTTTTATACCGAGGACTTCGGTTTTCTCTTCGATAACACATCGCTGTGTTGTCTTTGTGTTTGCATCTCTCTTCCCTTTATTTTTGCCATTTAATTACTGCTGTGGTTGTGATTATCTTTGGTTTAGATTGTTTATCAATTCTGTGTTAGCTTATTTTCATATTCCGCACTTACATTGTTTGATAATAAGCTTGAATTGGTAATTTGTAATTTGGGGGTCTAAACATTCATAGGTATTTTACACACATTTTGGACATTCAATTGGTATCAGAGCAGGTGCACTAGCTGTGGTTTAATTACCTAAGTGCGATCCTTGACCCCATTGAGATGGATCAATCTGAATCTTTAAATGCTCCACCATATTTTGATGGAAGCAACTATGTCTTTTGGAAAGTCCAGATAAGGGCATTCTTGTGTTCAATGGATGAAACTGTTTGAGATGCAGTAGATGTAGGATGGAATAGGCCGGAGGCTGTTAAATCCACATGGGATAAGGCGGCTCTTGCGGCAGCAAATGCAAATAGCAAAGCACTAAATACTATTTACTGTGGTGTTTCTCCAAAAGAGTTTCACAGGATTTCCCACATTACAATTGCCAAGGAGGCATGGCAAATATTGGAGACCACGTATGAAGGAACAAAGAAGGTGAAAGACACTAAGATGCAGATGCTAACCACTCAGTTTGAAGAGCTGAAAATGAGTGAAGACGAGTCTTTCAACTCATTCTATGGGAAGCTAAATGAGGTGGTTATTGGCAAGTTCAATTTGGGTGAGAAAACGGAGGACTCAAAGATAGTGAGGAAAATCCTTCGATCATTACCAGAGAGCTTCCGTGCAAATGTTACAGCAATTGAAAAGAGTAAGGATCTTGATGATATCAAGGTTCAAGAACTAATTGGCTCACTTCAAACATATGAGTTGTCGTTGCCATCATAAAGGAAGAGCAAATCCCTTGCTCTTAAGATGGTGAATGAGAGGGTGGAAGCTCAAGACTCATCGGATGAGGATGAGGTCGATAAAGATGTAGCATATCTTGTGAAGAATTTCCGAAAGTTCTTGAAGTTCAAGAAGAATGGAAAGTTTGCTGAGAAGGGAAAATTCCAAAATTTCGGAAAGGAGAAAAGGGATTTCAAGAGGAAAGATGGGAAGGACTCTCAATCCTCTCAAGGAATCATGTGCTTCGAATGCAATAGACAAGGACATTTCAAGAAAGAGTGTCCCTATTATTTGAAAGTGAACGGCAAAGTGTATGCCACTACTCTTAGTGACTCCGACTCCTCTAATTTAGATTCAGATGAAAGCTGTGATAGAGAGGGAAACTTCTCTGCATTCATGACCATTGTTCATGTGGAATCTTTGGATGATTTGGGTGCGCTAGTGGAAGAGCTTAGTGAGCACACTGATTTGAAGTCAATAGGGATAGTAGAGGAATCTGATGATGAGGAAAATGAAAGAACAGTGGGACTGCAAGAGACCTACAATTCCCTCCTTGAGAAGACCGTTGAATATGCAAAAGTGGCTAACGTAGCCATTAAAAAGATGAAGAGGGCAGAGAAAGATTATAGAAGTCTTCTAGTGCGATACAAGGATTCCAAATGTGAAATGGAGACGCTAAATGGAGAGTTAACCAAAACTTATTCAAAGATCAAATTCCTTGAGCTTGAGGTGGTTCAAGCCAATGCTAAAGTAGACCGGGTCTCCTCCAAGAAGCTTGATGAAGTACTTGTTCATCAAAAGCTTTTCTCCAATAAAAGTGGATTGGGATACAATGGTGAGAGCAGTTCAAGTGTCAAAGCATCCAAGGATATAAAGTTTGTGAAAGCTAAAATACCGATGATTACTACCACGAATGCTGAGAAAGTGAAGCCGAAGAAGAAGAAGAATGTAACTGACCAACGGTTTATGACTAAGCCTCCTAAACAATCAGTGGTCAAACCTAAGAGTAAAGGGAAATCACTCCCAAAGTCACAAAGAGGTCCAAGAACTAAACACTTCTGCCATTACTGTGGAATTCAAGGTCACACCAGACCCAATTGTCATAAGCTGCAAGCATTGAAGAATTCAGGTGCTCAAAGGTCGAGAGGACCAAGACATGACAAAGGGAATTGGAATACTGAACAATCAAAAGATCATGAAGGTGATACTGGAGTGAGGGATGTGATGAAGATGATTGATGCATTCACCACCTGTTTGGCAAGCTTCACCAGAAGGTTTGAAAGCCACAATACTCGTACCCAATCCTATTGGGATATCACCTCAAACGCACGTGACGTGTGGGTGAAGCAGGGTACTCATGCATAAGCATTACAACATGTCCATGTATTAATACTTCCTATGTTTTGTGACTTTGATTGGTTGTGTGTTATGTGTTACTATTTCTAGCTTGAATTGAAAATTCTTGTTTGCTTGTTTTTGTTTTAAATGTTTTTACATTTGTTGTTTTTGATCAATCTTTTCTTGCTTTTATGTCAAAAATCCAAAAACACATAAAAAGTAGAAAATCCAAAAAGTTTTATCAGCATTTTTGTGTATTGTCACAAGCATGTTTTGCCTTGTACCTTTGTACTAATGGCTTTGTGCATTTACGAGCGTAGCTTGTACTTTATGCACTCATATCATTGTGGGAAAAATCTTGAATTCTATGTGACTGTTGTAAATAGATCTTCAAACTTGTCATGAATGATTTGTTAATAGTTATGTTGATCATGAAACTTGCATAGACTTGTGCCTATATATCTTCCCACTCTTTATTTTTTTTACTTAAAAGAGCTCAACAAATGTAAATCTCAAAATGAAGAGAGATAATGAGCTGCAAAAGCCGTCGCACATACTAGTATTTGACTAGGAAAAAGGGAAAGCAACCTTTATGAAAAATGTATGATGCCCAAAAAGTCAAAGGCTTGCTCATCAAATTGAGATGTATTGATTAAAAAAAATCAAATGTTATGATGTGAATGGAGCCAAATGAAAAGCTACAAATTTGTGTTATCAAGTTTATGTTTTTCATCAAAAACTCCTTCAAAGGCATTTTCGTGAGAAGTTTCGTGAGTAAGCACTTCCCGCGAAAATGAGAAAGGAAAAACTTGAAAACACAAAATTTTCAGGCAGAAACTTTCGCGACCATCTCACGAGAAAAATTTACTCACGAAAAATTTTGTGCTTCAGTGGCATTTTTCACGAGTAACTTCACGAGTAGCTAACCTACGAAAACCGCGTGTTTTCAGTTTTAAGGGCTGATCATGACAAATTTTCAAATCACACCCTTTTGCCCCCCTCGAGCCTCTCTCAACCCTAAACCTATTTTCTCTCAAAAACCCAACCAAAACTCAAGAGAAATCTTCTCAAGGTCTTCTCTAAGGTACGTTTGATCATTTTTTTCTCTTTATTTCCTTAGATTAAGCCTTAGATTCTAGGTTTTGCATAAGTTGGGTATATTTTTTAAAAAGGGTTGGGAAACTTTATATTTGTGAAAATTCTTTCAATTTTCTTGATTGGGCTTTGTCCCATTTTCTTTGATTGTGTTTGTGTTGGCCCCTTGTGGTATTTTAACATGTATTTAGGCAAGATTCACATATGTTCATGCATTGTTTCCATGTTAATTGTGTTGGTGCATACCAAGTGTTTGATAAAATGTCTCTATGGCATTTTGATGTTGTTTAGGACTCCGATGAGTACCAAACTTTGGGGATTACCATGATTATGCATGTTTAACATGTTTTGATCATTGATTGTGTGTTTTACACACTTTGACCCAAGTGTGCTGAATCATGCCTTGTTCATGCATCGCACATGCACACCACATGCACACTTGATGCACACACTTGTTCACTTGTCATGTTTTGCATATCACTCATGCTAGATAAGTATTTGTACATGTTTTGCACTTACAACATGATCTTGTGATAGTGTTTATGTTCTTTTTAGGACTTTATGTTTGTTTTTATGGACTAACTTGATACTAATCAAGTTTGCGTTCTTGTTTTTGTGTTTTTGTGCTTGTCTCTTTGTGTCTTGTGCCTGTGTTTGCATATGTCTCCTACTAAGCATTCAGCCACCAAGAAGTCATCAAAGCGCCCTCGCACTAATTCAAAAAACTTTTGAAGTATGGAGGCAAATATGGCCTACAACGACTTCTACAAAAATGCCCCGATCATCATGGAAAGGGTTGTAAGTATGTAGACCCTTGAAGACACTTTCATTCCTAAAGTGTTCAAGGAGAGGACATGGACAAAGTTGCTGAACCCAAGTGGGAGTGTCTTCGCCGAAATCATAAGGGAATTCTTTGAAAATGCCCTTATGGAAGGCGTGCACATAAATTGTTGGGTGAGGTAAAGAGAATTCTCTGTCATGAGGGAATCTATAAAAGAGGTATTGGAAGTTCGTCCACCATCTCAACAAATCTCTATCCAATATAATCATAGATTGGATTCCCTTGAGCCAATTGTGGAACTCCTCGGTGGAAATCTCAAAAAGAAGTCGCTGAACACAATTCCTTTCACCCCAAAGATTAGGACATTGGCCCATATAATGCTCTTCAACCTCTACCTCGTGACGAACTTGACCACATTGTTCGAACCAAGAGCTATCTTCCTATGTGATCTCTTCACACATAAGGAGATCAACATATGCAGTCACATCTACTACCTCTTGACCAAATGTATTACCAAGAGAAATTCGAGAATAGTCTTGCCATTTCCAAGTTTAATCATGGCTCTTATAGCAAGAACAAGGCTGAAGGTTTCGAGAGGTCTTACCATGGTGCAAAGGGACTATCCAATTGGTGCTGAAACAATGACTCAAAGCAAAGCCCATATCATCGGATCAAAAACTGGCATTTCTCAAATCCCAAGGGATGATGTTGAGGAAGAAGGTGGGCACATATAGGAAGAAATAGACTGGTTCACATCAGCCCCGGAGGGCTCTGCACAACCTTCTTCCCAAGCACAAGCACAGGGACCCGATCATCTTGATTGTCTCATTGCACGGGTTGAGCATATGTATGGTATACTAGAGACACACGTGCAGAACACCACGAATCAATTTACCTACATCGAAGGACAGATCACTGCACTCTCGTCTCAGATTGATGACATGATGATAAAGTAGAGGCAGAAACAAGAGGGCTACGAATCAGAATCTAAAGAGTTCTAACCTCTTTAGCTATTCTGGTCAAAAGGGGGGAGTAGTTTGAGGGGGAGCTGCATAGTTTGAGGGGGAGCATAGCATAGCAAATCATAGATATTGGTTTATTTTGGTGGTGGTTTAGTAGTTTACTTTTGGTTTTAGTAGTCTACTTTCATTTACCATTAAAGTTTTTATAACTCATGGATATTTACATTGCTTTCTTTTAAAACTTTAAAGTACTTTGGTTTAATTTCAGTTTATCTTTAGTACTTTGTTTATGTATCCTTGCTTTGTAGCTTTTAAGTACTTTTAGATTAATGCATACATTATCTTTAGTACTCCACACTTGTGCCCTTGTTGGATCTTGTATCCTTGATGCAAATACCTTAGTGTTTTGCATTGGTTGTATGTTGGGCATGCAATTAATTTTTGCGTTTGCTCTTAATTGCATTGCATGTCCAGATGATCATTTACTAGCTAAATGTTCATTGTAGTCATTCTTTAATGACTATTTTTGTTTGATCAAGTTATGCTTCATAGACTATATCTTGTTTAATATCTTGATCGCATTTTACTTGCTCCTATACATACCTTGTTCAACTTGTCATAAGCTTAATGAAAGTTTTGTTTGTGTGCAAGTGTTTCAGGATACAAGTACATAAGGTGCAAGTACTTCACAGCTTCTAGAATTGGGTGTGAATGAGTTTTACCACTGTTCCTAAACTCACGTTTAAGTTTAGAGTCTGTTTTAGGAGTTTTGTCACAGAATAGTCAAAGGGGGAGATTGTAAAATTGTTACTTACAACTATTTTGTGTTGGCTTTAATTCAGTGCCAAATTTTATTGTAATTTTGTTCAATCATGTTTACCCTATATTTTATGTGGGATTTCATTGTATGGGTTGTGTGTGAGAGAGGGTGTGAAGGCTCAAGTTCTCATTGAAGACCAAGTGGAAAATATAATATTATTTTATTACATAGCATAACTAAAATAATATGGTGTTTATTGCTATACATTTCATTTTTACTATTTTTCTTCTCGTCTTATTTTATTCAACATTTTAGCAACATCCTCCATATCATAATTATTTATATTTTGTCTCATTTCTTAAAAATTAAACGTATAATATTTTATTTAAATTCAATAAATAAAAATTGTTCTTTAAAGTCTTCCCATGAAATATTACAATGCATCAATGGAAAAATGAAAAACAAAACAAATATCAATTTAGAAACACTCAATTAAAAAAAATAGAATAAAAATATTTCTTATAAAGTATTCCCATAAAACATTACAATGCATCAATAGAAAAAGAGAATACAAAACACATGTTATTTTAGAAGCACTAAATTTATAATAATAATAATAATAATAATATCAAACCAAACATATCGTAAAATAAACTTATAGTTATGGATATACTAACTTCATGGTAGCAAAATGGAATAAAATAAAATAAAAACTAAACATTACAATATGCATATTTAGTAAATTAGAATTATCATCAAACTTGGGAAAACAATAGGATGTTAACAAAGAAAGAGAGAAAGAGATTAGTGAAAGAAATTAGTAAAAGAAATCATACGTCAAATAAATAAATTAATTAGTAACAGTTAATTGGAAAACAAAAAGGCTGACAGCTAAAGGAGTAAAAAATTAATTAAAGATGACCTTACAAATATTATTAAAAACTTTACAATGCAAATAAATAATCGTTAAATTCACTTAATTAAATCATATAATCAACAATTAAATACAATCATTCAAAATTTAAACTTGAAACTAATCAAACTATAATCTAGAAAATCATATTTATTATCAAAACTAAAAGGAAGGCATTCTTCAGTAATAATAGAAATATATAAGAAGTAACGATGAAAATTTTCAAAATCCTTTTTTTGACATTTCATTTAACATTATTTATAAATAATAAAATATTAAAAAAAATCCTTAAATGCTTATATTCTTCACACACCACGACTTTTAAAATCTAATGAAAGGTTCTAAGAATTTAACTCTCATTTAATGCCATTATTATGAAAATCACCAGCCAGTAAAATATGATAATAGTAAAAAACGTTATAAATGAGATCATGAAAAAACTAATTAGCCACTATTATTATGGAATAGATGTCTTTTTTTATGCATTTAAGAAAATGAAATGTATAGAGTTTACTTATTAAGGTATATGTGAAGATTCACGTTAACAAAATCTGTAAAGGTTTTTTTGAAAAAAAAAAGTATATGTAAGGTTTTTATAAAGAAAATGAAAAACCAATTTTTAATTACTACAACTGTCACTACTCTATAAATCAAACACAACATTTATATTCAATTTCCTAAACAACAAAGTCAGACCCTTTTGGATATACACCACCATATTCAACTTATAAATTACAATCCAAATCAATCATACAATCACACAATCAAAGCATGAACATGTAACATGAATTACCTTCTAAATTATTGCTTGGAATTTTCACAATTATTGAAAGAGAATCGCCAAATTTAATTTTTAGAAAACATCAAGACAAGGTGAATTTTAATTTTTTTAACTTCCATAGAAAAAAAAAATATTACCCACATTGTTTCAACCCTTATGGAAAAGAAGGTTTACATGTAGCATGCAAAACATGTTTAATTGACTTAGAGATGTAAAAATTAGTCAACTAACTATGGTAGAATTAAGGTTTCAAATTTTAAATAAAACAATTCAACAATAATAAAAAATTATTCTGTGAGAAATATGATTATTAAATGCATTACTTTTCATTAAATTAGCTCAAATTACAAAATAATAGTAATAATGAGACCACCTTAAAAAATAATCACGCGCGACGCGCAAGTCCGCGACTAGTTATGAGTAAAAAACAACAACACACTCCCTGCCATTCCAAATTGTTAGTCCTTTTTTTCATTTTGGAATGTTCCAAAATAAAGTCTTTTTTCCAAAATTAATAAATAAAATTCTTATCTTACCTTTTATTTAAAAAGTCATTTTTTTTTCTTTATAGTTTAAATTAATGAGGGAAAAATGCCTTGACACCCCATAAACTTTTATTTCAGCCAATTTAGTACCTGAACTTCACACCTCAGCCAAATCACTACATCCGTTAGTCTCCATTTAATAAACTTGGATGATAGTTTTGAAAATTTATACATTTTTACCTAATAGACAATGCATTAAATGATGTTCTATTAAAAAGTTGAATTTTCTAAACATGACTGACAATTTGCGATGGAATGAATAATTAAGACACAACAAGGGGGTTTGTTCATGCAAGGTGACAATAGGTTGGGTAGTCAAAGAGAGTTCGGCTCTTGCCAAGTTACTTGGATTCTATTAAAGGTCACTAAATAGCCAATGACCCATTGGTCAGCCCAACAGCTCGCTAGCCCACTAGGCTGATGAGCTGTCTAGCTCAATATTTGTAGCCCAGTGGGGGCAGGCCATGGGTTTGTTTTATTGTCTACGGGTGCCCATTGGGCTAGCTTGTTAGCCCGACTTATTAATCCTGAATTTACAACGAAGAAATTTTGGTGGGGTGGGGGGACTTTAAGACCACACACTTAAGAACTAGAATTCTCAAAATGATTGTACTTAATGACGTCCAATTTTGCAACAAAAATTGTAGTGTAGGAAGTTAGGGTTTGTCCACTAATATATATATATATATATATATATATATATAAAAATACAATTGTTAGCATCTTCCAAACAAACAGCGGCTATACTAGGTGGAAGATTAACCAAAGTGAAAAAACAATACATCATAGAATCTAAGGCGAACTTCGCTACTGTATGAGCGGCAGAGTTGCCGCTTCTTTTGACCCAATTAAAAGAAAATGACGTAAAAGACAAAGCTAGCCAACTAATATCTGAAATAAAATGTGAGATGGACCAGGTGGAGTTGCCAGTACAATCAAGGATGGCATCAATGCAGACCTTTGAATCACCTTCAAAAATGACATGGCTCCATTTTTCTCGGGAAGCTAGCTAAACAGCCCATAACATTGCCCCAGCCTCCGCCTGCAGAGGGGACCGCTTTTGGGTGATCCACTGCTCCTTTATGGTGAAACACAACATTGCGGGTTCGCCAAATCTCCTCAAGGGTGAAAGCCATGTAGAGGGGAACCAGCCGTTGGTCTTGGGCTTGACAGAGAGTTGATGGTGGGTTTGGAATCAACTTTATGATATCAGCTGATGTTGTTAAATGCATCTCCTCGGACCTAAGTCCCCAGCATACCGAGAAGCAAAGAGCTTTAGCCACATGGCATTTGATGAAAAATAAGGTTTTCCAACAGCCAAAAAACATGGCTGCCCTTGTTTTCTTTTAATATTTATAACCTCTAAATGTGTACGATGAACGTGCCAAATTATGATTCTTTACTATTCTTTAAAAGCATAATTAACTTACTTTCATGCTTCACAGTTAATTAAGTAGTAACAACATGAAAGGTATCACTTGGTGCAAGGAATGCATATTTTAGTGTCTCAACACTAAAAGGAAGAGGTTTTGTTTCTCTTTCAGGCAACTCCTCAAAGCATGGTTCCCAACCATTCACTTTCATAATCTATGATTCATCAAACAAAGAGCAAATAAGCCTTAAAATTAATGGAGCTAGGAATCAAGAAAATAAGAATTAACAAGACAAGACTCAAGAAGGTTAGAAAAATATGTCTCATTAAATTCTTCTTCCACAGTAGCATTTAGCCAGTTCACAGTTTCATACTCCTCGGGTTCACTTCCAATGTCATGTTACCAAAAGTAAGTTTCATGAGTCCATTCCTGCAATTTATTAAGGCATTAGCAGTATCTAAAAATGAACGTCCAAGAATGACAGGAATATTAGCATCTACATGCAAAACAGATATTGTGTATCCAAAATTAGAAAATAAACTGGATAATAAAATTTATTAATTTGAACTAACACATCTTCTATCACCCCTCTTGGTCTTTTTACAGATCAGTAAGCTAATTGTAACACCACAAAAGTGGGTTTTATATCACCTAAACCAAGTCATAAGTAAACCGAGTAGAGCCTCAAATTAACACTTGCCCTTAAAAACAACACTCTTTGTTCCATGGTCCTCCAATAATACATGAAATAGTGGGACATCTAGGGTCTTTGTATTTGGAAGTGGTCTTGTGTTGAATTAAAGCATGTACATTCTCCATTAGAAAAGCTATGTTCTTGACATTGTGCCTCCTTTTCATTGTGCACAAATCCTTAATTACATTGGCATATGATGGTATTTGCTTAATGACATGCAACAATGGAAGATTAATTTTTACTTGCCTGAGGTTTTGCAAAATTTCAGGGCTATAATCCAATTTCCTTGAAGATTTTAAAACTTGAGGATCTCTTAACAATTTCATCGGTGTTGGGAAAGTCAATATCATCACTACTCATGTCTAATTCCCTGGGCTCTTAAGTCGCCGTTGGAGTATCTACATTTTTTTCCACTTAAGAGTATTGATAGCATTGACTTGCTGAAGATATGACTTACTCTTTATAGAACATTGAACCATATGTTGGCCTTGAAAATTTTGAGGTTGGGATGGAAAATTTCCTTTCTCATTTATAGTTAAAGGGGAGTGGCTTGTGTCCAGTGCCAGTGAGCACTGGACACGTTGCGATGCGGACACGTGTCCAAGATTGGACACGTGTCCGTATCGCAACGGCTCCAGTGGCCACTGGCCACTGGACCGAAGCCGGACCCTAGTTAAAGAACTTGTTAACTTTGAAATATGACTCTTTATTTCCCTGTTCTCTCCAACAAGTTGGGTGAGCAATTTATCATGCTTCTTATTTGTTTTATTTTGAGCCTTTATAAATGCATGAATGGTGTTCTCATGTGAATTAAATGGGTGTGAATGTGATGCATGTGATGTAGGAAGTGGTTGGAAAAAATTTCTTTGTAGTTATGGTGAAGAGTGAGTCTCATTTTTCCAACTAAAGTTAGGATGATTCTCAAGTTGGATTAGGGTGAATAAGTCTTATTATAATTACTAATAGCCCCCACAATGTTCTTCATACATTGTTTGAGTAACAATGCTCCTTGAATGCCCATAGTTTTTAGCATTCTGCAAAAATGTGTACATTGAATTAATGCGCCGAATTTTGAGCATTCTTCAAAAATTATATACTTTGAATATACAAATTTTGTAAATTCTTTAAGTGATAATGTTCGTCGAATGCCCAAAATTCTCAACATTCTCTAAAATATTGTGTACGTTGAACTTTGAGCATTATTCAAAAAATTACGTACTTCAAACATAAAAAAATAAAAAATAAAAAATAATTAAGAAAATTATACTAGTAATAGTGTTCGTTGAATATGCAAAATTTTCATCATTTTTTTGAAATATTATGTACTTTGAATCTACGGAATTTTGAGCATTCTTTGAACATTGCATATTTTAAATGTACAAAATTATGTAAAGTTTTCAAGTAATAGTGTTCATTCATTGCGCAAAATTTTCAACATTTTACTGAAAAATGTATAGGTTCATCATGCGAAATTTTGTGTGATCTTCGAAAAATTTTGTATTTTGAACATACAAAATTATGAAAATTCTTTGAGTAATAGTGTTCGTTAAAGAATTGTGTACATTGAATGTGTGGAATTTTGAGTGTTTTCCAAAAAATTGCGTACTTCGAACTTAAAAGATAATGGAAATTCTATGGGGGCGTAGAATTTTCAACATTCCTTGAAATATTTTGTATGTCGAACATTTGAAATTTTGAGCATTCTTTGATAAATTGAGTACTTCAAATGTACAAAATTATGTAAATTCTTTGAGTAATAGTGTTTGTAGTTGAATATGCAAAATTTTCTATATTTTATGAAAAAATGTATACGCTAAACGTGCCGAATTTTTAGCATTCTTCAAAAAATTGCGTACTTCGAATGTCCGAAATTATGTAAATTCTTTGAGTAATAAGTTTCGTTAAATGCACAACGTTTTCAACATTCTCTGAAAAGTTATATAGTTAAAACATGCAGAACTCTATGCTTTATTTCTAAAATTGTGTACTTTGTACATAAAAAATTATGAAAATTCTACGAGTAATAGTAGTAGTTGAATGCGCAGAATTTTCAACATTCTTTGAAATATTGTGTATGTCGAATGTTCAAAATTTTAAGCATTCTTAGAAACATTGCATACTTCGAATGTACAAAATTATGCAAAATTTTCAAGTAGTAGTGTTCGTTGAATGTGTCAAATTTTCTACATTCTATGAAAAATTGTGTATTTTGAACGTGCGTAATTTTGAACGTTTTTTGAAAATTTTGTACTTCGAACATACAAGATTATGTAAATTCTTTAAGTAATAGTGTTTGTTGAATGCATAGAAATTTCAACATTCTCTAAAAAATTATGTAAGTTGAACGTGCATATTTTAGTGCTTTCTTCAAAAAATTGTGTATTTCGAACGTACTAAATTATGTAAACTCTTTAAGTCATAATGTTCGTTGAATGTGCAGAATTATCTAAGTTTAATGAAAAATTGTCTACATTGAACATGCAAAATTTTGACCGTTTCTTAAAAAAATTGCTGACTTCAAACGTACAAAATTATTAAAATTCTATGAGTAATAGTTTTCATTAAATGCGCAAAATTTTCAACATTCTTTAAAATGTTGTGTACGTCGAACGTGTAGAATTTTCAATATTATTCAAAAAATTGGATACTTTGAACATACAAAATTATAAAAATACTTTGAATAATAGTGTTTGTTGAATGAGCATAATTTTCAATATTTTCTCAAAAATTGTGTACGGGGAATATGTGAAATTTTGAGCATTCTTCAAAAAATTGCGTACTTTGAACGTGCAAAATTATGAAAAAATCTGAGTAATAATGTTTGTTGAATGCACAAAATTTTTAACATTTTTGAAAAATTGTTTGTCAAATGTGCTTTATTTTGAGGGTACTTCGAAAGTACAAATTATGCCAATTTTTTGTGTAATGACGTTCATTGAATGAGCAGAATTTTTAACATTTTTTGAAAATTGTTTACATCGAACGTGTTGCAATTTGAGCATTATTTGAAAATTGCATACTTCGAACATACAAATTTATGTAAATTTTTTGAATAATAGTGTTTGTTGGATTAGCAGAATTTTCAACTTTCTATAAAAAATTATGTATGTTAAATGTGCAGAATTTTGAACGTTCTTCGAACATACAAAATTATGTAAGTTCTTTGAGCAATAGTATTCATTAAATGCACAAAATTTTCATCGTTCTCTATAGAATTTTTCCTTGATGAAATGAGACACTTGTGATGATGATATGTACGAGATACCATGCCTAAATGTATGTTAGGACATGTATGAGAAGTTGTGGCTAGATGTATGTTTAGGATGATACGTGTTGATAATGTTGTGGTAGATGAATGGTTAGGGCTTTGTGACAATGAATATGAGACAATGATATACCATATTTTGGTGCATGTTAGGGTAGGCATGCGTGTGTATAGAATAGCCTATTAGAGGATCCTTTCATCAAATTAGGACATGGAAAGTAAAAGTCAACCCACAAGTTGGGCAAAGTTGAGTGTCTAACACCTTCCCATCTCTGTACCTTAACACTAGACACAAACTTTGGATAGACTAAGCCCTTTGCAGGGGCAATACATGGTTCCTAGACCTAATTTAAGTGGTGAATCCATGAACCCTCTACCTCCGGTCCACTCGGCAAAGGCTTATTCCCTAGAGTACGACAATCATGCATAGCAAGGGTACTAAAACAAAAGAAGCACACACCCTTTGCGCATAGGTGCTTGCACCCACAAACCCTTAACTCTATAATCCCTAAATCAGTAACCCCTAAGTCCCTAACCTCTAGATTCTTTATCCCCTAAATCGCTAACCCCAAAATTTAAAAACACATGAATTGCTAACCTCTTAATCTCTAATTATGAATCGCTAACCCTTAAATCTCTAACTCCTAAATCATCAACCTCCAAATCTCTAACACCAAAATAGTTAATCGCTCACTCCTAAATTTCTAACCCCTAAATTTATAACCTATTAATAACAAACCCCTAAATCCCTAACCCCTAAATTTCTAACCCCTAAATCACTAACCCCTAAACCGCTAACCCCTAAATGTCTAACTCCTGAATCACTAATCCCTAAATCTCTAATCCTTGAATCACCAATCATTGCATCACTTACCACCAAATCTCTAACCTCTCTAAATTTCTAACCCCTAAATCACAAACATCTAAATCTCTATCCCTTGAATTGTTCACCACTAAATCTCTTACACCTAAATCACTAAATCTCTAACCCCTAAATCACTGATCCCTAAATTTAAAAAAATGGACAAAAACAAGTTGTATTATGTGAATTTTTTTTATTAACAGCTGATATTCACAATCCATTTCACATTTTTAATTGAATAGAATATCTACATCTGGTTTACTTTTTTTCTCAATTTTTATACGTACGGTTGGTTAAAACAGGTGCCGTAAGGATATTTATCAATGAATTTATGAAAAATATAAAAAACTGCACACATGCACATGCGCGCACTCACACACACCTAATAACTTGATGGAAACTTTAAGCTCAATAGCAATTTTTCATAGAATAAAATTAAACTACGATCACCACAATGAAATTTTTAAAATTTTCATTTGCAATGTAAATTACCAAATTGACTAAAAAATATTCAATGGAACCAATAAAGCCTTCAAAATCATGATAATCCAAAACTTTAACTAATAAAAGGGCAATTTGGCATGTCTTGAGATCATTCATTTATAACAACCTTAACCATTTATGATCTCATGAACTTGCACAGCTTTCCCCAAATTAGGCATCTTTAGGCCCAACAATAAACTTCGCTATGAAAAACCCAATTGTATCGAGTGGAGATGACGGATCAAACCTCTGCACAAGTTCTTCCTCCCCAGGTCTTAACCATTCCCTGTGAGTTCAGCATTGAAATAGTTATATGGCTTATTATCTACCAAGTAGGAACAATCAACTTCAAAATTTATTATTATCAGGAGACTTGGTAGAAGAATTCATAACAAGTACGTAAAATAGGCTGTCATACATTTATATGAAAACCAACACCAATCTATATAAAGTGAAATGATATCAATGAGTTACTCAATGGCATATGACTAGACAAGAGTACATACTCGATATATCCATCAGGAAATTCACAATGACCAACAAGGCCAGGACCTCCAATTCTTGGATGCTGAAAGTACCATAAAAATCAAAATTAGATGATAAACAATCATATAATGGCATTTCCCCCTAACCCCTCCGAAAAAAAAATCAAGAAATAAACATCGACATGATACCTCTTATTCTAGAAAATGCCACTGCTACCAACATGATAATGAAATTATGGTTTGTACTGGAGATGACAACACAGTTTTGATTATTATTTTATATTTTTTTTTTTAATTTAGAAGGGAGGCTGGTTCTGTCTCTTTACTCCAAATATTTTTCCAGTGATCGAATAATCAGTATCAATCTTCTCTTCAAACTTGAGCAACTTCTCTTCAATCCTTACAAGCCTATATCTATATAACAATAATATATATAAAAGCCGACATGTAGCATTCTATATTGCTACTCTCTCGTTGTGTCAGGTCATCTAACTATTTCCAACTCTACTCCATTTTTAACTCCTCTTTTTTCATTCCTCACTTCCTCTAACATTCCCCCCTCTCTTCTACCTTTTTATCTCTCCATTACTCTCTACCCTACCATTACTCTTCATCCATTTCTCTTCTTTTTAGTTTGACCTCATCTTCTTTACTAAAATATATTATTCTCTTCCATTCAATCCATATTTTTCCCAAATAAAAATGTGATTACTCTCTCTATTTTTTTCCCCTATTGGGGAATTTATAATTCTTTCTTGCATCTCTACTTTAGGTTTATGATTTTTTGTTTTGAACTATTCTCCCACACTTCTCCCACACACAAAAGTGATTACCCTGTCTATGTGTATATATATATAATTTTTTTTTTCTTTCTTTTGGAATCTTTAATTTAATCTTGCATTTTTACTTTAAGTAAATGAATTTTTGTATTGAACTATACTTTAAGCTATTTTCCTTTGATTATTATAAATACAGTATTTATTCACATAATGTTATTCTACATATAGTATAACTTGGAAAATTTGGTATTTACAACTATACCTTTTATTTTCAATACTCTCTCTCTCTCTCTCTCTCTCTCTCTCTCATAACTTTGGTTTGATTTTTATTTCAGTTAATCCTTACTTAGTTTGGAAGTGAGAATTTAAGTTCATATCAAAACACAATCTACATGACAATGTATATGACTATGTATTTGAATTTGAATGTGTCTATCAATTGGTTTTTTTTTTGCTGAAGTGTCTTATCAATTGTTTTAGTAATATCAATTGTAATTATGTGATATGTTTTGATTATGATGATAATCTCCTTAAGAAAATGAAAATTTTGAATAATAAATTTAAAACTTAAAATTTTATTTGTACCAAAAGAAATTAGAAAGATATAATGCATAATAAAAATAGTTAGAAGAATATGGATCGCTTCAAAAAACAATAATATCAATAAAGAACACCAAAAATAATAAAATTACATATTTTTAAAAATATAGAGATAAAAATTAATTTTCAAAATTGTTTAATTTTTTGAGAGCAAATTATTTACAATAAATTTAGAGAATAAATTATACATTAAACCACATCACAAACTAATAATATATTCCCACGCATTGCATGGGTCGGCAACTAGAATAGGTAAAATTTTGGTTCTAACCTGTGGTACCAAGGACAGAAAAGTATATCTATCCAACGCATATCGTACCAATGCTTCATTCTCACCAGGATTTATTGTACACCTAACCCAAAAAAAAAAAAAGACAGTATAAACAGTTCAGTTCAGGGTATGATGATGCACACAATAAACATTATTGCTCCAATAATCAGCAATATACTAACAACAGTGTTCATACAAAAGATCATTAGCCGTTACCAAAGTCAATGGGTTAATCTTGCTTGTGTGACCTATGTACATAAACAATGGGCTTAGAACAGATCTAGAACAGTAAGCCTGAACCAGAAATTATATACATAGTTATTGATTAGTCTATTATGATAGGAAATATTTACCTCTAAACTGGTTTAGAGAAAAATTCCCCCCACCCATAATGTGGTGATTGATAAAATCATTCCCAAGACCTATTTAATGAATCATGTGACTTACTTAAATAATGCACATGGATGATTTTATTAATCACCACGTAATGTAATAAGTTGGAGGAGATTTGATACAGGACAGCCTAGGCTTCACCACCTAGAACAACCCTATAAACCTTAAGATTCACAACCTAAGGATTGCTTGGCTTCACCAACAAACAGAAAAGCAATTTCACCAATGAAAGAATTTTTATAAATAATAATAGTATGACTACAAACCAACCATCTGGAGCCTTTTTATAGAGCTTCCAGGAAATAAAGACTAAGATAACATCCATATAACTCTCACCTAAAAGATAATCTAAAACTAACCCCTATCTAAAACCATGAAATTTAATCCATATCTGAACCCCAAACTAAATAAATGAAAAAATATATAAATATATGATATAATCCAATAAATATATATATATATATAGCATGCAATCACACACAAACATGCATAACAATATGAAAAGAGTATCAAGGAAAAATAATTACTATATGAGCTCCTCACTCCTCCACATTCAAACAATTTAAGAAAACTTAGAACATTTACTGGTCCAATCACCCAGTGGACAGTACCAATCAAAAATCAGTAAATAGAAGAGATAGAAAGATAACAATGATATGAAACTAAGAAATTAAGAATATTATGCCTGTTATTGTTATCATGGTGAGGCATTTGAAATGTCAACATGTGGTAATACAATGAGTAACACAATGCATGCATACTAACGTTGAATACACAATTATTCCACCCGGGCGAGCTAACTGAACAGCCTGATCAAACATTCTCCTCTGATACTTTGCATGGTTTCTTAAGGATTCAATTGTATCCTGCCAACAAAAAAATTAATATCATATTTTCTCAATCAATTGATAATAGAAAATCAAACATTAAAACATAAACTATGTCTATAACACTAGCATGAATTAAAAGAAAAAATATATAATGATTGGCATATGCTCAAACAAGCAATCCTAATTTTTGAATAAGACCTCAATCTCTACATACATTCCCAGCCAAATGGAGAAGCATAAGATGTGGCTGGGAGTGTTTTCTGGCTTTTTAAGAACACGTTTGGTAGGCTATTTTGAAAAAAAAAAATTTGTTTTTACGCTCTGTTTGTTTTGAACTAAAATATTTTTTCTAGAAAATGTTTTCTCATTTTTAGGTGTTTGTTTGCATATAAAATATAGTCAAACTAGTAAAATATTTTCCATTGACCGTAAAATCCTTTATAAAAAGTTGTAAAATGTTTTACCCTTAAAAATTGGTAAAACATTTTACAAAAACACACAATTGCTTCCTCTCACCCCATTTGGTGACTAGGTCACCAGTCCAGTAGTCTAGGTTGCCATTGCCAGCAATTTGGTGGTTGGAGCTGCCGCTTCTTCAACTAGTGCCGGTGGTCTGTCACCGAAGCTGCCACTCTAGCGATCGGTGAAGGTGTCCAATTATCAGAGCTATTGTTCTGATGACTGATGCCAAAGGTCTGATAACCGAAACAGTCATTCTGGCCAGCGGTGCTGGCTGTCTGGTTGCTGAAGACACCATTCTGGCCATCGTTGTTGGTAGTTCAGTCACTAGAGACACCATTCTGACGATGGTGGCTAGAGCTACTATTCCTGCACCTGGTTTCGGAGGCACAGTCACTGGATCTCCGCCACCAGTGGTCCCGGTGGCTGAGCCCTCAGTTTTGGTAGTCTGCTTGAAAAATTTTACTTGTCATACCAAACACTTGATTTTTTACAAGGAAAATTAGTGTAAACCCACCTATGGTTAGACCTATTTTAATAGTGCCTATTCGTGATTTGGAATTTATCATTTTACCCACCTTAGCTACCCTCCTCTATAAAGGCATCACCTCTTTATTTTCAACTTCTTTAGGACATTCTCCCATTTCTTCCTTCATCACAAGTTCTTCTACAAAATTAGGTGGCAAAAACTCCTTGAGAGTTATTGGAAACTTAGACACGAAATCCATACACTCTATGTGAGTTTGAATTCCTTTGCTCTTTCTCTGGTCTTTGCCCCCTGCCTACTTTATTCGAATCGTTCTGACAATGCTTATTCTTTTCTTTTTTATATAACCTCGTCTCAAGGGCCACTTGCATAGTAACCAATCGTCCTTGGCACTTGCTATTCCTTAGGCTAACACAAGTGCTCCATTCTCCTTGAATATATCTTTCATCATATTTTGAGATTTGTTTTCTTCCTCTGAAATTGCTCTTCCAGTGCTAGAACTAAGAATAGGCTATGCTTGCGAGATCTCAGCTATCAGGAAAAGAAAATCTCCCAACTATTACAAATATAGGATTTGAGGTGACCACAGGTTGCTTAGTAGGGTCTATTTTGATGACACCATCATTTAATCACTTTTGGATCTGATTTTTAAGAACTCAACAATATTCTATCAGATGAAAAATAATACGATAGAATTTGTAGTATGAGCTAATCTAAAGAAAAAACAAGGTAACCAATAAAATGCAATACATTTAAACTAGTACGAAATTGAATGATTTCAAATGCCAAGAATTACATTGAATTTGGTGGCTGAGGATTCATCACTTCTCAAGTTTTGTGGAGATGCCACGCAAGCACAAATAACCTTTCTTTGCTCCTTCCTTTGCTTATGACAAAACGAATTAATCCTCTTTCCACTTGACACTGCAACTCTAACAAATTGAGAAGCCCCAAAACTTTTTTGAAGAGATCAAGTTATGAATAATGAAAATTGGCAAACTTTGAAGCAGACCCAAATCTAAATTTCAACCAAAAATGCCATCAGAAGCCAATTCAAGATCTAGGAAGTGGAAATTTTAGATTTTGAAGCAGACCTAGATGGATTCTTGTGCAAAAACCACTTTGGAAGAAATTATTTCTCTCATCCACGCAAACCCAGATTTCACACCAACACACACAAGTTCAGATTTCACATACCCATAGCAACACCGTCACAACCCTCTAACCCCATGAGCGTCTTGACCTCCATTGCAGAAAAATGTGACCCACGTGCTGCCTAGAGCTCCTAATGGTACCGTATTGAAGAGAGAAAGAGCGAGAGTGTGGGTGAGTTGACTCAGCTGAGTCGAGTTAGAGAGAGAGAGAGAGATGAAGACTAAGAGAACTTATATGGAATTCAAAGCTAATCGTGTGCTATTACTGTGATACCTGAAAAATATCAAATTCACGTGCAGGGATCTTGTCATCAAAGTTCTTCATGTCTTCCAAAGGGTCCATCACCAACTCCAACAAGAACAATTGAGAGTGGATATGAACTGGAAGTAAATTTGTTTAACTCAACACAACTACTTTTACGTTATTGATAAAAAGATATGATTTTACTGACTTATTAGATTTCAAAAGAGAGAATAAGAAGAGATAACCTTTAAACTTTAAAAGAAAAAAGTATAAAATTTATATGTGGGACATATATACAATGAAAGGGAATAGCGGGAGAAGGTCCTGCAGAAGAAAGATTAAAAAGACAAAAAGAAATACCAGAATGGTCAAAATAAATAAATAAATAAAAATAGTTTGAAGACCACTTTATGAATTTTTATTAATTATTCTTCTCATAATTGTTTTATGTTATGATTTTTTTTATTGATTAATGAGATTATGGAATATGTAATAAACACACACACACACACTAGTACCAGTACCAAAATATTCCATTCTAGTAGCCAATCTAGAACGGAATTCAAAACCTTGATGTATAGGCCTGCATAGTGATAAAGCCCTAGCAGCTACTAGGGTTAGGTGTAGCTGGGGTTTACAATATAATTAGGCCTCTTGGGCCATTACATAATTAACTCATAAACCCAACATCTTTAACGTGAAGAGAAAATGGGGAAAAAAAAAAACTTAACTACTTATCAAAAAAAATACAGAAGAATCAGCATAAAAATTAAATAAATAATAGAAAAAGGCAATCTAAATTGGATTGTCCTACCTCTCCAGCAAACAACCGGGGTCTCAAACCAAGGGCAGAGCAGGGAGCATCAAGAAGGACTCTATCAAAGCTGTTAGGAGAAAAACCTTTCGAATTCTGAACCCTACCACCGTTGCACTGATTTCGTCCAGAGCCATTCTGTATTCTTCGTATATTCTTCCTGATGTCAGCTTTGCTAACATAAGTTCTCTCATTCGCTTTTTCATTGCTAACTAATATATGACTTAATTAGAGATGAATTCATAACCATACACAAAAATATTATACAAACATCAAAGAGGAAACAGATATGAAAATTAATACAAAAAGAAAATCAAATACAGAACATACATTCTGGTAACATGCAGAATAGAAAATTCTGAACTTCACAAATCTAACCAACATTATAATGCTTATATATTCTATTTTTTCAACATTTCAGTAGCATGTTTTTGGCCCTCTATAATGATTCATTATGTTGAGTATGTACAACAGAATAGGAATAAATCAAGAAACATTCTGTCCTGACTAACTGGTCACAGCTCCACTCCCCGCTATGGACTTGAATGGAAAGATGGTCTTCTATGTGCATCAGCCTGACATTTACCGTGTACTAGATTCAATTGGACCATAAATACATGATGAGCAGTGGCTGGAGTGATCTTAGCCAATTGTTAAGAATAATAAATTGACTCAAAAGTACATCTTGTCATCTTTCTAAAAGTTTAAAAACATGATATCTCCGGTACATTTCCCCCCGTGCGGTTTCAAAAAAAAAAAAAAAAAAAAAAAGAACATGATATCAATATATCAAGATTTACAGGTTAGATAAGCAAAGAAAAATTTGATGATTACTGCAGAATATTTATCAAAATGTGGAGCTAAAATTTCATAAGTGCTTTTCTACTTGGGTTAAAATTCAGTAGATCAAAGTATTCACCTACCACTTTCCTTGCCACTCTTCTCAGCACTCATCCCTTCCATAATGATGGATGAGTTTCTCTCCACATGTGAACCCAGTAAGTCAGAACTTTGAATAGTTACACCATCTATCTCCTCACTGCAACATAGATCGGTAGTAATATCGGAGTCATTCCTTCGCCAAACAGCTTTAAGAGCATCCAACTTAAATGCAGTTATACAATTCAAACCCATTTCAGCAGCCAGTTTCTGAATGTCAAGCACCTAGAAATAAGTCGATCAAAAAGAAGCAAGAAGTTAGGACTCAAAAAACAATGAAACTGAAAAAGATGATCAGATTACTACATGGTGTAAATTTCCATTTACAAAAGGGAAAATATTTCAACACTCTCAATATCAAGAAGAAACATAAATTCATCTATGAGAAAGAATTGAATAGAAATTAATTTACTTTTTCAAAAGCAGAAAACCTAATTATATTAAAAAGCATTTTTCTTCTGCAGCAAGGACCCATGTATCTATTACAACATACCAAAGCCTCAGAAAACCAGTTACTATGGAATGTAAATCAAATGCAAGTGAACTGTTGAGTTTTACTTTCCATCATATCACAATGCAAGCATAACATTATCGCTCCTTTCAGCATGCTTTATTCTGGGCATCAACCCACACCAATCTTTTTTACCTCTACAGCATATCATATGTAGAAAATGGAAGGTTCTTACCAAGAAACTTTTGTTGTTCATTTGCCAGTTCATATGTAGTAACCATTCTTAATCTTTTTCTTTTTTTATATTTTTTCATGTTTTCCTGAGAAGTTTTGAGGTGAGATTTCACCAAAAGTGGTAATTTGAGAATTCCAAATGTTGGTTTCTCTTGTCTGAGTAAACAAAGTTAGATCAAAATTGGAATTTTGAGCTTAAGATTTTCAAGAATCCAACTCTCAAATTTGAATTCTCTGGGACCCCAAAGGGTAGCAAAATTGGTTGGGGACCAAGCCATATGGAGCAGAGGTCAATAGTTTAAATCTTTCCTTCCCCCTCCCCTTGGAACCTAAAAACACTTAAAAAATAAAAATCAAATTCTATGGGAAGGTTGCCATTGTACAAATTCTACCAACATTAAGGTGCTGTTTGGTCAGTGTTGGGTGTTTATTCATTTTCTGACTCATTTTTATATCTCAAATCTTGTACTCATTTTCTACACCTAACTCACTTTATGTTTGGCTCAAATTTTCTGGTCTAGTTTTTGTTTGTTTTCACCTCATATCTTTCAATTAAAAATTCACAACACACACACCAACAGTAAAACCAATACCAGATCCATCAGCATCCACCACCATCATCACCACAGCTGATCAAAACCCACCTCCAACACCACTACCAAATCCAAATCCACAGCCCAGAGAGAGAGAGAAAGAAACAGCCACAGCCACACCCACCACCATTTCCCCTACCAATACACCCAATTACAACTAAATCCACACCCACAACCACAGCCACAGCTAAAACTAAGCCAAAACTCAAATCAAAACCCACACCCACCACCAAACCCACAGTCACAGCCACAACCTGGATTCACAACCACCAAACTCAATCGGCTTAGTGCCAAAAGAAAAAAAAACCAAACCAATGTTGAACTCAACCAAGAGAGAGAAATTGATCGTGCCGAGGAGAGAGAGAGAGAGGACGTTTCTTGCCGAGTACAAAGAGAGAAATCACTAGTGTGGTTGTGGTTTTGATACTGAAGAAGAGGGAGTGAAGAGACTATTTTGGTTTTTGCCCCTCTCATTTTCTCCGTTAGACATGGGGGGATTTCGCAGTTTTTTCATTGAGTCCAAGTTTTTTCAATTAGTTGTAGAGGAAGGGGGACGTTATTTCTCGCTACAGATTTTTGAGAGGGGCAAATACTTTATGAGATCAGTCTTCATGGGCAAGATTGCAGCACAATGGCTAATGAATAAAATTGAACACATTGTTGTTGGGGCAAATTCCAAACAGTTTTTTACATTCAGATATGGTGACATTGCTTATACCCTCCAACAGAGCACCAATTCTTTTGGTCAGTTCTTATTATTGACTGAACTTAAAGTTGGCGGGTCTAGGAGGTCGATTATTATCCCTATAGGCAAAGAGAAAAATGGTTAGAGGGTTTTTGGGCTTGAACTAAGAAAGATGTTGTATCCCTCCCAATATGCGGTGGGTGGAACTGGTCATCCAAAATTTATTCCTCAGCCGAAGAGGCATAATTTGGAGGTTCAAAACTCTAGAACTTTTGCTGAAGCTGTGCAAGGCTATCGTGGAGAAGTAGAGGATAGGAAGCAGCTAAAGCAGAGAGGTACCACAGACAAGGGGAAGATGACACAGTTAGGAGAGGAGAAGATGGTGGTGCCGGATCTAGACCATGCAAAGATGGTGCTGAGTAATATACCGGTGGTCAATCCTTGCCCATTAGAGGCGGATGGAGGAGTTATGATACACCAGAGCATTAATGGGGATATTAATATAGGAGAGAAAATCTCGGCAGGAAATAAGTTGAGGCTTCCGTTAATGTTTAATTCAAATTCAAAAGAATCTGATTATGGTATGTTGAGAGAGTTACGGAATACATGCTAGACAGGGAAAGGTTTGATTATAGAGGTGGGTGAGAAAGGAAAAAGGAGGGTTTCATGGGATTATATCAGAGGTGGACCAAAATCCTTTAAGTGGGTTCCACGGGGAGCAAGTAAACCCACTGTGAGTCAAAGCTTGAATTCTACTTTGGCCCAAAATGGTTTGGGCTCTAATAAGTCTAATGAAGTGTGCTTCTCGGGCCCAAGTATTTATGAATTGGGTGAGTCTTCTTCTCTGACTAACCCGACACCCCTGGCCCACTTGGAGACATCAACTTTAGCTCCTTTAGAACAGCCCGACTCTTTGCTGCCCACTGTTGCGGAATTAGAGCAACAATACAGCTTCCGATGCCCATCAGTTGCAACTGTTCTGATGAGATCAACTCCGACAGGCTCACGGTGGCTAAGAAAGGGGTTGGGATCAACTCCGATGGTCTTGCGGCGAAGCTGATGGAGTATAACAGCAGTTGTCTTGATGGGAAAAGTTCCGACAGCTCCGCGGTGGATGGGTTGGAGGTTGGGACCAGTTTCGATGGTCCTGTGGAGGAGCCGATGGAGATTAATTTTGCTGGGTTTAACTCTGTCAGTCCTGCAGTGGCTCAGATGGTATTAAAAGGCAGCTCCTTCGATGGGTTCAGCTCCGATGACTCCACGATGGTTCTGGGTAAGACCGACATGGCAAATCCACAACTCTCTAAGGGTATTTTCTTGGCAGATATTCTTAAGAGACTTTCGGTTGCAGGGATAGTGGATTTTGGTGTCAAGAGTGTGGATAAAGTTGGAAGTGAGAGTAGTATGCTTTTGATTCAAGGGGCGGACAACAAGGGCACCGGGTCGATAGATATGGGTGAGCTTGGTAAGCCCAATTTAACATTGATGGAACCGAATTCAAATTGTGGCCTATCTGTTTTGGGTGGCTCGACAGTGGAGGATGTGGATTTCTCAGAAGTGGTTTTGGGGGAAGAGGAGAACTTGGCAGATTGTAATCCATTGCTTACTATTATCCCTCCGGGGTTGGAATTGTCGATGGAAGTGCACAACGATTCTGAGGTGTTAGATATGGGTGGTAAGCTGGATGTCTCTAATTGGGTGAAGAACAGAATCCCAGGTTTTAGTAAAGTGATTGGGCTTTCTATGAATCGTCATGAAAAGCTGTGTATTGCTTATCTTCGACGGTTAGAAAGGGAGATGGCGGTTATTAACCAACAGCGGAGGAAAGCAGCTGCTAACCAAAAAGTAGCATCCTCCACGGGTAAAGGGAAAAGAGAGTTGAGGAATTTAATTTCAACGGTTAACTATGATAGGAGATAGTGCGGTGGAAGTGTGGTAGAGTCAGTTGTGGGGACATAGAAGTCTTTATGAAGCTGAAAATGGTTTCATGGAATGTTAGAGTTTTGAATGACTTCCAAAAACGTCTAGTAGTGAGAAACTTGTTACGTGAGTGGAAGTGTGATGTTGTATGTCTTCAAGAAACAAAGATTGCTAGCATAGATAGGCAGCTGGTTTGCAATATTTTGGGTTGTTTGTATGTGGATTGGGTGGCTTTAGATGCTAATTAGACAACTGGTGGGGTCTTGATTATGTGGAATAGGAGGGTTTTAGAAAAATTGGAAGTACTGGTCGGTTCATTTTCAGTGTCGGTTCAGTGGAAAGGTGTGGAGGATGGTTTTATTTGGGCATGCTCAGGGGTGTGTGGCCCAAATGATAACAATTTGAGGGGTGATTTGTGGGATGAGTTGGTGGGTATTCAGCAGTATTGGAATGTTCCTTGGTGTTGTTTTGGGGATTTTAATATTGTTCGTTTTCCTAGTGAACGGAAGGGTGGGTCTAGGCTTACTCCGGCTATGGAACAATTTTCTGAATTTATTGAAGATTTAAACTTGATAGATTTGCCGTTGGAGGGAGAGAGTTATACATGGTCTAATGGTACTGACCAGCCATCCATGTCTAGGATCGATAGGGCTCTAGTGTCACATGACTGGGAGCAACACTTTCCGGATGTGACCCAACGGATTCTACCACGACCAGTTTCAAATCATTTTCCAATTCTCCTAGAGGCAGGGGGTACGGCGAGGGGAAAAAGTCTCTTCCGGTTTGAGAATATGTGGTTGAAGTTGGACAGATTTGTTGATAGAGTAGACGCATGGTGGAATCGCCATTCTTTTTCGGGTACACCTACTTATGTGTTTGCTAAAAAATTGAAAGCTTTGAAAGAAGACATTATTCAGTGGAATCGCCAAGAGTTTGGAAATGTTGGGCGTAGGAAGAAAGAATTATTGAGGGCTTTAGAGTTATTGGATGCTAAAGAAGGGGTTCTTGGACTCACGGAGATGGAGAGAAATGAGAAAAATGAAGTGAGATCGCAGGTAGAGCATCTTATTTCTCTAGAGGAGATCTCCTGGAGACAAAAATCGAGGATGTTATGCATTAAGGAGGGAGATAATAATACTAAGTTCTTTCACAAGATGGCCAATTCTCATAGAAGGTATAACCATCTGAATTTCTTAGAAGTGGATGGGGTGATTTATGAGGAAGGAGCAGCAGTGGCTGCTCAGGTAGTTCATTTCTATAAAACTCTATATCAAGAGTCTGAGGAGTGGAGACCTTTTGTGGAAGGACTAGAGTTTGAACAAATAGGGGAGTTGGAGAGGGGCTGGTTGGAGAGGAGATTTGAGAAGGACGAGATTCTATCAGTGGTCAAAAATATGGAAGGGGATAAAGCTCCAGGTCCAGATGGCTTTTCTATGGCATTTTTCCATCATTGTTGGAGAGTAATAGAAAGAGATGTTTTAGCAGTCTTTGAAGAGTTCTATCAACACTGTAAGTTTGAGAAATCTCTTAATGCTTCCTTTATAGCTTTGATTCCTAAGAAGAATGATGCCTCTAACATTCGTGATTTCAGACCTATCAGTTTGGTGGGGAGTTTATATAAAATCTTGGCCAAGGTTTTGGCAAATAGATTGAAAGTGGTGTTAGATCAATTGATATCTGAATCTCAGAATAGTTTTGTGGGAGGTAGGCAGATCCTTGATTCAGTTCTCATTGCCAATAAGTGTGTTGATAGTAGAATGAAGAGTAAGATTCCAGGAGTGATTTGTAAGTTAGATATTGAAAAAGCTTATGACAATGTGAATTGGGAGGCACTTCTGAAGTTGTTGAAGAAAATGGGTTTTGGGGAGAAGTGGTGTAGCTGGATTCGAACCTGTATCTCTACAATGCAGTTTTCTATGTTGGTAAATGGGACCCCAGCTGACTTCTTTGGTAGCTCTAGAGGTTTGAGACAAAGGGATCCGCTGTCTCCCTTATTATTTTTAATTATGATGGAGGTGTTTAGTAGGATGGTGAAGAGAATGGAGGGGGCAGGTTTACTTAGTGGTTTTAGGGCGGATGGTAGAAGGGGCAGAGGAGAAAGTGTTTCACATTTGCTGTTTGCGGATGATACTATTTTGTTTTGTGATGCAGAGGTGGAGCAAGTCCTACATGTTCGATTGCTGTTACTTTGTTTTCAGGCTGGGACTGGGTTAAAGGTTAATGTAGCTAAAAGTGAAATGGTTCCTATGGGGAGACCCTAAGACTCATTTATTGGGATGGGATAAGGTGTGTATGCCTATTGCTAATGGTGGCCTGGGTATTAGGAAATTGACCACTTTCAATAAAGCCTTGCTAGGAAAGTGGCTTTGGCATTTTGGGATCGAGGAGGATAGGCTTTGGAGGAGGGTGGTAGCTTTGAAATTTGGGGAAGAATGGGGGGGGTGGACCTCTAAGTTGGGAAGGGGTGCTCATGGTTGTGGTTTGTGGAGAAGTATTCGGAAGGGCTGAGAAGTTTTCAACAAAAATGTTTACTATAAGGTTGGGGTGGGGGATAGAGTGAAATTTTGGATAGACAAGTGGTGTGGAGATCTTTCTCTCCAATTGGCTTTTCCAGCCTTGTACAATTTTGCTGCAAACAGAGAGGCTTCCGTAGAATCATCTATGATATGTCAAGGAGTAGGGGATGGGAGAACTTGGGATGTTCGTTTCATTCGAGATCCTAATGATTGGGAGGCAGATGTGGTTGTTGATTTTTTTTTATTCTTGGCAGCCAATTTACCTTCAGGGACTGATTGTGATCAGTTGAGATGGAAGTTTACAAAAAATAGGGATTTTACTATCCGCTCATATTATCATAAGTTACATGGCTCTTCTTCTGTTGTTTTTCCATGGAAAGGTATTTGGAAAGGCTTATCGACTGTGGTGCTTTGTCTTTAGGATTTTTGGGATTTCATGGGTTCCCTCATATACGGTGTCAAATTTTCTATTTAGTTGGTGGAATTGGTTGGGGAAGCATTCATCTTACATTGGGAACTTAGTTCCATTGTGTTTGATGTGGTGTATTTGGAAGGAACGCAATCGGCGGACGTTTGAGGATTTGGATAGATCCGAGGATCAAATGCTCGCTCTTTTTTCTGGTTCCCTGTTTGATTGGGATAGGGCTTGGGGACTCACATCTAGTGACTCTCTTCCTCTATTCCTTAGCTCTCTTTCTTTGTAATTAATGTCTTTTTATGTTTTTGCTTTTCCATCCTTTTTGTACTTTTCATATGCTGGTGCTAATTTGCATCTAGCAGTTTTTTGAATATATTTTTTCTTACCTATAAAAAAAAAAAAAGAGAAAGCTCTGTTAACTGGTATGTGTGGGGAGAGAGAGAGAGAGATTTGGTCAAGGAAGATATAGGCATAAAGTTGAGTGTGTAAGCCCACATATTTCTGGTTTTTTACAAAAATGTCATTGTGTTCATTTTTGCTAAAAATGAATATGGCCAAACTTGTTTTCATTTTCTGTATTCAAAACACTTTCTTGGGTACTAAAAATGAAAACTGAGTACAAGTAACAAAACCAAACAAGTTTTTTAGTGGTAGGTCCCACAATAAACTGCAAATGAATATATAATACACACATTTTTTTTTCCCAAACCAAACACCCTCTAACATTATCATACCACCCACCACTATTCTTGACGCTGTCACCATCATCTTTAATGTACGCAGTGGGATTTGTACTCTTCTAAGGAGGATTGGCTGTAGGCAGTGGAATTGGGGATGTAACTAGTTCAGTTCTAAGCAAAACCTAAAGTTAAATCTGATCAATTTTGAATTGGTTTAAATAGTGTTTGTTTAAACCCAAGTTTGAAACAGTTTAGATTTTGTTTTATATGCAGTTTCAACAGAAAAACATTAAGTTTAGAATTAGTGTGTTTTAGCCCATGCCATTTAACATAAAGAAGTAATAATATATATA
This sequence comes from Quercus aquifolioides, assembly GCA_019022515.1. Lineage (NCBI taxonomy): Eukaryota > Viridiplantae > Streptophyta > Magnoliopsida > Fagales > Fagaceae > Quercus > Quercus aquifolioides. Next base: position 2,828,009 of record CM032332.1, read on the forward strand.
TATATATATATATATTTTTTAAAGTTTGTTTTAGCTAAAAAATCTACTAAACCAAGAATGAAACCAATTGAACTATTCATTGCTGGCCAAGTTTTACTACTTGTCAAACGCCCTATAGGGTGTGCACAAATAAATTCAGCAAACATTTACCAGAAAGAGTACAAAGTATTAAGAAGAAAGAAATAAGAGGGAGTACATTCCATATATAACAAGCAAAAAATATACTATTCAAATCATGATTTGAGAAGAAGATGAGTAGGAAAGCCTGTGGCCCAAAAAGATGTGAATACCCTACAAATTTGCAATGAAAAGACTCCCTTGAGGCATCAAAATCTTTTCCAAGGGAAGCCATTAGCAGAAGGACCCTAAAGGCATCATAAAAAGAAAGCATATCAAAATCTACACTCTATTTCAATCGCCAAAACAATCGATCACTACCCTCTCAATAAGGGATATAGAAATAAAGAATATCATAGGAGGTTACCACCTTGTCCACCTCTATCTCCCAAACATTAAAGTCACGCTCAAATCTGACACCCCGAATCCTTTGTTCCCCGTCACTTTGTCTCCTCAACAAGGAACCAACGGAAGCATCTCTAACTAATGAACAATCATAAAATCAAGAAAAACCATCCTCAATGGTTGGTTGCCACACCACTCATTATGCCAAAACCGAACATGAACCCTTCCCACCCCATGATAATGCTTTTCTATAAGCTGCAACCTTGAGTTCATCAAAACAGTCTTTGTGGACCAACCTCCCCCACACCTCTCCTGATTTCACAGCTACATGTCTCCATAGCTGCCCTTCCTCCAACTCAAAATGCCATAACCATTTACACAAAAGGACCTAGTTAAAGTTCACTAACTTCCTAAAGCCCAATCTACCAATCGTAATGGGGTACACACCGTACCCCCCCCCCCCCCAAAACAAAAACAAAAAATCTCTACAACTTCTCAATCCTATTCGCCACACTAACAGGGCTAGTGAACAATGAGAGATAATAAGTATACTCAAAAACATACTCTTCAATAAAGTTAACCTCCCTCCTTTTGACAAACACAGTTTCTTTCAACCTGATAATCTGCGTTCAATCTTCTCTAAAATAGGATTCCACACAAAATTTTCCTTGAAGGATGCCCCCAAAGGCATACCAAGATAGGCCATAGGCAAACCCCCGATCTTGCAATGGAGGAGATCTGCAAGCTCTGAAATATTTGAAACCTCTCCAACAAAAACCATTTCACTTACTATGGTTTACCTTAAGCCTTGTCACAGCTTCAAAAAAAGTCAAAACCATTCTAATAGATAGAATTTGCTCAGAATTATCATCACATAATTTTTTTTAACAAATAAAATAAAAAGACTGCATCATTAGCAAATAATAAATGAGAGACACACACAAACCAAGGTCAGTAGTATAGCCCACCCTGAAACCCAGGATGAAACCACCCTCCCCAATTCTCCTCAATAGTCCTACTCAAAACCTCCATCATCAAAATAACATAGGGGATAACAAATCACCTTGTGGTAACCCCCTTGACCATATGGGGATCGTTCACTGAGACTAAAAAATGGACTAGAAATGCACACTCTCATTAATAATCTCCATTTTCCACCAAACCCCATCCTTTCCATAAGGTAGAGTCTCCCAAAATACATGATCATAAGCTTTTTCAATTCCAAGTTTGCAAATGACACCAAGGTTGCAAAACAGGATTCCAAATTAGCTCCTCTTTATATGTAGCACCCAACAGAAGACTCAAATATTTCAAAGGAAGAGAGGACTGCCTACAACCCAACATCTCCACTAATTCCTCCATATTAGACAGATTGCCAATTGGAACCAATTCTGACTTTCCCAAGTTAATTTTTAATCCTGAAACCGCTTCAAATCTGGCTAGAATCCCATGCAAAACATCTATATGATTAGAATCAGCATCACAAAAAATAAGTGTATCGTCTGCAAACAACAAAAGGGACATTGTCAACGACACACTAGCTAAATTGACTACTGGAAAAACCGGAAATCTGACCCAAATTGACAGCCACATCCAACATACGAATAAATGCCTCCATGACAATATCAAAAAGAAGTAGGGATAATAGATCCCCTTGACGAACACCCCTAGTACTACCAAAGAAATCAGAGGGGGTACCATTGATCAAAACTGAGAATTTAACTGTTGAAGGTCAGCACTACAAGTACAATAGAAGAAGATGATACAGTATGTTAGGATTTGGATTATTTGGTGGTGAAATGAAATAGATTTTTTAGTTCACCACATTAAAATAATAATTTGATTGGGTTAAAATTAAAGAGGAAGAAGAGGGTAAATGGTGTAATATGTGTGTGTGTGTGTGTGTGTTTGTATAGAGGGAGATCAATAAAAGCAAAATAGAAGAGGAAACTCTTTCTACAAAGAACTAAGAAGTTCCAACCATCTTTAGACCAGATGGCATCAAGAAATGCAACAGGAGCACCTAGGGTTACACAAGCAAATGCAACAAATGTATATGTACACATTATAAATATGGAGGTGAACACCAAGTACAATAAGAAGATAATGCAGAATGTTAGGTTTTGGTTGATTTTGTGCTGAAATGAAATAGGTTTTTTAGTTCACCACATTAAAAGAATACTTGGGTTGGGTTGAATTAAAGAGTTTTGCTATCAGGTGAAGAAGAGGATAAAAGCATAATAAGAACTAAGAAGTTCCAATCTTCTTCAGAAACAAATGGCATTAAGAAATGCATCAGAAGAGCACCTAGGGTTATACAAGCAAATAAACAGGTGAAGTTTGCTTGATTATGTGTCAAAGAAAAGCTTTTTTAAGCACATACAATGAGTCCATATATACCAATTCCACAAAGCAACAAAATCATCCCGCAATTTCTTGGGATCAGACACAGCTTTAGTTGCCATGTTGCATCGTCTACAGCAAAATAAAGCTAATTTTCTTGGCAAATACATGCCTTGGGAGGAAAATGACCCTCTCCAATTGCTTTTGAAATGAGTAGTGTCCATTCCAAGTTGAAAGATCTAGCATTTCATGAATTTAAAGGTGAATATACCATGTCATTTAAATCAGTTACCATTCCATATTTGGTAGAATGGGATTTTAAATGAAGTGACACCATTTACTTTTTTTTTTTGATAGGTAATCAGAGAAATATTATAAAAGAAAAAAAATAAAAGTACAAGTAGTTCATGATGATGAACAACAAGATAGAAGAACCAAACAACAAAACAAAAGATAAGGAAATCAGAAAGCTAATTTAAGGGAAAACATAAACTCTGAAAGATACAAAGAATCAGTAAAGCCCCAACAACAAGCCCACTCAAAAAGACTACGCTGGCATAAAACCTTTAACTCATCCAACGTCTTCTCCTTGTTCTCAAAGGAGCGACGATTTCGTTCCAACCAAACAGTCCACATTAAGCACCCTGGAATCAAATTCCAAATATTTGAATTGTGCTTCCCAAGCCATTGATGCCAGCAAAATAACAAACTTGCCGTCGATCTTGGCATAACCCAATGAATACCAAAAGCCTGAAGCATGAAGGACCATAAGGTATGTGTAATAGGGCAATGAATCAGAAGATGGTCTACCGACTCCCCATCACCACAACACATACAACACCAATTTACCAAAGGACGATCCCTAAGCATGAGATTATCCAAAGTGAGAATCCGATTGTGCGCAACTGTCCACAAGAAGAAGGCTACTCGCTTAGGAATCTTTGGTTTCCACACACCCTTCCAAGGAAACAAAAGATTTGGATTGCCTTGAATTTCTTGGTAATAAGATCGGGTATCAAACTTACCATCCCCTTTGAGCTGCCAACGAAGCGTATCCCTCCTATCCCCCCGAGGAATACGAGGATGGATAAGCCGAAGAAGAGAGTAAGAAGCAGCTACCTCCCAATCTTCAAAAGCTCTAAAAAACCTTACGTCCCACACTCTGAAAGTACCTCCTTCTGGAGTCCACAAAACCTCAGAGATACAAGCATCCTTTGCAGTTGAACAGACATAGAGCTCAGGATAGAGGTCCTTTAGGGTATTATCCCCAATCCACTTATCATGCCAGAAGCGGATACGGGTGCCTACACCCACTACAAAAGACAAATGCTTAGAAAAACTCTCTCACCCTTCATGAATGCTTCTCCAAAGACCACAACCATGAGTCCTCCTGCACACCTTCGTACACCACCCCCCATGACCCTCACCATATTTTGTGGAGATTACTCTCCGCCAAAGATGGGTAACTTCATGCCCAAAACACCACAACCATTTCCCTAATAAAGCTTGATTAAAAGACACCACACTTCTAATCCCCAAACCACCCAATTTGACAGGTAAACACACCTTTTCCCAAGCCACCAAAGGATATTTGAAACTACCCTCAGAAGACCCCCAAAGGAAATTCCTCTGAATACGTTCCAATCTAGCAGCCATAGCTTTAGGAATAGTGAAGAGTGATAGAAAGTACGTTGGAAGACTTGAAAGAGTACTCTTTAGTAATGTGAGCCTACCACCTTTAGATAAATAGAGACGCTTCCACCCTGAAAGTTTCTTTTCCATCTTCTCCAAAATAGGATTCCAAATCGAAGCAGTCTTAAAAGAAGATCCCAATGGCATTCCCAAATATTTCATAGGTAAACTCCCCGCTCTACATTGAAGAATACTAGCCAATTCAACTAGATTATTCACCTCCCCAACAGGGACAATCTCACTTTTCCCAACATTAACCTTCAAGCCTGTAAACACCTGAAAACAAGACATCGCCAACCTTATGGATAGCAACTGATCCCTAGAGGCATCACAAAATAAGATAGTGTCATCCGCAAACAACAAATGAGAAATCCGCACACCAACAGAATTCACTGCTCCCACATGAAACCCCTGAATAAGGTTATTCTCCTCTGTCTTCTTCAAAATTCTGCTTAAAACCTCCATTATCAATAGAAACAAAAGAGGGGATAGAGGGTCACCTTGTCTCAACCCACGAGAACTTCCAAAGAAACCTTCAGGGGATCCATTTACCAGGACCGAAAAACGGACAGAAGTAACACAAGCCTTAATCCACCCCCTCCATTTCAAACCAAAACCCATCCGGTCCAACAAATAAAACAAGGCCTCCCAATTAACATGGTCATATGCTTTTTCAATATCAAGCTTGCAAATCACCCCCGGTAATCGGCTCTTCAGCCTACTATCCAAACACTCGTTTGCAATAAGCACTGAATCCAAAATCTGCCTTCCACCAACAAAAGAATTCTGAGACTCAGAGATGAGATTATCCAAAACCGCCCTCAACTTGTTTGCCAACACCTTGGACAACAACTTGTACACACTACCCACCAAACTGATAGGGCGGAAGTCCTTAATGTTAACAACATTACACTTCTTAGGGATTAAAGTGAGAAACGAAGCATTCAAAGACCGTTCAAACACAGAGTGCTGATGAAAAAAATCAAAAAAATCCATGACATCCTTTTTCACAACACTCCAACAATGATGAAAGAAAGCCATGGTGAAACCATCAAGACCAGGGGCTTTATCACCCTCCATCTCCCTTAAGACCTGGAGAACTTCCTCCTTCGTGAACTCCTTCTCTAAGGACAACCTCTCCTCCTCCGCAATACAAGCAAAATCTAAACCATCCATAGAAGGGCGTCCCAAATCAGTTTCCTTATACAGCCCAAGATAGAAGAGAACTAATTGAGAGCGCACCTCCGTCTCATCCTCATAAAGAACACCATCCACCTCAATCCTCTTAATGTGATTAGCATTTCTATGAGAATTTGCTAATCTATGAAAGAAACGAGTATTATTATCTCCCTCCTTCACATACAAAGCCCGAGATTTTTGTCTCCAAGAAATTTCCTCAAGGGAAGCCAACTGTTCAATATCTCCTTTGAGTTGAATACAACGGAGTTGATCCTCACCCGAAAGCCCCAACAACTCCTCTCTCGCATCTAAACCCAACAGTTCAGTCAGCAAATTTTTTTTCCTAAGAGCCAAGTCACCAAACTCCTCCCTATTCCATTTTTTTAAGTCAGCTTTCAAAGCCCTCAGTTTTTTAGCCAAGATAAAACTTGGTGAGCCCACAAAACTGTACCCATTCCACCAATGTTGAACTCTATCAACAAAACCCTCAGCTTTCAACCACATATTTTCAAATTTAAAGGCACTCCGTCCACGTCGAACAACACCAGCTTCCAACAAAAGCGGGCAGTGATCTGAAATAACACGAGGAAGCACCCTTTGGGATACATTCTCGAAATGTTCCTCCCAATCTAGAGAAACCAAAGCCCTGTCAATTCTTGACATAGAGGGAAGACCAGAGTCTCTGAACCAAGTGAAGGAAGCACCCTCTAACGGTAAATCAACTAAAGAATTACTCTCTATAAAGTCCGAGAAAGCGAACATAGCAGGACTAAACAACTCACAGCCAAGCCTTTCACTTGGGTACCTAATGCAATTAAAATCACCTACCAAGCACCAAGCCATGGGCCATCTGGCACGCACCTGAGACAACTCCTCCCACAATGCAGCCCGCTGACCATCTTCATTAGGGCCATACACACCTGTACAAGCCCAAACAAAGTCGTCCACCACTCCTCTCAGTAAGACACTGACAGAAAACTGTCCAACAATAATGTCCAATTGTTCAAAAACCCTCTTATCCCAAATAAGCAAGACCCCTCCTGAAGTCTGCACCGCGTCCAAAACAGCCCAGTCAATGAAAGGACTCCCCCATAAACTCCGAACAAAAACAACATCAGTAGAAGATACTTTCGTTTCTTGAAAACAAACAATATCACACTTCCAATCTTTTAGCAGATTCTTACAAACCTCTCTCTTCCGGGGATTGTTAAGCCCCCTTACATTCCAAGAAAGTAGTCGTAGAGTCATTTACAACTACCAACAACCCCTATAGCAGTCGAAGAAACTCTGCTCCTACTCCTAGAAGAGACACCCTCGTAATTAACATTAGAGATAAGCCCCTTAAGCTCCCTGAGACCTCGTGACCCTGTATTAGCCGGTCGCTTGGGCACCCCAACATCAATCACCTTGAGACACTCCTGTTCCAAAAGGCGAAACAGAGCCAAACATTGAGCTTCATGTTTCACGATAGGGAACCCCACCATGTTGCAGAAATTTTTCATCAATTGTGACACCCAGTTCGACTGTGATCCAGACTCCATCACCTGAATTCTTTCTGTAGAGTCCTGAACCAACACCAACTCTCTGAGATCATTGGGTTCCCACCGAGACAAAGGGTCACACTCCAACACACACAAATCTTTTTCTCCACTTCCACCACTATGGTCAGACCCTACACTGGACTCCCACGGAGAGAGGTGAAGCCCAGAAACTGACTGAAAATCCCCAACAGAAACCACTGACCTTTGTCTCGTCCTATGAGCATGGTGATGACACCACTGATCCTCAACATGATCTTCCCTTACCACAAATTCATCTTCAACCCCATTGCCCAGGTCAGAGAAAGGAGAAAAACGGTTATGAACCATAATCTCCGCCGTCGCTGAGCTACCCACCATAACACCGGTGGACCCAGAGTCACGTTTGCCTAACCCAAGAGTGGTCTCGGCATCGGAGACTGAGCCCATAGAGAAACCCGCAGAAACGGAGTTGAGAACCACCGCGTCGGAGCTACCACAGGGCGACGAGGCTTTTCCGGCCACTGGGTATCCAAGAACTCTCGACGGGATGGGTACAAGAAGCTCCAAATCTTGATCGGAGCTGGAAAACGACGATCCACCTACCGTCGGAGCTTCAGGCAGCACCGATGGCACCGATGACTCCATCGGAGGCTTGGAGCTCTCACCCACCACGCAAACACTCTGATTGACAAACCCACTTGCACCCAAATCAAAAGGACCAGAAACCTCTCCGTGGGCCTTAGTATTTGGGTCAGCTAAATGGGCTTTTTCAAGCCCAGGAGCAATATTAAACAACACCGGCCCAGTGTTAATGGACTTGTGCTGAGGATATGGGTTTATCCACTTAACCACTCTTTTATTCCCATCAGAAATTGACACTCTCAGCGCCAAAGTAGCAGAAGTCACCTCAAATGTAAAGTCACGCATGGGTCTTCCATTTATAGAAGAAACAGAAGCACCAGAGACACCCTTCAACACGTTATTTCCCGAAACAACTCTAGGAAATTCAAATTTCCTTAACTTCCGCTGGTTCCTAATGTTGACAGGTTGCTTCCCATATTGACCACCACCAACCGATGGACCACCACCATCAGCTACATCAGGAGACCTCCCTACCACCCTCGCAGAGTTTGAACCAGATAGGAAACTATCTAATTCTTTAGAAAAAAAACGCCACCCAGACCGGTTTGAGCTCGCAGGTACCAAAACCCAACCACGACGAGCTCCACCAAAATACACAGCAATCTCCACAAAAATACCAGCCTTATTCGACCTTCCCCGGAATTCGAAAAACTTATTATTTGCTCTGAAACGTTTGCAGAAGAAGTCCTTTCCTGGAACCCAGTCTCGAATATCGGCAAAACAAGCAAGAATCCATTCCAATCCCTTACGACTCGTCCACACGGAACTATTAATATTCCGACGACATTCGTGAATAGCATAAGAATCAGCCCGCCCGCCATCAAAAGAGAAAGAAAAAGTTTTGGAATCTATGCGAAAAGGACCAATACAGCCCCCTCTGCCCTGAGGAGAAAGTTTAAGAGTTGAGGAAGGGGGAGGCACAATATTGGGAAGGGGTGTGGGTGAACTTGTAGTGGTTGGTCTAGGCCATAACGGTGGTTTAAAAGGCAGGTCAGAAGGTGATGGGATGTTCATGGATGAAGAAAGAGGAGGATAAGAGGGATGAAAAGGAAAAAAACCAAAAGAGGATGGGAGTGGGAACGGTGATGGGAAGAATCCAGGGAAAGGATGAAGTGGCTGGTTTAGAGACAGAGGTAGAGAGGGGGGCAGAGGAGGGAAAGGTGTTGGCTGTGTGGTAGGGAGGGAGGGGGGGGTGGGAAAGGAAGAAGAAGAAGCCATTCTCAAACACAGTTACACACACTCAGAGTTATATCTGTGTACTCTTAGAATCTCATTAGCTTCAATCTTCTTACCAAAAAAGCTGTCAATGAGCTCTACCATTTACACCTTTAGATACATAAAAAATTAAATCTTCACCATGAATTGGACCCTCTCCGTTTCCTTTGGAATGGAGAGGATCCCAATTGGATTTAAGAACCATATGAAAAGGAAAAAATGGATGACATTCTATCACACTTCAAGTTCAGAAATTGTACCTTATTGTGAGATCTATCAACTGCAACAACCTCTCCTTCATCCTTCATAAGCATTGCAATCGCAGTTGTTTTCCCTCCTGGTGCTGCACACATGTCTAGTATTCGCTCACCCTTTTGTGGATCTAAGGCATAAAAGGCACAATTAAAATAAAGCCATGCATCCATTAAATCCTGTTGTGAGTGTTAAGCAATAGCTAAATCCTACGCAAGGGACAGTAGTTGATGATCATAATGAAAACACTATGCATGACAATAAAGAAAAATAATAAGAACCAAGGACTGTCATAATGCTGTGTTCACTACTATTAAAGCACGTACAACTTGCAATGAAATTACAAAAGAGAGATATATAACTTCCAGGATTATTTTCATGCAACAGAACACTTTTTTTTTTTTTTGATAGGTAATAAAAACTTTATTGATAAGAAAAGTACAATGAGTTTACAATAGTAAACTCACTGCAAAAAAACGGATACAAACAAATCAAAGGGAAAAACTAACAGAATTAATGAAATCAAGCAAAGAAGTACAATGCGTAAAACCCCAAATATGAGACCACTCAAACAAAGTCCTAGTTAGTAAAGACTTCAATAGGTCTACAGTTTTTCATGCAACAGAACACATTTCTTCAAGTACTATGTTCTACTGCTATTCAAATGACATGAGAGTTCTTACAAAAAATAAGTAACATATGAGAAGAAAGAGAAAAAGAAGAAAAAACAAAGATCATCCTGCTCTTCTGAAGAACCGTCCTACAAAACAGTCTCATTTGGATATAATAAGGTTGTTTCTTTATTAGTAAAACTTGAATATAATAAGTCAATGTAGGAATATCCAAGTCAAGCAAAGTAGGCCCATTAGTACACTCAGGGCCAGTATGAAGATACTGTAGCTGTGAAGGAATTGCCGTGCAAGAATTGCCCTAGCTTTTCTTGTTTATGGAATCAGATTTATGCACTTAAAAAGCTTAGCTAAGTGTTTGGTAAATACTGTCTTAAAAATGTCATGGACATCTAAAATGACGAAGATGGATATCGTAGATAACTGAAGAAATATAAAAGGTGGTCATGAGAATTCAAGAAAAAAAATAAATAAATAATAATAATAATTCATGAAAAAAGAAATGTGTTGCCTGCACAAAAGCTTGAAAAGCAGCCCCTTGGCTGTTTATCAAAACTTCTGTGGGGCCCACTGCAGCCATTGATTCCTGAGAAGCAGCCTTACGAGATTTCGCTAAACACATCAGCAGCTTTTCTATGGAAAAAGCAGCTTAAAGCTGCAAAACGTTTTACCAAAAGGGCCCGTATCAGCATAGTAGTTAGCATATGTCCAGCCTCTTATTTTTGGTTTACATGTTTCCTAGCTATATCTTGTGTTTATATTATTTATACAGGACACGGTGTTTTCCTTAAGAGTTTCGTAGATATGTAAATATCATTAATAATGAGAAAAATGGATGGTACAGATTAGTTTGTTATATGTACAGTCAAGGACTGAAGTTTCAGGTTTGCTATGGACAAGTACATACCCTAAGCTAGCAGAATTTTCTAATCAAATACAAGAAAAATCAGATCTCAAAATTTTCTTAGGTCCCTTTTTTTATATCAGCAATTTAAAAACTTTATTGAAAACTGGAATAAAAAAACAACCAAAAAAAAAACTTCCCTGGTACACGGAGCGTACAATGGAAGCAAAAATCTACCCAAAACAACATAAATCTAGGAAATCTAAAACAGAGGGCATGGCTAGACCACTCAAAGCAGTCCTCCAACCAAATAAAGAAGGAAAATTTTCTTAGATCCTTGTGCATAAAATTTCTTTGTTTACCATTCCCAATTCAATCTCTTTCTTTATTTTGCCAGAATCTATTGCGTTTTTTTAATTGCTAAGTTACACACTCACACCCAGTTGATATTGAACCCACAACCTCACCCTCCACCTAGCACTTACAAGTGGAGGAGGTGCCAATTGAGCTAGAGCTCATTGGTGTTACAATCTATTGTGTTATTACTGAAATCTATTCTTGACATTACAATCTACTAGCAAGAAATTCGGCAATTTGCTATATAGAATCAGTTGAAAGAAAATAATAAAATAAGGGAAAAGATTTGCTGCAAACTAAGTTGCAGCAACTCCTGCAAAATGCACACATGTCAAGTGGCCACTTGGTGAAAAATTCAATCTTGACAAGGAAGTTTTCATTTAAATATAAGCCTGGACAGGTGTCGATTTGAGGTATTGACATGTGTGTATTTTTGCAAGAGTTGCCGCAACTTAGTTTGCAGCAAATCCTTTCTCATAAAATAATTCAGCAAAGCAAAAGCAGGAAAGAGAGAACACGAGTTATGTGGTTCGGCCTACATCCATGGGATAAAGCCCTAGTGGCTACATCTTTACTGTATTTTTCAATTGTTGATTACAATTAAAAAGTAGGGCATATAAAAGTGCTAGGGTTAGCCCTACATGTACTTACAATATATTAGGCCTCTTGAGCCATTACACTAATATCAACCCAATATCTTCGACACTCCCCCTTAAGCTTGGAAGCTTGAGCATATGGTCATATAGGTCCAGCTTGGAACATATACACTAAGCAACTTCTACACAGTGCAAAGTTGCTTGAAGAGGCTTAAAAATGATGTGAACCAGCCAAAACTTGAGGAAACCAGCCAAAATTGAAGCTGAACCAAACAAACATAAGTGAAGCCGACCAAAAAACCGAGATGAACCAGCTGTAACTATTCAATACCAAATAAGGAACCAACAACCACATTGGCGGCCTTAGAACTCACTGACGACCACTATGCCAGCAACCAACAACTCTGATGACCACCACTACCAAGAAAAATCACCTCGGGACCACATGTAACGACCAAGCGATCGAGGAAAGCCACTGCAAGCTCCAGTAGGCAATCTCCATGACCGGAAAACCACCAGGACAAGCTGAAAACCCAAGAAGGGTACCATATTTGTTGAGAACACTCCAGAATATGCCAAAAAATAAACCTAGATCTACCTAGTTAGGTTGCAGTCAGATTTGGATCTCAGGTTAAAGGACCCAGCAACACCCATGAGACAACAATGATAACCACAGCGACAACCACAACCACCACCAGCGATAACAACAATGACAACTGCTGAGAACAACAATAACAACAACCAACAGCAACAACAAGAAGCAATCTGCCGAGAACAACAACCAACAACTACAATCACCAACAACAACCATCAACAACTACAACCACCTAGACCACACCAACAACAACCAACAATAAAGGCCAACAAAAACTACCGAGAAAGCCACCAACACTCACCATCAAGAGCAATAACAACACCCAAAAGAAAACATCAACTAAATTATAAGTTTTAATGCAAGCTAAAACAGTGACAATGGGAGGTGTTGATCATTTAATTGAAATAGAATAGAGATGGCTCTGATATCAAGTTGAAAGATAAAAATAAAATAATGTAGAGAAGCGGAAGCAAGAAAGAGAGGAGAACACAAAAGTTATGTGGTTTGCGGGATAAATCCCTAGTGACTACCTAAGAAGCACAGACGCGGCTCTGGAGCCATCGCACCAGCGTCGGACGCGGCGACGCGGGAGGGACGCCGCTGACCGCGCGTCGGTGCCGCGTCAGGCTGCGTCCTGCCACGTGGATTCTCCGACTCGCGCCGACGCGGCTCAAATCAGGCCGACTCGGGCCGTGTCGGCCGAAACCGGCAAAACCGCCGAAATGGCCGCTTCAAGCCGAAACGGCCGAGTCAAGCCGAAATTCAAAAAAAAAAAAAAGTGTGAAACCTTTTTGGAGGCGGCGTCAACTCAATTTCTTCAGTGTCCATGGGAATATCTCCAGCTCCTATCCCAATCGGCTTGTTTGGACCTACCTCTGTTTCGCCCTTCAACCCATCAGACTGGGATCCACCAGCAATGAAGACTTTAACCCCATTCAAATTCTAGCCGAAAATCCTCCATTATGTTGCCAGCATTCTTGTAAACTTGCTGCTTGTCCGAGCTGGTATGTGAGATTCCTTCTCCTTGTCAGAGGTACTAGCTTGACTACCTTTAGCCCCAGCCAAAACTCGGAATTTTTGCTTAGCTTTCTGTCCTCCATTGTGACTTTTGCATGACATATGGTTTTGTGTCAGGCTAAGCTGATCCTCACCATTGCTTGAGATAGTGTGATCTGCCAAAAAGATATTAGGAGCTGGGGGAGTCACGTGATTATGCCCCCTATCTCTTTTTTCAGTTTCCAAGTGGGCAAACTCTGAACGGAGTGGGCTTTTAATCTGACTAGGACCAGGTTTCAATGGGCTTTGGTGTTCATAAGAGAAGCACAGAGAGCTAATTCCTTCGTATTGCACAGAATTTTGTATTATTATTATTATTTTTTTTTTTTATATAAAAAAGTATGCTTAGCAATATATTAAAAATATAAATAAAAATATTTTTAATAATTTTTTAATTGCCGAGTCCCGCCGCACCCGCACCCACCTTTTTCAAAAATTGCCGAGTCCTGCACCCACACCCGAGTCCCGAAACGCACCCGTGCTTCATAGGTGACTACAACTTTACTGTATTTTCAATTTGTTGATTACAATGAACCCTAGTAGGTTATATATAAGAGCTATGGTTGGCCCTACATGGGCTTACAATAAATTGGACCTCTTGGGCCGTTACATTAACATAAACCCAATATCTTCAACAAAATGACCTAAATTCTTGCTGCATCAGTTATCATAATGTTTCTTCAGCAACTAAATTTTGAATCATGCTAGGACTATGGAGCAATCATTAGATTACTTCCCCCATTGAAATGCTAAAAGACCTCAAAATATGATAATAGATGAAAGGAACAAAATTAACACCAACAATAAAGGGAAAAAAAATCTCACTTTAGAGAAATTTGACAATGTAATAGGTACCTAACGCATGAGCGGTAACAATGCTTGGCAGGTTTTGAAGAAAAATCTCACCCTCGAGAACATCTGAGAAAAAAAAAAACCATAAGGGCAATTTACACACACCGTGTCAATATTTAACAACATAAAACATACCCAAATAAGAAAGATTAAACCAGGAAAGTATCAACAACTACTAGATATATAGGAACAGAGCAATGAATAAAAAAGACAGATCACTTCATGGTCCACATGGAAATGCTCAATTTTTGACAATGATAAATAAATATATTAAAAAAAAAATACAAAAGCATGCTTTTCCTAAAAGTATAGTTTGACATGCTCCTAAAGGATTTTGTGATCAACCCTAACCCAAGACCTGTGTCTAAGGGACTATAGTGTAAGTCCTAAAATATTTCTTCTTGTTACCTTCTTTAATTTAATTTAATTTCCATCAACGCTATACTAGCTTTAGAACCCAATACAAACAGGTTTTAATCTTCCAAACCTAACCCTACTTATCATTGTGCAAACCCTCTTATTTGCAAAGTCTTGGCCCACCATCAACTTAATATAACAGTGTGACTGCTGACCAGATCAAAGTTGAGAAGAAAGGAAATATTAGACCCCTAAATTAACTCAAATTATACATAGACATGAAGAAAAAAAAAATCTAAATCTAAAAATAATAAAAATAATAAAAAAAGAAAAAAAAAATGCTGTCTCAATATGAAGCTTTATGGCTGATGTTTACAAGGGAATGAAATCAATACTTCTCTTATCACTTTTATTAGGCACATTTTCACAACACCTAGATTAGAGAGGGAACAAAGTAGGAGAAACCCTTAATAGTGAAGGTAGTAGTGGAATGAATGTTGCAATGATATGCAAGTTAACTGCCTTAATTTTCCAACCAAATCATATCCCTAAACACACAAGGTAAGTGGGACAAATAGTACTTCCATTTTGAGGGGTTCTCTTTGGTTTGACATGATCCATACAAATGTCACAGGTTCTCTTTTGACAAACCTCAGTAGTACTATTTGTTCTGACATGATTCACGCATATATCACAGGTTCTTTTATCAAAGAGGTGACTGAAGTTGATGTGAACAAGATATTTTGCTGAAAAGAGAAGCTTGAATAGATGAAATCTTCAGTGGTTGACATCACCAAGAATAACAAAGAAGGAATAGAAGAAAGGTTGTGAGAAGTGAAGAACAGAATGTGCTTCCAAAAAAAAGTTTTTTTAGATATTGAAAAAATAGTTATTGGAAATTTTTTTCTATTGGTGAATTACGACACACCTACTGGGTCTTGACCTTATATTCCATCCCATTATTATGGTGAGAAGAAGTGCCAATGAGCTATAGCTCACTTGCCAAAAATGCTACTGAAAAGTGAAGAATGCTAAACACTGACCATGAACACCTATTAGGAGCAAAATTCAACTGAACAACTAATAAAAATTGCTATGAGGGATATGGGTCAATTATATTTTCTTCAGTTTTGCTCATTGTGTTGAAGTTCGTTCATTTATGCAAAAGAAAAAGCTGTCTTTTAGAATGACTCCTGCGCTGCCTCCCCCACCCCACCCCCCTCCTCTGTCCCACCCATTCCTCCACCCCCAATCAACCTTTCCATCTTCTCTTATTCCTCCCACCTCTCCTTTCTGTTTCCCACCACAATTTCCATCACCCTTTCAGTTTTCTCCCTCATCCCCAATTTTTTCCCCCTCCTTCCCTTTCCCACCACCTCAATTACCTAATTTTCCACAACATTCCATTGTACCCAAAGCTCTTTCTCCACCTGCTGCCCCACTACCCTCACCAACTTTATCCACCAAACTACCCTCCCTAACTATCTCATCCTCATATCATGGGGGCAGAAAGGCTTCTATTCGCATTGATGCAAAACTGTTTTCTTTTTCTTTTTCTTTTGACGGCAGGCAGTCTGACTCACATGCTATCCATGAGAGTTGTCGGAATGTCAAAAGTTCTATTTGGGTAGGTCGCAAAGGCATGGAATGGATTCTTTCTTGCTTTGCCAATACATGTGATTGGGTTCCGGGGAAGGATTTCTTCTGTAAGAGATTTTGAGAAAATAATAAGCTGCTGGAATATAGTGGTAGATCAAATAAGGCTGGTCTTTTAGTGGTTATAGCAATGTTCTATGGTGGAGCTAGGCGAGGTTGTATTATGATCCCAGAAAGCATCAATCGTTCTGGGTGGTCTTCGTTTTAGAAAGAATTGAGTGTTTTTCTCACCAATGAGAAGCCAAGGCTGGGAGGGGTGACTCCAATTATTCCTGGCAATGCTGGTCCGTCAAATGGAGGTGGCCGGAATGGGCAAAAAATGCATAATTATGGGAATCTGCAGAATTCAAGGATTTTTAAAAAGTTGGGAGTTAATTTGGAAAGGAACGTGATCCTAGGAGATTCTACCGTTAATAATTCTGTTATAAATGAGTTAATAATTTTCTTATAAATGGCAGACCCACACGTGCATTTAATTTTAATTGACTATTGAACCTTTGGCAATAAGAATTTTCAAACCTAAGGGAGGCAAACGTTGTGTTTCTTGGATGGGGCCTAATGACCGTGGGCTTAATAACGAAGGTGGGCTTGGGGCCTGCACTGCTCTTAATGAATCTCAAGGGCCAATGGGGTTTGCAATGTTTCTTGGATGAGGCCTAATAACTGTGGGCTTAATAAGGAAGTTGGTCCTGTTTTTGATTCTGTAATTGGGAAAGCATTTCCCGATCTCTGAGGACCCCAAGGGCAAAGGCCTTTAGCCTCGTGTCCATCAGATGTTTCTCTAGGGTTCATTTCAAGAGACAGATTGGTGGGCGAGAGCTCAAGGGTTGCTGGGAGGGTATCGGTGGGTGCTATGGATGCATCGGTAGCCGATAAATGGATTGAGACAAAGCGTGATACCTCCAAGATGCTTCCTAACTCAATCACAACACAGTCTTCAACATGTACTGATAGCGAGCCTAGTCGCAGAGCCAATATTCACGGTTTCAACAATGAGATGATCTCGGTTTCAGCAAGGATGGAGGCATCAATCAGATCCTCGAACAACAATGATGTGCAAGTACTTTATCGGCATCCTTGGGTGGTTCAGAATAGATTCGCGCCTCTGACCAACGTGGGTAATGAGGTGGGTTCTAGGTCTAAGGAAGGGGAAGATTTAGAGGAGGTTTTCAGTGAATGTGGTCAACAGTGGGTTACTCAACAAGCTGATGAAGTGTTGCTTATCCTTGGAGCTATTTCTTTTTCCGTGGATTCACAGTGGAGCAGATAATAGTGGGTGTGGCAGTTTGGATAATGAGAATCGTATTTTGGAGTGCACTCTGTTGTCTCTTTGGGATCCCAATGATTCTAGTGAGTTGTTGCTGGCTCAGGAAATTGCAGAGGGTGAACTTGGGGTGGCAGAGACAGAAAATTCGAAATGGGTTTCCCAATTGTTAAAGAGTTTTTGTAAATTTGTGGGTTTTCCGATTGTGAAACATGAAGATCAATGTGTGGCTTTGTTTCGCCTTCTTGAACAAGGATGTCTTGCTGTGAGAAAGGAAGTGGTGCCTAAACGTCCTCCAAATTCAGGGAAGAAAGGTCTCAGAGAGCTTATGGGGCTGGCTTCTACTGTAAACTATGATGGGTTATCTTCTAGTAGGAGTAACAAAGGTTCTTTGACTGTTTAAAGGGCCATGGGTGTTCATAAATGAATTTATGACTCTTATCATGGAATGTTAGAGGACTTAACAACCCTCAAAAGCAAGAAGTTTGTAGGAATCTTTAGAAGGAATGGAAGTGTGATATTGTCTGCTTCCAGGAAACTAAGTTATCTTCCATAGATGTTCGAAGTCTCTGGGGTAGTCCTTTCACTGATTGGGCATTTTGGATGCAGTTCAGACTTTAGGAGGAGTGTTACTGGTTTGCGATAAAAGGGTGTTTGAAAAAAGTTAACGTTGTTGTAGGAAAATTTTCTGTTAATGCTTTAATGAAGGGGGTTGTGGATGGTTTTGTATGGACCTGTACAGGGGTTTATGGCACTAATGACAATATACAGCGGGCTGCTTTACGGGAGGAGCTGATGTGCACACTCGGTGGACCATGGCATGGTGCTTAATAGGTGATTTTAACAATATTAGATATCCAAATGAGAGACTTGGATGTGATTCTTTCAGCCCAGCTATGTTTGCTTTTTCTGATTTTATTGAGAATAATTATCTGGTCAATTTACAGTTAGAGGGGGCTTCTTTTACCAGGTTTAAGGAAAGGGAGCCTATAAAATCTACAATCAATCACTTATTACTAGTTCCAAGAGTACAAGACCACTCAAACATCACTCTCAGAAAAGACTATTTCAACCCCATGTACATGCCATTAAATGGGATTATACCTCTCCCTCACTATTCACATTAAACACAGAAGAGCTATCTTTCAAGCAAACAAGTTACCAAAATTACCCAAACAAATATGTCACCATGAAGGTACATCCACAACTCACTCAGGTAACACCCAACGAACCCCAAAGGCGGAAAAAATGAAGAACCACAACTCTTTAGCAATAACACAATGAATGAATTAACAAGTTGTCCACCATTTCACCACTTCATTTGCACCTACATTCACCAAAGTTATGCCTACCCAAATTAAATTATCACATGAAAAGATTTTTCCCTACGCTTCTGCCCAGACAAAGAAACAAAGAATGCCACCCTTTTGGGAGCTTTGTACACAATACACTACTTAAAGATTCAAGGTCAGAACGAACATCAAACTTACCATTACTCTTTAGCCTTCAACTCAATCGATCTAGGCTCACACCTCTTGGGATGATAGAATGCAAGGTATAAAAAAAATTAGTCCAACTAATTCTGATTGCCAATCATTAAAAACATGTATAAATATGAATGTTACATTAACATGTAACCCTCTTTATACCTCCAAGTAGGTATGAACATAAGCACCCTTCTCCACTACTATAGGATGCAATTTCAGATATAACACGTTCAAAGGTAAGCACCCTTCACTACTATAGGATACAATTTTGGATATAACATGTTTAAAGGTAAAGGGTCTGTTTAGATACCACTTATTGCTGAAAACTGAAAACACTGTAGCAAAATAATTTTTCAAATGTGTGAATAGTACTGTGAGACCCAGTTTTAAAGTTGTTTTTTTTTTTAGAAGTACTTGCGGGTCCCGTGAACAGTGCACGGGACCCACCAAAAAACGCTTGGAAGCGCAATGCTGACGCTAGACGCGCTATCCAAACGTTCACTAAGTCCCACCCCAAACCAAACATCAGTTCACTAAGTCCTACCCCAAACCAAACATCAGTTCCTGCTAATTAAAACCCCAAAATGACATACATTGCTGACCTTTCAGCAAATCAACTTTAGATAACATTATGCAATTAGCTAGTACAACCATATGGCTGTCAATCACCGCTTAGCATAATTTTCTAAAAATTTACATGAAAAAACATTATCACTCAATTTGTTTTGCAGTAAAATATTATCCGGAAAATGTTTTTCCATTTTCAAGTGTTTGTTTGCATATAAAATGTGGTCAAAATTTTAAAATCATTCCAGTCACCAGAGATACCATTCTGATCATAGATGCCAGCAGTCCGGTCACCAGAGACACTGCTCCAACAACAGTCGCCAAAGCCACCATTCCGGCTACCGGTTTCAGTGGTCCAATTACAGGACCTCCGGCATCAGTGGCTCCGGTGACTAAGCCACCAGCTTAGATAGTTTGCTTGAAAAATTTTACATATCATACCAAACACCTAAAAATATGTTACATCAAAACAAACAGAGTATACATATTTCCAATACAAGATAAAAGAACAAAAGAATCTGGAAAAAAATTAATCAATGATCCCGCTACTTAACCAATATAGATAGAGAAATTATATGGCTAACTGCAACAAAATTAGATGACTTGACATTATGCCACTAGACATCAGGCTATTGAGCCATCAATTCAGATGTTCTTTAATGAAAATCCTAAAAAGCAATTCTTCAATGAAGTCATATTATGAGGTTGAAATGGCATTTGTTATCCATAAAATCTCAAGCCTCATGATTGGATTTCAATTTAACAATTCTGAGAAACCACCCAGACTATGAATAACAATCAATTATCTAATTTAGTACCTAATTTTAGCTATAGAAACATCAACCACAACAACAATATTAATATTTTAAAAATAAAAAATAAAAAGATACTTTGTCCAACTAGGGGAAAAGCATTTAATTTTTAGCAAAAGTTTGTGAAAAACATTCTGCTAAAGGATGTCCATCTGCAACACCTTTGACAACATGCTATTAAAAAAGAAACAGAATGCCACATTGTATTATCCATGCTAAAAACATATTATGAAATGTATCAAAATTTATACAGAATTAACTATACCATGAAAGGAAGGGAGTTTGTATACTCTATTACTCATATCCACTGCAATTCCTTCTGAAACACGAAACATCCCAGCCCTTGACATCATTGCTGTTCCTTGGCCAATATACAGTCCATTCCTTTCAAAATAATACGGATCTATAACAATGAAAATAAAATGCATCAACCCTTAAATCCAATAAGGTTTCGCAAAATAACTTCAGCAGAAATTTTGAAGTTTTCAAACCCAGACCATCAAATAATCAGCATCAGAAACTAAAAAGGAAGGCTTGTAATATGTGTACGGGTGTTTGAGCCATAGGAAACACCTTTTAACCAAAGTTTTAAATTCCATACCATACTATGTCACAACCCAAATCATTGGAACATAAATTTAGATGCATGACTAACTTGCTAATCTTGCATATCTCAATAACCATAACTAATTTCAAAATTAAATAAAACTCCAATTAAATAATGATCTTAAAAAACTTCTTACAATCCCCAAACATCCACAAATTGGAAATAATCTCCCTAGTTAAAATCTGAATCAAAATAAAGATAACTAAAATCCTATAAGGCTTCAAGCATTATTTAAGTTGCCTAAAAACTCCCAAGCTCTACCTTGCACCTTACAAAGCAATCCAAAAGTTCTATTTCCCAACTAAACTTTAATTTGAAAATTGTAATTGATGGGGTGAGCCACACATCTAGTAAGTAATTATATACAATACAGAAAAAGAGTAGAGCAAAGCACAAGTATTTTAAATTCCAAACATAGTTTTTCAAAACATATAATGAACCACTAAACACAAAAGTAATTAAGTACCAAAATCAATTGAAAACACATACAGATAATTGATCAGAGCTAAGTGTCACATACGCATATCACATATTCTCACATACAATCCTGTGAGTGGATACCAACATCTAACCCCTACTGGTGAAGGTTCAACACTTATTCTCACATACAACTTGTGAGTAGGCTTACACATATATCTGATCAATTTTAAAAACATTCAATGAGTCATATATCACAAAAGCAAAGTTTATACAAAAGTAGAATAATTTACTTATTAGTAACAATCATTCCAAATACGAAGGCATATTGAAGATCACAATATATCAAATTGAACATAAATCAAAGGATGCTTGACTCTCTTAGGGAATGAATAGGAACTGAGGAGTTTATATAAATATTTTACAAGTCCTGAGTAAGTCTAAAAATTCAATTTCTAAAAGAAAAGTTTTAAATACCATTTGGAAAATAGGAATATGAATTTGAAATCACTTGGTTTTAAACAAATTCAAAGAACAATAACCTTTTTAGAAAACTTATATTGAAACTCAATTATTTTTTGAAAATAATGTAGTTTAGAAATCATCTTTTAAATGAGATTCAGACATTCAAAACGTTATTTAAAATTCGAAGTTTCTCTTTAAAACATTATTTAAAAATTGAAGTTTCTCTTTCAATGATGTAAAAATGCTTTTGATAAACTTCAGAAAACGTAATCTTAAAAACATAACTTTTGAAAACCATTGACTTCTAAGAACCTAATGAATAAAATGTGTGCATATCATGCATTACTTCCCTCTCTTGCTAATATATCTAAACACAGCCGAACACTTTTCCGTAAGCTCTAAATAGAAAGCATGAAATCTAATCATTAGAAACCTTTTCTTCCCTACTGTCCTACAAAACTAAGTTATGTAAACTACTTTTGTATACACCATTGGATTAATCAATTTAATATCCATATACACCTTCACTACCACCACTATCCCTACCAACGTGCCACCCCTACAATCCATATCACCCCCCTTTACCTTTTTTCACACCACCACAATTTTTTTGGCCGACCTTTGGCCAAGGACCACCACCACCCCCTTTGATACCTGTACCCATAGATTCCCATCACTTAAACTTACAACCTAAGCCCACCGGTACTCCCACACAGCCACCTAACGTTTCACATCCCTCAACCTTACAACCCATTGTTACTCCCACACCGCCACCTAAACCTCAACAGCCCAAGCCTAAACCACAATCAGGGGGGTTAGAGAGGTTTTCAGCTGTCTTTCGTATTGATTCAAAGGTTTTTTCTTTAGCTTTTGATGGTGGTAGGATAGATTCATATGCTATTCATGAACGACGGGGTAAGTTCCATGGCTCCATTAGGGTGGGTCATTTGGGTTTGGATTGGATTATTGCTTGTTTGGCAGATTTAGATCAGTGGAACTTTCGAAAACAACCTTTTTTCAAACGTTTACGTGAGAATTCTAAACTTTTGGAGTTTGCCAGTAGATTTAACAAGGGCGGCTTATTTGTGGAAATCTCTGAATACCACAATGGTGCAAGAAGGGGTTGCCTACGAGTTCCAGAGGGGACCAAGATAGGTGGTTGGACTTTGTTTGGAAGAAGATTACGTGACTATTTTTTGGGGAAGATGAATGCTGGACCGGTGGAAAAGGTGGTGGCCGAAGGCGGAGAGTTTGAAAAAGCAGTTGACATGCAAAATCCCCAAGTTTGGAAAAAATTAAATGGCCACGAGAATAAAAAGAGAAATTTACGTTTTGTGAAGTATCTTCCAAATATAACTGGTCAGCGTAATCAGTTTGAGTCTTTGGGAGGATTTGATGTTTCCAAAAAGGCAATAGCTGCTAGTGTGTCAACAGCTGGTAGGCCTGTCCGTGTAAGTCATTTAAAATGGACCCAGGCCCACTTTTGTTTAAAAATATCTCTTGACTTAATGGGTGAGGGTAAGCGGACTGTTTCTTGGGCTAAGTTTCAGCCCATTGTAAGCAGAGCTGCTCAAGCCCACCAACCCAATAGTGAGAATGGGACGGGCCAGCCCTCTTTGGACATCTCAAGTCATATACGTATAGGTGATGTGTCCGATGACTTGCAAATTTCTGAGTGGGTGACTGGGGAAGGATCGGGAACACACGAGGACGAGGAAGGGGAGATTCCAAGCTCTGGCGAGGGACTGGGTGGCTCCCCTGTTGCCGATATGAATTCCGATGAGGGACCGACTCACAAGGAAGAGCCCAGGGAGTTCCAGAGCTCCGGCGTGAGACTGAGCGGCCCTTTTGTGACTGATACGAAGCCAGGCGATCGTGTTCAGAGGATCACGACACTGTTGTGGAGGCAAACTTGAGTGTCGATAGAGAACTGGCACACTCTTCTGTTGTTGCTGATCAATCATGGACCATGGGGCTGGGTTTTTGGTTGCCGATACAATTAATGGAGCTTGTTTGACAACCGTTGAAAATTCTGGTCAGCTTCAGAGCCAAGTGAGGGTGGGTTCGGACTTGTATTTTCCTATTTCTGAGATGGGTCGTGGTTTGGTTGACTCTGAGGTCCCTAGACTAATTTGGGATGCTACTTTGCCTTCGGGTAAGGGTGAAGAGGCTGGTAACTCTGAGATCATTACACCTTTGGCTCTGTGGGACCCAAATGGTTCTTTTGATCTCGTCTCTATGGAAGATGGTTCAGATGGGGTTTCAGTGGAAGAGGTTATGGATCCTTCAGAATGGGTGAGTAGGATGATTAGAGATTTTAGTACTTATGTGGGTTTCCCAATTGATTGCTGTGAGAGACAGTGTATTGATTTTTTTCAAAAACTTGAGAGGGTTTGGGAGCAACAAGCAACTGCTGTTACTACTCGTCGGGTAAGCAATTCAAACCAAAAGGGGATGAGGGAGTTAAGAAATTTGTTTTCATCTATCAATTACGATGGGCATTCTGGTAGAAGTTCTAGAGGTTGTTTGAAATCCTCTAGTTTGGGTTTGTCTGTTGGTAAATGAATTTAAAAATGCTGTCATGGAATGTGAGGGGTTTGAATAATCCTTATAAGAGAGATGTTGTGAAGAATCTTTTACGGGAATGGAAGTGTGATATTGTATGTGTTCAAGAATCTAAACTAGACAGCACCAGCTCCAACATGGTTAAAAGTCTCTGGGGTAGCCCTTTTGTAGACTGGGGGGCCTTAGACGCCATACATACAGCTGGGGGTGTCATTCTGATGTGGGATAGAAGGGTTTTTGAGAGAGTAGATTTAGTGGTTGGAAATTTTTCAATTTCTGTTGTGTTGAAGGGTGTGGCAAATGGCTTTGAATGGATTTGTTCAGGGGTGTATGGACCGACAGATGGAAGTCTTAGGGATGCTATGTGGGCAGAATTAGACTTAGTGAGATCACGGTGGGCTGGGGCTCGGTGCTTGTTGGGAGATTTCAATGTTATCCGATATCCGGCTGAGAGACTTGGCTGTAACTCTTTTAGTTCAGCTATGTTTAATTTCTCAGATTTCATTGCTAAACATTCGCTGATTGATTTGCCTTTGGTAGGAGGTGAATATACTTGGTTTCAAGACTCTGATAGTCCTTCTATGTCCAGACTTGATAGAGTTTTGATGATAGCTAATTGGGAAGAGCATTTCTTAGATGTGACTCAAAGAACTCTCCCTAGGGTGGTGTCGGATCATTGTCCTTTACTAGTAGAGGCAGGTGGTGTGTCGAGGGGAAAGAGCCCTTTTAGATTTGAAAATATGTGGTTAAAGGTGGAGGGTTTTGTGGATAAGGTTCGTCATTGGTGGAATGGTTATCATTTCGTGGGACCTCCAAGTTACGTTCTAGCTTGTAAATTGAAAGCCCTTAAAAGAGATTTGAAGCATTGGAACAAGCATGTTTTTGGAGATGTAGCTTTTAGGAAAAAGAGTCTTTTGACTGAGCTCTTAGACATTGAAATGAGAGAAGAGATGTAGGTGTTGACTCCAAAGGATAGGGCTAGAAGGTTGGTGGTTAAATCTGATATAGATTTTCTGGCTTCCTTGGAAGAGATTTCTTGGAGGCAAAAGTCCAAGGCTCTTTTTATCAAAGAAGGTGATAACAACACAAGATTCTTTCATAGAATTGCCAATTCTCATAGGCGAACCAATCAGATTAGGGGTGTGGAGGTGGATGGTGTTCTCTTTGAGGAGGAGTCAAATGTTACGGATCAGGTGGTGGATTTTTACAGGAGATTATATCAGGAACCGGAAACTTGGAGACCTACTATTGATGGGTTAGATTTTGCTTATCTAGAAGAAACTGAGAGGTCTATGTTGGAGAGAGAGTTTGAGAAGGAGGAGATTATTGAGGCTCTTAAGGAGGTGGAAGGCGATGAGGCCCCTAGGCCAGATGGGTTTACTATGGCATTCTTTCAGAAATGCTGGAGTGTTTTAGAAGGGGATATTTTGGCTTTCTTCAAAGATTTTCACAGTCAGTGTGTTTTTGAGAAATCTCTTAATGCCACGTTTCTATGTTTGATCCCCAAGAAGACTAATGCAGTTAATATCAAAGACTTTCGCCCCATTAGTCTTGTGGGCAGCCTTTATAAACTGTTGGCTAAGGTGTTGGCTCATAGGCTTCGAGGAGTTTTGGATAAATTGATATCCGACTCTCAAAATTCTTTTGTGGGAGGGAGACAAATCCTTGATTCGGTTCTTATTGCTAATGAATGCTTAGACAGCAGGTTGAAGAGTGGTATTCCTGGTGTTATAATAAAGCTGGACATTGAGAAGGCTTATGATCATATGAACTAGAATGCACTATTTTACCTTATGGAAAGGATGGGCTTTGGGGCAAGGTGGAGTAGGTGGATTAAGGCGTGCATCTCTACAGTTAAATTCTCTGTTCTGGTTAATGGATCTCTTGCAGGTTTTTTTGGTAGTTCTCGTGGTCTTCACCAAGGGGATCCTTTGTCTCCACTTTTATTTCTTATGATTATGGAAGTGTTGAGTAGACTGTTGAAGAGGACAGAAAATGGTGGTTTTCTTTGTGGATTTAAAGCGGGATCACATAGACATGGGGGTATCCATATTTCTCACCTTCTTTTTACTGATGATACTATATTGTTTTGTGATGCTTCTAGGGAACAGTTATTATACGTGCGGATGGTGCTGATTTTCTTTGAAGCTATTACAGGCCTGAAAGTTAATGTAGGCAAGAGTGAGATTGTTCCTATTGGCGATGTTGGGGATTTGAATGGTTTGGCTTGTATCCTTTGCTGCAAGGTGGGCA
The DNA here is from genome assembly GCA_019022515.1 of Quercus aquifolioides. Taxonomy (NCBI): domain Eukaryota; kingdom Viridiplantae; phylum Streptophyta; class Magnoliopsida; order Fagales; family Fagaceae; genus Quercus; species Quercus aquifolioides. The sequence continues at coordinate 2,854,693 of CM032332.1, forward strand.
CTCAGCCTATGAGATATTTAGGCATGCCTCTTGGGGCACACTATAAGGATTCATCAATTTGGAATCCTATTATTGAAAAGATGGAGAAACGGTTGGCTGGATGGAAAAGATTGTATCTATCCAAAGGAGGTAAGCTTATTTTGTTAAAAAGTACCCTATCAAGTCTTCCCACCTACTTTTTATCGTTGTTTACTATCCCGCAGGCTGTGGCTGCAAGAATTGAAAGTATTCAGAGGAATTTCCTTTGGGGGGCCTCAGAGGTTGTTTTTAAATATCCTTTAGTTGCTTGGGATAAGGTATGCTTGCTAGTTGCATGTGGTGGTTTGGGAATCCGGAGAGTTGGGCTGTTTAACAAGGCTTTGCTTGGGAAGTGATTGTGGCAATTTGGGAAAGAAAATCATAGATTATGGCGTCAGGTTATAGCAGACAAATATGGAGAGGCAAGAGGAGGTTGGTGCACTAGAGGGGTAAGAGGAGCTTACGGGTGTGGGATATGGAGGAGTATTAAAAAAGGATCAGAGAAGTTCTTTAGCCAGATTTTGTTTAATGTGGGGGAGGGTAGCCGTGTTAGTTTTTGGCATGACCCACGGTGTGGGCCTACTCCTTTGAAGGAACTCTTCCCTTCCATGTATGATTGCTTTGTTTCTAAAGAAGCATGGGTCTCTGACTTGGTTGTAACAAATTTAGAAGGAGGTAGGAGCTGGAATTTATTGTTTCGTCATGGTCCTCAAGATTGGCAGGCAACCACTGTCTACTCATTCTTTGACTTTATTTATTCCTCTATGCCGAGGGGTGAGGGGGATGATCAGTTGGTCTGGAGATTGACTACATCTGGTGTTTTTGATGTGCGCTCTTTTTATAAGCTTTTTTTTTTTTTTTTTTTTTTTTGATAAGTAATAGATTCATTGAAATCAAAAAGAGAGGAACACCGAAGTACACAGGGAGTATACAGGGGTGAACAAATCAAAAACGAACATTACAAAAATCAAGAAAATCCAAAATAGAAGAAAAATGATGGTTTCTCCACACAGAAAACCAATCAAGTAAGGTTCTAAAAAAAAGAAGCTTGAGATTAGGCATGGAACGCTCCTTGTCTTCAAAACACCTACTATTTCTCTCCTTCCAAATACACCACATCAAACAATGAGGAACAACCATCCAAAGATCTTCATTACGATGGCGACCAAAACGACCTTGCCAGCAAGCCAAAAGCCCAACAACAGAGAAAGGCATAACCCAACAAACTCCAAATAACCCAAAAACCATATCCCACAACTCCAGAGCAACCGTGCAATGAAGGAATAGATGGTCAATAGTTTCACTATTACACTTGCACATGAAACACCAGTCCAAAATGCAAACCTTTCTTTTCCTTAAGTTGTCAATAGTCAGACATTTCCCCAAGGCTGCTGTCCATACAAAGAAAGCCACTCTAGAGGGGATCTTCTGCTTCCAAATGCTTTTCCAAGGGAAAAACTGCTCACTATGGCCAACTAGAAGATGGTAGTAAGCACTGACCGTGAATCCCTTACTCTTACAAGGCAGCCAACATCTCTTATCCTCCCCGATCCCCCTTACAGGGGTGCAATAAATGGAATTGATGAAACTCCTGAAAGCTTCCAATTCACGGTTATGCACCTCCCTACAGAACTGAAGATCCCAATGGAGTACTCCATTGGTGAACTTCATAAGATCCACTACACTTGCCTCTTTGTTGCAACAAATCCTATATAAATCAGGGTAACGATCTGCGAGGGGAGAAGATCCACACCAACGATCAAGCCAAAACTGCACTTTTGATCCATCTCCAATTTCATACAGAATAAACCGAGATAAGGAGTGCCACCCTCTTCTAATATTTTTCCACAAACTAACTCCATAAGGACCAAAGAAAGAGCTAGAACACCAACCGCCCCAATCACAACCATACTTCACCTCTATCACTTGACGCCAAAGAGCATCCCTTTCTTGCCCAAATCTCCATAACCACTTCCCTAATAAAGCTACATTGAAGGTTCTCAGGTTTCTAATCCCCAGCCCACCTGAAAAGAGCGGAGTACAAACTGTAGACCAATTAACCAAATGAAATTTGGGCTCGTCTCCTAGGCCACCCCACAGAAAGTCTCTCTGGAGTCTAGCAATACGGTTGGCCACAGAAGCAGGAATATGGAATAAGGAAAGAAAATAAGTAGGAAGGTTAGAGAGAGTGCTTTTAATCAAAGTGACTCTACCTCCCTTGGAAAGATATAATTTTTTCCAACCTGCTAATTTTCTTTCCATCTTCTCTAGAATTGGATTCCAAATAGACTTGTCCTTAAATTTTGCCCCCAAAGGAAGACCCAAGTATTTCATTGGGAGAGAACCTTGCTTGCAGCCTAAAACAGCCACCAAAAGATCCATATTATGAACAGCCCCCACAGCCACTAGCTCAGACTTACCCAAATTTACCTTCAAACCAGACACAGCCTCAAACCAAATGAGCACCATACGGAGAATCAGAATTTGATCAATATTAGCATCACAAAAAATCAGAGTATCATCCGCAAAAAGAAGATGGGAAATCATCAAAGATCTTCCAGAGGAAGCACCTACACTAAAGCCTGACAAACGACCCTCATGAACAGCCTTATCCAACATTCTACCGGCTGCTTCCATAATCAGAACAAATAATAAGGGAGACAAAGGATCACCTTACCGCAACCCCCTAGAACTTCCAAAAAACCCATGGGGAGTACCATTAATGAGGATGGAAAAGCGAACCGTTGATATACAAAAAGAGATCCATTGCCTCCACTTATTAGAAAAACCACAACGCTCAAGCAAGTTAGAAAGAAGTCCCCAATTCACGTGATCAAAGGCTTTTTCAATATCCAATTTACATAACAATCCAGGCTGACCAGACTTTAATCTACTATCAAGGCATTCATTAGCAATAAGAACGGAATCAAGTATCTGCCTATTTAGAACAAAGGCGTTCTGGGGAGCTGAGATGATCTCTCCTAAAACCATGCGAAGACGAGACGCCAAAACTTTAGCAAGAATTTTATAAACCCCCCCAACAAGACTGATAGGCCGAAAGTCTTTTACCTCCACTGCAGCAGCTTTATTTGGAATGAGAGCAATGAAGGTTGCATTCAAGCTTTTTTCAAACTGACCAGTATCATGGAAATGGTGGAACACTGATGCCTTTCCTTGGGAGTGTATATGGCGTACTAAGGTGCCTAAACGGGTGTCTTTCTTCTTATGGACAGCAGCTAATGATGGGATACTCACCATTGACAACCTTATTAAGAAAGGTCAGTTTTTGGTTAATAGGTGTTGCTTGTGTTGTTGTGATGGGGAATCAGTGGACCACCTTCTTCTTCATTGTAAGTTCTCTCACGCCTTATGGTGTGAAGTTTTTGCAGTGTTTGGGATTCAATGGGTCATGCCAAGGTCAGTGAAATCTTTTTTCTTTATTTGGAGAAACTGGTTTGGAAAACATCTTTCAATCATTTGGAACATGGTCCCGGCATGTTTAATGTGGTTAGTCTGGCAAGAACGTAATGCTCGCATTTTTGAAGACAAGGCGCGAACTTTGGAACATATAAAATGTTTACTTTTTCGTACTTTGTTTCTTTGGGCTCGTATTTGGGGGTGTACAAATTGTACTAATGTAGCTGATTTTTTAGTTTCTATTTCTTTAAACTCTTGATCTTCTTGTATTTGTTTCATTGTTCAAAGCGTTCACCATCGTGAACATGATGTTCAATTTTTCAATAAAAGTCTTATTACCTATCAAAAAAAAAGGGTCCCACCGCAACAATATTACCCCAAAAGCTAATATGTACTACTAGAGTTCAAACAAACTTCTATAGCCACAATTGATATTCTAGACCACCACTTGATATTTAGGTGTTCAACCAATCATAGAATAAATAAGCTTCTCATACATGTTGCGGTTTAGAATCTATAAATTAATCCCAAGTTCACCAATTAAAAGGTATACATAAGTAACAGCCAAATTCATAATATTGTGAAACCCAACATCAATACTCTTAAACGGTACACTACCAGTAATCCATGTTACTACAACATAAGTACCATGAACAGGCCTAGTTGTATATATAAACCCCACAAGTGGTGATCAAGGCTTAATATTATAACAAAAACCCATAGAGGACTCTAAGTGAAAGACAAATTACCTTGCTACAAACAAGTTTGCCTCTAATCCTTTTGTCGTAGCCTGTAGCCTGTAGCCTCTAGCATCCAGCGCCTTTCTCTTTCTTAATTTTTTTTTTTTTTTTTTTTTTTTTTGACTCACTCGTATAAAGAAGAGACCCAATGGCTTAAATATGTTTCCAAGACTTTTATTTCCAATTAACTCAAATTAAGGTTTATTTGTTTAAATAGGCTTGAACTCCAAAGGATTCCAATAACTCTTAAACTTCTAATCCAAATAGATTTTAATCTCTTATCCTTTTTCATAATTGATAAGACTAAAGACTAAAGATTTTATATGAATAACCCATAAAGTAACTCTACGTTACATCTTCCTTTTTATTTTAAAAAGCAACACAAAATTGTATGCACTAAAACTTTATAGTTCTTACTCTGCACACATATAGTATATCAACTCTACAATAATAATAATGACGGTGACGGTGATGATCATAAAAATAAAAAATAAAAAATCAGGGTATTACATACTAGGCTGTATAGCAAGTATTTACCATACCAAATTACCGATACCAAAAACAGTACAAGAAACTCTTAGTTTTATACCAGTTCAAAAACCAGTCAATACCAGGCATTTCGGCCATACCAGCCGGATTGTGTATTTTGGACCGGTTTGTAATTTTAATAAAAATTTTATAAAAAAAAATCTCTTTTTTAAAAGAGCTTTCATATCTTATATATAAAAGAATATGTATTATGGACAGGTGTTCAACTAACTATAAAAAAAATTATATACAACACAGTTGTGAACTCTAGACAGTAGAGGTTGAGAGACCAGAATCTACAGTTTGAAACACTGAATATCAATGGTTTTCTCAAAGAGGAAGATATACCTCTTCTATGGAAATTTTCATTTTTCTATTTTTGGATAAGTACAACTCTTCTCAGGTGAATGAAGCAGAAGCAGCAAATTGAATCTAGTTCGGAGACTTATTTGGAATGGACGCCTATTACCAAAAACAGAAGGTACTGTTGGTAAATATGAAGTTGTACTCTTCATTTTTCTCATTAATAATAGTTTCTCTAATTACCTATCAAAAAAAAAAGAATATGAAGTTGAAGGGGACAGCACTTCAATCGTGTAAAAAGCTAAAGAATTATCGAGATTGGCAAGGGAAGCCAAGGTTTACAATAAGAATTGATGAAGGCGAAGCTGGAAGAGATTTTTCCCAGGTATAAAAGTGTGCTTAAGGGTTGTAATCAAGTTGTTATTCAGATTTGACATTTTTTTTCTTTTGTTTTCCCAACTATCTAACCCAGAAGACCAACCCTCTAGAAATAGCTTTTAGTCTTTTATTGCTCTCTCTTTGATCTTTCAAGCATCCCTAGTGGCAACCAGACCCATAGTTGTGAGCTTTTCCTACAGAAAAATAGTGTTACACCTACACACAAATGACAAGAACTTTTACATTTAGCGATGGTACCAATTATATTTCACATCACATTCTAATTTCTATGTAACTCAAATTTCTAAATACTAAGAAATAAAATCTCAAATCATTGATAATATGAGACATGGTGTGATGATACACAACAAAGGAGCCAAATGTTGCAACTCAAATGGCCCTTCCTCTCCTCAGAAGAATGTGGTGAAGGATGGGTTTTAAAATAACAATAAAGGGCAAATTATAAGTTACCCCTTAGTTTGGCCCCATCACAATTTAATCCACAAACTTTCAATTGTTACTGTTAACCCTTAAGATTTGGACTTGCATGAAATCATTAGACTTTCATCCAAATAAGTGTTTTTTACACGTGTAGTAAGTGACCCCCTAATCATTTTGATCGAAGCTTTATGGGGTCAATTATAGCCAATGAAAGTTTATCGACTAAATTGTAATAGGGCCAAACCTAATGATTTCATTTTAGTCCAAAATTTAGGAGGTCAAACATAATAATTGAAAGTCAAATGGATTGAATTGTGCTAGAACCAATCCACAAGAGGGTAAATTGCAAGGGATTTGTGGTCTATGGTTTTTGGTCTATTTGGAGTAAGTTGGGTTATGCCACAATCAGTTGTCGGGCTTCTAGCTTGCTGGATAGGCCGGTTTGGTTGTCATCGAAATGGGAATATATGAAGAATCATTCCCCATTGCTTAATGTGGTGTCTTTGGAAGGAAAGAAATAGCAGATGTTTTGAAGATATTGAGAGATCCATACCCGACCTTAAGCTTTTTTTCTTTAGAACTTTATTGGATTGGCTGTTTGTCTTGCAAAACCAATCATTCTCTTCTCTTTTCATTTTTCTTGATTCTTGTAATTTTTATTCTTGATTGTTGACCCTTGTACACTCCCTGTGTACTAGGGTGTCCTTTTTTTTTTATATCAATAAAGTTTATTACTTATCAAAAAAATAATTATAATTTTTCCAATAGTAAATCAAGGAGAGACATTTTCATCTAATTTTCCAATCTTTCAATGAATAAAATCCATTTGGAAATTCCCCCACTCCATTTGGGACTAGTAGAGGTATTCTTATTCCTTTTATATCAGCTTGTTGCTATTTTCTATTAAAGGGTATTCTTATTCCTTTTAGATAGTGGCTATTACACTCCCTGAACTTTTATTTTAGCCAATTTACTCCTCGAACTTTACACGTGTCAAATTGATACTTTTGCTTAACCACTATTAAGATTAACTAAAGGTACTCACATGACAAGCATGTGGACTCATAAAAAATGAGAGAGAGAAACTAGTGTTCAACAAGGAGAGAGAGAGAGAGAGAGAGAGAGAGAGAGAGAGAAACCAAGGAGAGAGACGCCAATCTGGACTGCAACAACTATTGCAGTCCAACCAAAAGGCTAGCAGTTCTTTCATCTTCGTCAGCACCATTGACGATATTTCTTCGGCTGAAAATTTTTTCTCTTCACCTTTGCACCTAACGACAATCACGGGCTTGTCACCAGGACTAGGACTAACTTTAAAAGGCCAAAGCTTCATGTCACTTTGAAGAGAAGGGTCAAAGAATCAAGTTGGAGAATTTATGGTTTGGTATAGTGTTTGTGAAATGATATGGTAATTGTGCTTTGGGTATGAAAATCTGTAGTGGGTTTGGAATAGGAGGTGAGATTCTTAGCAATTTTAGTAATGGGAAAATGTGAGAAAATTTGAGAGTTCAAGTGGAAACTAGATGGAAAATGTGAGAAATCCAAAGAAATTGTAGAGAGATTTTTAGAGAATTAAAGTGGAATATCAGAGTGGGTTGTGCAGTGACTAGTGAGTACCGCTCAACTTTAACGGCAGCCTAACAAAAGTATTAGTTTGGCACATGTGTGAAGTTTTGGGAGTAAATTGGCCACCACCTAAAAGTTCAGAGGGTCTCTTAGCATTTTTCCCTAAACTTTATATCCTACAAAAGACAAAAGACGGTTAAAAGAGTCATTTATCATTCTTCAAAATAACCGAAATTTTTTCTGCCAATAACAAAAGCCACTACCCATATACATACGTTTCATTCTATTTGAATTCAAATACTTCAACACTACACTTCTTTTTTACTTCTTAAAAAAAAATCTATTTGTTATCTATTTGAATTCATATACTTCAACTGTCCTTTTTTTTTTTTTAACTTCTTTAAAAATAAAAAATAAAAAAATAAAAACTACTCATACTTATCCCAATCCATCCAATTATCACAACTACTCATTCTTATCCCAATCCATACAATTATCACAACAATATATAGGTTATTGATGAAGCAGGTTTTTTTTTATTTCTTCAAAACAATATATATAAGTAACGTAACAAATTTTATTTTAAAAAATCAACCAGGTACACTGGAAATGTACTATAGTGGCAATATCTATATATTTTTCTAACGGAAAAAACTTTTCATGTATGCTAATTCAGATTTGTTGCATTTTCCAACTACCAAAATTCCTACGAGAGTCATCAGATGTATCACGAAAAAATTTATTTCACTCACAAATACATAAATCTCATCACTCCCCTAGGAATTTTGGTGATTGGAAAATGCAAAAACCCCCAAATTAGTATACTTGAAAAGTTTTTTCCTTTGGAAAAAAAATATAGAAGAGCCTCTAAGCACACACAAAGCACATGCGAAGAGGCTAGTATATATATAACAGAATTTTCCTCTTTGATCTGGACTTTTCTGAAGGTCAAATAGACTGCATCCGGTAAACAATGGCTTTTCCAACAAAAGTTTTAGGAATAGGGTCAAAACCTCACAAAATTCCCCATAAATTCCCTTTCTTAGACTAGACTTTTTTGTGGTTTGAAAATTCCCTCATGTTGTCTTAGAAATAGGGGTTACAACATCAAATAACAAATTTCAACTCTTCAAAAAAATATGAACCCATTCAGCCTTTTTCCTATCCCCTCCCCCACGTTATTAAACTGCTTTTTTACTCTTAGATTTAAAACCCAAAAAAAAAAAAAATTATCTTTTCCCCTTTTTTTTTAAATTAGCCCAACCTGTTACTCCTCATCTCAGGATTACTCCACACTAACTATAACTCTCTCTTTTTTTTCTTTTATCTTTTTACAAACAATCCCTCAAAACAAAATTCAATCCCATGTTCACCATAACTTATTAAATAACAACCCAAATGAAAATATTGTTCTAGTTCTAAGACACGTAACAAGACCTTTAAAACCATACAACATTTGCTTTAATTGGACTTCATACGCCCCCAATAAATAAGTCTTGAATACGCGAATTTGCAAAGTAGTAACAAAAATTAATCTTCCATGGCTACATCAATAGTATTATTACCTTTAGCTGACATTTAAAAAGTCACTGGTGATTCAATAACTCAATAAATTAAACCCTCAAAATGGAATCAATACTTGTGATGCAAACAATACGTGAAGTATGTGTCAACCAAGCAAGGAACACCATTGAATGTATCACACTCATGCGGTAAATTCATGAAAGATATATTAAAAATAAAAGAAGGAAGAACAAAAAAGTTAGAATGTAACGATAAACAGCTAAAGAATACAAAGTTAATTTGAAGAGGGATTTATTTATAGAACTACCTGTCTTGAAGCCCAGAAGAATAGTACCACGTGTTATGCCAATACCCCATCCTCCACCATCGAGAGCAGGTTGTTCCACACCAACTGAAACTGCAACTACATCCCCCTTCTCAACATGAGCACTGCAAGCGATTACACCAGGAACATATACCTAAAGAAGGAAGGAAAAGTGGCATGAGATGAGATGTTCGAAATGAAAAGTATTAGCTAGCAGGAGGAGCAATGGAAAAGACTATGCTAACCTGAGCACCTCGAAGAACAGCCTCAGCACATTTCCGGCTCACAATTATCTCCTTAGGTGGTCTGGCATAATCAATCACGTGTGGTCCTGAACCCCTATAAAAAACCACATAGTCTTCTAACCCAGGAAACTCACACTTAGAAATGCGACCAATTTCTGATTCTGACTCGCTACCACCTTCTTCTTCTTTTATAATTGTGAGTAGCTTCTGAATAACAGCGTCACTCGTTGACTTGAGTGTGTTCACACGTATACAAGAGTAGCAAGATGGACGCCTAATCAAAAAGCAATTTTTTAAAAACCAGACAAAAAAGAGGAACGATTTTTTATTTTATAATAATAATAATAAAATAATAAAAATTTAAAACTAATCTGTGCGAGCGTACGTACGTTAGGGCTTTGGAAATGCGAGAGAAATGGTCGGATCCGTAGGCTTTGATGAAGTAGTCCTCCACCTGAGGGTTCCACCGCAGAATCGGATTGTAACAGTATCTCTCTGAAGAAGAAGAAGATGAAGATGAAGATGAATCCTCCATCGCTCTTTTTCTTTTTGTAGTGTTTGGGTCTTTCTTTGTGAGACTGAAGAAGCAGCGAAGACAAGACACTGTTCATACTAAATCCCTCCTTCTCTTCATTCAATTCAAAGAGGCGGCGGAGGGCTCAACTCTACTCTCCCCTCCTTTATTTTCTTTTTCTTAATGAATGAATTGGGTTTGGCCCTGGGTTTGGGTTTGAGATTATTTACGGATATGGACAGGTCCGGCCCTAGGCCTAGTAGGCTAGTAGCTCCCTTTTTGTTATAGGGATTTTGAACCAGTAGCATCTGTTTCTAATAATAATTCTTTATCGTTAGATTAAGGCAGTAATCAATTTTTGGTGTAAATAAGAATTGAATCCTAAATTTTTTATATAATTATTAAAAATTTTACCAGTTGAGCTAATTAAAATCCACTTAAATGTACATTTTTCTCTGTTTAAAAATACAAATGCCCAATTGAATAATACAAATTTTACAAATAAATAAGTCATCAAGCACAATATGTCATATAAATAGAAAAGTGCTAAAAATATTATAGATTTTACTATATAAGCATTTACAAATTGATGTATCGAAATGCATATGATTGATATATTTCAACAATCTAATAAATGTTTTTTAAATTATTTTTTGTGATTGATGATACATTATACATCTTTGTAAGCTTCACTTATAAAATTTGTAGGATCCCAAATATCATTTATTCAAATACTCATTTATTATTTTTTTGAGATTCCACCAATTACATTCATTGTCACATTAGTTTATAAGTTTTTTTTATTAAAATGATTATAACTTTGCATTTTCCCACCCAAAAAAAAAAGTCTTTTAAAAGTAAGAGTATGGGATTTTTTTTTAATTAAAAATATAAAGTACTACTTAAAATAAGCAATGTGCAATTTTATTTATTTTTTTATAAAAAAACTCAATTAAATTTTTTGCCTTAGCCCTCAAAATGCAGGCATAAATATGGTATCTTTCTATATAATTATTCATATATATATTATATAGTACTGAAAATGAAAAGCATCATGGATGATTTCAAATTTTAAAAGCGAGCAATTATATAACAAATAACAAACTTAGTTTTATTGTTTTGAAGTGAACATATTAAAGCAAATAAGCATGCATCTATCACAGTGAAGGATAATACCCTCACCACCGGGCGCGTTGGTCAACTGGTAAGGGGTTGTCCTAGCTTAACCAAGGTCTCGTGTTCGAGCCTTGGGTATGCAGCTGCGTTAAAACTCGGTTGGGAGAGCTTTGCCGCCCTTGTGGTCCTACCCGGCTCGAATCCGGATTTAGTTGGAGCCCTTGTGGTTCCGGATACCGGGTGGTTTAACCAAAAAAAAAAAAGAAGGATAATACCCTCTCTTTCTTGTCTTGCATGAACATGTGTAAGGATTTCCATGATTTTGATTGGGTAATCAAGCATTTAGGCTGATATTTGTGATATATTATATGTTCTTTTAATGAATAATAATGAATATTATTTCATGGGATGGAATTGATGGAAATGCTCTTTTTATTATGTTATTTTTCATGTAAAGAAGGTTTAGTAAATGTTAAAGCAGATCTTGACACATGTTTCAGTATCTCCTAGGAGGTAGTCAACAAGAAATATAACTGCTAGAACAAATGCCTGCGATTGGAATCAACAACGCACTTTCTGACGCCTTTAGTTGTACTTTCCATTTGCTAACATTAAAAGCTATTCTTCTTTGAGCTGATATGCTTCCTCTACTACTGCTATTCGTAACTATTAGAGGTGTCATTGGTAGGGTCCTTTTTTTTTTTTGCTTTTTAATAACGGTGCCTTGGACTCTTCCAGTGACACTCCCTTTGATCAAGCTTAAGGATTCTTTGCCAGATTATAATATCATTTCCTGAAGTACATTTCAGGGGGGAAAAGGACCTGTACTGGGAAAGGAAAAATTTTACTTATAGCTAAAGAAGTTATTATTTAGACTTTTTCTTTTTGGATCTGCATTAATCAGAGTATATTGTTACAAAAATTAGCCCTTTAATTTATTTTTAATAACATTCAATTTTAGCATGGCATTGGCACTTCCTTATCATGTTCTTATGAATGCCGCAACACATTCACATAACTATTGACTAGATCAAGTAGAGTAAGCACTGAATTCATCAGCTAAGCCACTTTTCGATGGCAACAGTTTCTGTTTAATGCAAATGCCAACTACAGTGAGCTTGGTAGGTGTCATGTAAAATACGTTCATTAAATTATCTAACTGATTATACAAGCTAATCTGCAATTTTGTAAGAACGTGACATTTTCTTTATATATTCTTGACTCCCTTTTCTTGGGGGGGTTGAAAAACGTTTCATATGCTTACTTTCAGAATGTCAAGCAGCTGAGGATTGGCAATCAAAGTTTTATTCGTTCTGCTGATTGATTTCCTTCCAGACTTATTTGCTAAGATACCAAATAGCAAACAGTATGAGGTCATCTGTGTGTATTTCCATATTTATGAAAGTATGAAACGGTAATTCTTCTAGAAAGGAGTACACAAGGAGCTCATAAGACACAAAATTCAGCTATCTGATATAGCATATCCAAAGACCAGGCAATCTGATACAGCATACCCCAAGCATCTGAACCTGTATTCTCTTACTAATATCTAGCTGTAGGTTCTACTAATCCCAGAAATAGTTAGGGAAATCATTGGTCCAATGAATGCCAAATAGTGGGAACTTGAAGGCAGATCAACAGTGGAGGTGAACACATTTAACATATACAGAAAGTCTGGAAGTATAACTTATTAATAATATTTAATTCCCACTATTTTACAAGCAGATAGTAATTAAACAAGGTTTTCCAAAACACGATGAAAAGGAGAAAAAACAAAACCGACTAGAACCTTTTTAAAACATATTCAAAGTGAAGTTGTTCGTACACAAAGTTGTATAACTACAACTACTGCTGGTGCTGATGCTGCCCTATAAGATAAACAAAGGGAAAGAGCAACTCTCTCCAGGTGTCTACCAGGATTTCTTTGGGGAATGCTGTCGTTGAGACCATACATTCACCTTAATTTTGTCCTCTTGGGAAGGTGGCCACCAGGATTCCTCTTGTCAGGTGCCCGAGCCTTCCCAAAAGCTTTCATCTTCCTTCTTGTCCTCTCTTCCTCGCTATCCGAGTCATCCCCTTTCTCTCTATCTGCATAGGTTGCTTCCCTCTCCAACTCTTCCCATGTCTTTCCTTCCTCCTCTGAGTCTTCTTCAGAGTCTTCGTCCTCATCATCCTCTGACTCAACCAATGACTCACTGTTGGCATCCTCATCCTCCGATCCTGAATCTGACTGTACATCTGAAGGTTCATACCCTTGGTCCGACTCCTCTGTCCCAGAATCTGAATCACTGACCTCCATGTTCAAGAACTCCCATCCACCATCCTCTATGAACTTCTCTGGATCATCAGTGATAGTTTTCAATATAGGTCGCCAGTTGAGATTCAACCTGCTTTCATAGTACTTCAGGTCAGTAGTGTCTAACCACTCCTTGATGCCATCTAGTGATGTTGAAGGGATAGAATCTATTCGGAAAACATCCTTTTTAAAGTCCTTGAATACAATAGTCATATCAAAATTCTTCTGCCCAAGACCAACTCTCTCCAGGTTAACAATCTCAATCTCATTTAAAGTTATTACCACAAATGGTGTCTCTATCAGTTCAACCAGGCAGCTTGAAGTAGGGACAATGAAAGCTGAGGCTTTGTGAGGTACCCCATGGAAGCCTAGCTCTCTTAAGGGCTGATCAAACTCAAGGTCAAGCGCTTTGAATTGAGGTTGACCCCACAGATCATTTACTCGGTTCACAAAGTTTTGGAAGTCCATATTGATTTTGTTTTTTCGATCCCTCTCACGCTGCTCTTCCTCAATCTCATCCGGGTCATAGGCAGATCTTTTTCCACCACCTAGTGTCTGGACCACATCCATTACCTCAATATAAAATTGCACATCCTTGGTCTTCTTGTTTCCCACCATAATGTGATTGTGCAGATGAAAGTGTAACACAGTGATCATTTCTTTCTCTGATGGCTGGAAAAATGCATGTTTGATGTTTCTATACATAACATCCACACGTTCGTCAGACCTTGAAGTAGAGTATCGAAACCCGTTTGTGTGGCCTTCTAGTGAACCAGTCAACTTTCTTCCCCGACCACCAAATGCAGGACGAATCCATAGATCAGACAATCTTATAGGCTTGAATTTGGCTCCTGCAACTTGCAGCTTTTCCTGAGTAACTAAAGTGGCCCTCTCAGCTCTTTCGGACTCCCTGGAGGCTACCTGTCGGCGAAGGGTTTTGATCAGCTGTACTGCTTCACTGATATGCCTTGGGTCCTTAGAGCGGAATGAAACTTCCTTGAGATAAATTGACCCTTGAAACTTCTGGGTGGTAGAGTCATGAGGACTAAAAGGGGTGCCAGGTACATTGAAGATTATACGGATATAGCAATTACGGTTACTGTCCTGCTGGCTGGACACACTCTTCACGGTGGCTACATGGAAAGGAACCATGGTTCCATAAATTGGCAATAGGATGGCTTCATTCTTCTGATCAATTTGAATCATCAAACCCCTTGGAGGGGGCAGATCATTAACATTCTTATATGCAATCACATCACCTATTGTCTTCCCAGCACCACGATTATCCGTTGAAATGGAACCGCCTCCGGCAAGCCTCCTAGCAGTTTCTTCATTTTTCTGGCGAGCAAGTTCAGCCTGGTGCTGCCTTCGTAGCTCCTCCTTTGACATCTCCTGGTTGTCTGATCTAAGTGTTGCCTTAGATAAGGTAGTCCCTCTGCTTCTAGTCTCAGATTTGACTTTTGGCCGCTCATCTTCTTCTTCATCATCCTCATTGAATGAATAAGCTACATCCTTCACAGCTTTAGAACTTGATACAGTCACTATCTCTGGAACCTCTTCACCAACAATAACTGTATCGGCTAGCAGCACTGAGAATTTCTGGGTCTTTGGGTTTTTGGTCTC
This sequence comes from Quercus aquifolioides, assembly GCA_019022515.1. Taxonomy (NCBI): domain Eukaryota; kingdom Viridiplantae; phylum Streptophyta; class Magnoliopsida; order Fagales; family Fagaceae; genus Quercus; species Quercus aquifolioides. The sequence continues at coordinate 2,869,706 of CM032332.1, forward strand.
TGCCTGCAAGTTCTGAAATCCAAGTGAGACATTGAAAACCATGCCTGGTTTAAATTTGCGGTCATTCTTGGCATTAAGACTAAGCCCCGACTCACGAAACTCAAGGCCAATTCCAGTTCCTGCAGTTTTAGTCAAGTTTGCAGCCAATTCAGGAGCATCCTTCTCAACTACAGAAAGCGCTGCTTGATATGCAGCACTGACCTTGTTCCCAGATTTCAAAGCACTAATGGCTGCTTCTTGTGCCTTGAGGAGAACCTCATAAGCCTTGCTCTGATTCGCATTGGCATCAATCAGAAAAGTTCGAGCAACATTTGAGCAGTAGCTGTTGTATCGGGATCCAATTGCACATATAATCACACTAGTAGAATCATAGTAAAGGTTGTCATCATTGCTGGAAGCACTTGGTTTCAGGTCAAAATCTCCTCCACTCTGAAATATTGGAGGATAACATATATCAACATTCTCAGCCTTCAGCTTGACTTTAATTCTTGCAGGTTCCAAGATGGTCTTCTCCGTGTCATCCATCAATGAAGAATGGGAAACCTTCTTTTCCTCATCAATAATCTTTTCAAGTTTTGGGACCACAAAACTTCTCATCACTGATGAAGCCAAGAATGCAGCTTTCTTTACATTTGTAAGCTCTGTATTGTCTTTGACAGCAAACAAACTCGAGAACCCATTTGTTATATCACTTAGCTCAAAATTCGCATTTTTCAACTTTTCAGCCCATGTCTCCAAAAGCTTTCCTTCAGGAGCCTCTCTTGCTATATGTCCAACAACAGGAGCATGACCATTGGAGTTTGACTGAGCATTGACAGCTTCAAATATATTATCCATTAGTCCAACCCCATCATCATTTTTGGGTTTCACATGCATCACAACTTCAACACCCACAGCCTCTTTTGCAGACTTCTTCACAGCATCGAGGAGAGAAGCTTTTTTCTGGCTACACAAGAAATGGATCTGCTTCTTTGTGAAGACCATAATCGTTTCTGGGAATTCATAACCAACCAACCAGATGTTCAAAGCTGACGATTTCAGGTAACGTAGATCTTCAGAAGTTGGAGGTGTTGCTATAGCCAGGGCATCTGAAGCACCCCATAAATCATCATTGTATTCACTCCAATGAGAATAGAACAATTTCAACCGCTTACTGAAGTTTTCGAGATTGATGGTATATGTATTGGTGGCTGCTGATGCCTTGCCATTTGTATTTTTGACATTACCATTCCGATGTTCTGCCATTGATATACTTCTGATATGTTTTGACTATTGAGCCAGCATTCTAATCAGCATAAACTGTTAAGAAATAATAAATCTCTCAGTTTGCTCCACTCTGAAAACTTATTCTACTTTCTGCCATATATAGAATGAATTTTTTTTTTTTAAATGGCACATAACAAGATAAAGCTAGAACGAGTATCAAATTTGTTGTCATTTAAGTAACTAAGAATTGAATTATAGAACCACTATGGAAATTAAAGCTAAGGAGCAATTAGAAATTACATCATCGAATTTGCTTCCTTTGGTAGTACCTGCATGGAAAATACAGTAAAGGAGCCATTAGAAATCATTTCACATATAACCCTCCTTTAGGTTTACGGTAATAATTAAGAAACACAACAGTATTCCTGGCATCATGTTCTTCTAATTCCAAAGGAAAAACAAAGTCAACCATCGTCAAAGTTCTGAAGTAAAGTAGTACCTTCAAATTTTTGTCTTCCTCAACAATCAAAAACTCTTAACATTTAAAGTTTTACATTTTTTTTCATTCCTTTCCACAATTTCTAGGGAACCAAACTTAGCAATTAAACATGTGCAGAGGAGAGAGAGAACAAAGTAAGAACTTACACAGTTACACTGGTTTGTCTGCTCTGTGGCAAAAGCCCTGCATCCCCTCCTCCTGATCAAACAAACCCCATATTAGATCAACTTCTACGGATCAAAACCTACATGATAATAAATAATAATAATAATAAATTAAGAAATAAAAATAGCTACCAACTTTTTTTATTTTGAAAAAATAATTAATAATTGAATTTTTTTAGAGCATATCTCTCATATGTTCAGATAATAGATCAGATTTTAAAAATCTCAACTTTGAGTTAGAGGGATTGCTATACCATATGTAAATCAGCAAAGTAACTCACAATTAAATCTTTAATTTTCCAGATGAAGCCCCTGATCCACCATTTCTGCTACCTAAGAAGAGAAACACCAAAACAACTATGAAGCTCAAAGTCTGAAAAATCTGATCAAAACTAGCAAAACCCAGATAGAGAATTGATTGAATTTCACAAAAAAGATTACTTTTTGTTGAAGAACCCATATGCAGATCATCGATTTGACTGGGGAAAGTGGTTAATTGGACCTCTGAAACTGATCCAAAATGTGAAAATATGAACGCTGAGTGTGGCTTTTTGTTGCATGTTATTTGGATCAAAGAGATTAGTAAAGATTGAAGAGTGAGAGAAACTAGCTAAAGATTAAGAAAATGAAGATGATAAACGTTGAAGGTGAGTAAAAAAGGTAAAAAGTTGACGTTTTGAAGCTTTTGGAAATGGGTTTATATTTGGTAGGGGTCTGGTTTTTCTGCAGTCACTGGTTCTGCAGTTTTTTTTTTTTTTTTTTTGCTAAACTCCAATGTCATTAAAAAGCAGGAAAACACGCTAAATAATCTCCCTTACAAACAGACTCGATACAGAGGGAGATTATGCTTATTGAAACAAAAGTACTGACTGGAATACTCACCTGTGATCGTGATTTGGCCCTGACCTTTTGATTTGTGCCTTTCCTCTTGGATGGAGTGTTCAAGCTTGACTTGAGGAATGATCGTGACGGTCTCGGGGTCAGAGGAAACTGCTTCAGGGGCGTCACATATTTCCTTTAATCTCTTTGCGAATAGAGCAAATTCTTTTTTGGTGACTTTTCTCTTTTGTTGGCGGATAGGTTTTGTAAGGATTTGAGGAAGGAGTCGTGAATTGAAGGGATTGGGGATGCCTGGATCATAAGAAGGGGTTGGGCAAAATTTGCTGAATAGTAGTTTTTAATGACAATTTTAGGTAGATAGCACGATGGTAGTTTTAATATATTTTTTTACTCACGTATATTTTCAAAAAAATTGAGTTGTTTAAACATACTGTTATTTAGCAGTATAGACTCTTCTTAGATCTCAAATTTGTCAAACTCGATTTCTAACCTAAAATCAAGTTTATCAAACTCAAATTTCAATTAGTTTAGGTTGTATGGCAGTCTGACGTTGTATAACAAATTGAAAATCTAGTTTGCTAAACTCAACTTTGAGTTAAAACTCGAGTTTAAAAAAGAGTATATGTAACTAAATAACTTCGCTCACATGCTATTCTTCTAAAATTTTACTTAAAAAGTAATATTTTGCTCAAGGGCCTGAGATTGGAGAAGGGTTTGTGATATGTTTATGGGAGGAAGGGTCAGGTTGTTGAGCGTATATGACTGACTTAGTTAAGTTATTTGGATTTGGGCTTATTTGATGTGTTCCGAATCCTGGTGGAATGGTTGGGCTTAACTTCCATTTTTATATTCGTTTGATGTATGGGTGGGAAGGTATTGGGCTGTTGGCTAGTGTGGGCTATTTGCCGGAGTCAAAAAGATAAGAGGGAAGAGGCTGACGTGTTAGATTAAGCTAACAGACTGTTCACAAAGGGTCCCTTTCTGAGGCCTTTTGTAATTTCCATTTGTTAACATTAAAAGCTATTCTTCTTTGAGCGATATGCTTCCTCTACTACAGCTATTTGTAACAATTAGAGGTGTTATTGGTAAGGTCTTTTCTTTTTTGCTTTTTAATAATAGTGCCTTGGACTCTTCCAGTGGAGAATCTGCAGCTATTACAGATGGAAGTGACACTCCCTTTGATCAAGCTTAAGGATTCTTTGCCAGATTATAATATCCTTTCCTGAAGTACATTTCAGGGGGGAAAATTACCTGTACTTGGAAAGGAAAAATTTTACTTATAGCTAAAGAAGTTATTATTCAGACTTTTTCTTTTGGGATCTGCATTAATCAGAGTATATTGTTACAAAAATTAGCCCTTTAATTTGTTTCTAATAACATTAAATTTTGGCATGGCATGGCATCGGCACTTCCTTATCAAGTTCTTATGAATGCCGCAACACATTCACATAACTATTAACTAGATCAAGTAGAGTAAGCACTGAATTCATCAGCTAAGCCACTTTTCGATGGCAACAGTTTCTGTTTAATGCAAATGCCTACTACAGTGAGCTTGGTAGATGTCATGTAAAATACGTTCATTAAATTATCTAACTGATTATACAAGCTAATCTGCAATTTTGTAAGAACGTGACTCCCTTTTCTTGGGGGGCTGAAAAACGTTTCATATGCTTACTTTCAGAATGTCAAGCAGCTGAGGATTGGCAATCAAAGTTTTATTCGTTATGCTGATTGATTTCCTTCCAGACTTATTGCTAAGATACCAAATAGCAAACAGTCCGAGGTCATCTGTGTATTTCCATATTTATGAAAGTAAGAAAGTAATTCTTCTAGAAATGAGTTCACAACGAGCTCATAAGACACAAAATCCAGCTATCAGATATAGCATATCCAAAGACCAGGCAATCTGATACAGCATACCCCAAGCATCTGAACCTGTATTCTCTTACTAATATCTAGCTGTAAGTTCTACTAATCCCAGAAGTAGTTAGGGAAATCATTGGTCCAATGAATGCCAAATAGTGGGAACTTGGAAGCAGATCAACAGCGGAGGTGAACACATTTAACATATACAGAAAGTCTAAGTATAACTTATTAATAATATTTAATTCCCACTATTTTACAAGCAGAAAGTAATTAAACAAGGTTTTCCAAAACACAATGAAAAGGAGAGAAAATAAAACCGACTAGAACCTTTTTAAAACATATTCAAAGTGAAGTTGTTCGTACACAAAGTTGTATAACTACAACTACTGCCGGTGCTGATGCTGCCCTATTAGATAAACAAAGGGAAAGAGCAACTCTCTCCAGGTGTCCACCAGGATTTCTTTGGGGAATGCGGCATTGAGACCTTACATTCACCTTAATCAGGATCTCTCCCATCAAAAAAAATAAATAAATAAGGCTCTCCTCAACACCTCCTCTCTATCCCCAGCCCCAGCCCCTTCCAAAAATCACCCCCACAACAACAATCACTTATTCCAAACACACCCTAAAAGTAAACATTCTAGAAATAACATGAAAATATTATCATCCAATCCACACAAACAAAAAATACAAATGACATCACAAATTAAGTAAAAAATGTATAATGGAGTACAAGACAATTAATGACACAAACATAGCTAATTTGAAAACCCAAGTCAGATAACAATTTATAACATGACATCTTCTACTTCAAAAATTGCAGCAAGGCAGATGTACCAGAAACATTGTAACAAAATACTAAAGAAATTTAACTGCAACTCAGCTGTCCCATGGTTTTTTCAATATAAATAACCGCATTTCAATGCTTAATACTTGATAGGTGCAATAACTTCAAGCTGGGGGCCAAGCTTCTCCTCAGCAGTCTTCTCAGCTTTAACCCTCAATTTTGTCAACTGCTTCTTCCTCTCATATGCAACCTGAGCTCTTTCCTTTCTCTTCCTCTCAAGCTCCTGCAGGAGCAAAGAGATTCACAAGCATTAGAAAGCACTCACACAACCATTAATTAGTCAAAGAAGAACAATCACTTAATAATGACTACATAATATGCAGACAATGTTAACCCTGCCAGCACGAATACAGCAAGAAGAGATTCAAATATTGCCTAGTATTTCTAAACATTATCCAACAAGTTACTCAGCATCGACATTTAATTGGGGAATCAACAACCATTATAACATATCAATATCCAAGAAAATGCCCATATGAAGGCAAATAGCAAAGCTATTCCAATATGGTTAAAGATATTGTTGAGAAAAAAATGCAAATATCTAAAATAAGAATAGTCATAAGAAATTGACTGAACCCAGAAAAACATAGTTCAAACTGGAGTCCACAATAAAATTAAATATTATGGAACATGAAACAAAGAACGGTATAGTAATTGTTATGCTTTAAATGTAGATAAAATGCATTAAGAAACTTATATATAAAAGTGAAACTATGCCACATATGTATGTATTATTAGCAGAACATCTGACAAGGCAAAAGAAATCTACAAAGTCGAAACAAAAAGACTGACTGACTGACCTTAATAGTGTCATAGTGGTTCCATCCAACCTCAGATGAAAGCTTGCCCAACAAACAATACTTATGTCCAGCCTGAAGCCTCAAAACCCTGTGTTTATTATAAATATATATATTTTTAGAAAGCACAAGACAATTAATTAAAACATTTGAAAACTAAAGAAAAGAAAAAAAAAATGAAAAGAGAGAGAGAGAAAGAAACAGACTTGAGAGCATCAGGAATGACCATCCTCTTGATCTTATCATATGGTGGTGGAATCCCCTCGTAAGCCTTGAATCGAGCAAGCGCAGCAGCTCCACGCTTAGTCTTGTGAGGTATCATTCTACAAAAATAATAATAATAATCAAAACTCATATTATATATTAAAGAAAGAAAGAAAGAAAGAGATTGAGTATGCGTACCCACGAATAGTGCGCCATAGAATCTTAGCAGGAGCGCGGAAATGGATGGGACCATGAGAAGGCTTAGTGTTCATGCGCTTACGGAGGAATCTCATGTATTTCATTTTCTGGCGAACAAGTCCTCCTGAGATACAGATCTCTTCACATCTAACCACGACCACTTTCTGGCCGTTAAGCAGCTCCTTAGCTATGATAGACGAAAGTCTACCAAGCATATGGTGCCTGGCATCCACCACAACTCTCTTTGCACAAATACCAGACCCCGAAACCATTTTCGCTTGACTAGACAAGTTTTTCTTTCTCACTGACGGAGGAGGCTGCTAGGGTTTGGGGACTCCACCCTTTTATATATAGTCTCTTCCTTTTAGGGTAAATTTTTCGATCAGATCGGACGGCTACCACGCGTTCACCATGGGCCCAACCCACCCACCTCAAAGCCCAATTTTAATTTTGCGCAATGTTTTGTTTTGTATTTGATCATATGGGCTTGGGCTTACAGTGCTTGCCCATACTTTTAGTGAACTTTAAAAAAAAAATAAACGCCGTTACTTTTTTTATTTCCTCTCCCCCTCTCTTCTCTGAGTTCTCCATCTCAGAACTCTTATCTGTAACGGAACCTTAGCCACAGTGAAGCCCATGAATTGGTCACCGGCATCAAGAACACCACCAATAAAAATCTCTTTCAAAACCAATAGAAACTCAAAAAAAAAAAAAAAACAGCAAAGATCCAAGCCAAACAACACACATAAATCCCTTTGAAAATTCCCAATGAAATCTCCTAAAAATCCCAACAAAAATCCAAGCCAAACAACACATAAATCCCTCTGTAAATTCACAATGAAATTTCCTAAAAATTCCAACAAAACCCACCCAAAAACCAGCAAAAATCTCAACCAAAGAACACATAAATCCCTTTGTAAATTCACAATGAAATTTCCTTAAAATCCCAACAAAACCCACCCAAAAAACCCAAAAAACAAAAACAGCAAAAATCCAAGCCAAACAACACACATAAATCCCTTTGAAAATTCCCAATGAAATCTCCTAAAAATCTCAACAGAAAATTCGAAAAGTGTCTGAAACAAAAGCTGACCTGTGGAAATAAGAAGGTCAACGGTTTTGTCGTCGGTATTTTTTCCGGTGATGGTCAAGTACCGGCGTTGTATGGTCTCCCGATACTCCGACGAGATCTGTTGTCCATGCAAGATCGGAGGGTCCTTCACGGCCTTGGCGTTGTGGAGAGAGAGGGTTCTGAGATAGAGAAACTCAGAGAAGAGTGGGGGAGAGGAAATAAAAAAAGTAACGGCGTTTAGTTTTTTTTTTTAAGTACAGGGACAAAATTGTCTTTTTAGGATGAAACTGGTAGGGGGGAATGTGCAGAATAGCTGTGCAAATGATTTGTACATAGTTAGTTAGGCAACGCTTGAAACTATAATGTGGCGTTTGGTACGGGGTAATGTTTTAAGATTCCTAGGAATGTTTAAAGATTCCCATATTTGGTTGCAAATCATGCTAGGGAATCAGATGCCAGGGGAATCTGGATTCCCTCCTTAAACCCCTCTCAGTGGGAATGTGGATTCTCTTTAAAACAGGTGGGAATCCAGATTCCCAAGCTTAAAGAAAATTGTATTTTTTATAAATTGACAATTTTAACCCTTTTTTTTAAATGACTTGGTAGTTCACATTCAAATCTAAGGATAGAATGGGAAAAATAAATAATTCATTTAAGATTCCTGAGAATAAACCAAACATAGGAATAGCTACATTTTTAGGAATGTGATTTCTAGGAATCACATTCCTAAGAATCTGGATGCCAGAAGTAATGTGGATTCCCCCGTACCAAACGCCACATAAGGGAAAGTAGACATCTCGAGTTTTAGAAACTCGAGATCCATTTACATAGATCTCGAGTTTTAGTAACTCGAGATCCATTTACATAGATCTCGAGTTTTAGTAACTCGAGTTCCATGCAAAAAAATTTTTAGTTTTATCGCCCCTATAGTGGCGTTTTTAAGTCCTATAGTGACGTTTTAAAACCCTATAGTGGCGTTTTCCTGCAAAAAATTTTCATAAGTGTTCAATACCAGATTCAGGGAGCACTATAGTGGCGTTTTTATGCCCTATACTGACGTTTTAAAGCCCTATAGCGGCGTTTTTCTGCTAAATTTTTTTATAACTCCATTTTTAAGCCCTATAGTGACGTTTTTAAGCTCTATAGCAGCGTTTTCCGAACTCGAGTCTTTAAAACTCGATTTTCACGTGGATTTTTTTTTACAAATCAAAACTTAAAAACTTGATTTTTATCATGGAACTCAAGTTTTAGATACTCGAGACGCTACTTTTCAACATTGTTTTGAAACGTGACAACTATCTAAATTTTTTTATATTTATTGTTAAATGGAAATAAAATTCTTTTAAAATGTTATGGAGGTTGAGTTTGGTTTAGCTTCTTGAAAGTGGGTTTTTTTCAAAAAGTGAAGTTTTTAAAAAGTGCATAATGAAAAAATATTTTTTCAAAAAGTTGAGTATTTGGTAAAAGTTGTTAAAAAGTGTTTTTTGAAAAAGTTGAGTGTTTGGCTGGCATTTATAAAAGAGGTGGTTTGAGTGGTAAATTACCGAAAAGGACAATGTAAATATAAAAGAATTTGTTTCATACTTAAATCAACTACTTCATCATACTTAAATCAATTTTTCACTTTCTAAAAAAATTATTTTTTTCTCACCAATATTAGTTAATAATAACCTACAACTTAAGATTTATTGTGAAAGTTTTGTGAAAATATTGTGATAAAAATTAATATTGATTTTAATTTTAACGTATTATTAAAATTATTTTTTTCTTGCTAATATTAGCTAATAATAACCTACCACTTAAGATTTATTGTGAAAGTATTCTGAAAATATTGTGATAAAAATTGATACTGATTTTAATTTTAACATACTATCAAAATTATTTTTTTCTCACCAATATTAGCTAATAATAATCTACCTTTTAAAATTTATTGTGAAAATATTGTGATAACATTTCCTTCTTCTTTTTTCCTTCTTTTTTTTCCCCCTCTTTTTTTATCCTCCACACACGACATTTTTTTTTCCTCCTTTTTTTTCCCTCTTTTTTTCTCCTTCACACACGTATCTTTACTCTTTTCTTTTTTATCCTTCTTTCCTTCTTTTTTTTTCCTTGCTATTCCTCCAAACTCTAGAACGTTCCAGAGCTCTCCTCCTTCCTCCTTTTTTTTTTTTTTTTTCTCTCACTCTCTTAGCACTTCGTCTGTAACACCCATGCACTTCTTCACTTTGATCTTCTTGATTCTTTTTTTTTTCTCTAAATTCAACCACTCACAAAGGGGATGATTCAGATCGAGAACTCTTCAACTTCTTCTCCAAACCTCCATAATCCATCCACCGCAAGATGGGTACAAACTCCATTTGAAATATTTTGATGTTTTTTTGTTTTGCATTTTAAGGAATCCTAATTTGCAAGGGATTGATTTTTTTTTTTTCCTTAACTGATTTGGGAATTTGTTATAGATTTTTTTGTGTTTGGATTTGAAAATTTGTTATTGAGAGGATAGAGGGTAGAGGGCAGAGCAGAGAGATGAGAGGAATGAGGAATGGTGTGAAAGAGTAATTTGGTAATTGCCCTGTGAGTCCACAGGATAGATTTCAAACACGCACGGGGCTTTTTCCAAAATGGAGCTCTGAGCTCCTTTCCCATCTTCCGTGTTTTCTTCACAAACCCAAAATGCAACTTTTTCCAAAAAGTTGTGTTTTGGTCTTAGCCAAACGGGCTTTGGACATTGGCCTTTTTCAAAACAGGCTTTTTGGGCTGAAAAAGTGGAAACAAACGGGCACTTAATTGGTATTATCACAAACCTCAAGGGTGGATTGTGGATTTTACCCTAATAATATATATATATATATATATATATATATATATACAACCGACACTTTTGAAACTTCCACAATTTTCTACGTCATCATTATTTTTAAAACATTAGCATTATAAAACAAAAATTCTGATTTTAATAACTATTTTTCACTATTTCTTCCCAATACTCCTTCTCATTCCTTATAAAAACTTGGTCAACTCTTTTCCTTCTTCTGCGTTTATTATTCTTTTGCTTCTTTGGCATTTCCTTTCTTCTTCTGTCACTAGTGCCCAAAACCAAAAGAAATAAAAAGTCTTAGATTTTTTCTTTTCCAATAAAGCTGTCTACCAATATGGCAGACACTACCCCCTCTCCATGAAAAAGTTGGACATGTGGCCACACTTCAACCATTCATTTGCTTTTAAATTTTTTAAAACTTTTTTTCATTTAATTGCGTTTTTTTATAGGACATTTAAATATTTAATTGCATTATTTATTGGTACTACAAACCCACATATTCGCATATTAAGTTCATGTACTGTTCTTCTCAACGACCGCTCATGTACTGTTATTGTATATTAGGATTTATATTTTACATAAATTTATAAAAAAGTGTACAATATTATACATATTTGCATAAAAATATATAACGTTATAGACATTTATTTTGTTTATAATATAAATCTATTTTATCTTGATAGTATAATGTAAATTAATAATTATATTATATTATTATTTTTAACAATTAATAATAATATTCCATTGATTTTTGATATATCATAATGAAAGTTATGACATAGAAAATACATCTGAATGATGGTCTTTATATTTATTTAAATTATTTTAGTTAGTTTTTCTATTTATATTAATTTATTATATTTATCTATATTTTAAATAACTATTAAATTAATTATGATATCATCAAGGTTCATTTTCGGTTCGACCTTGAAAATCTTGAACCTCTTCATTTTTCGGTTCTTTGAATGGTTTGGGTTTCAAAACCATGGTATAGGTAACCCCACTATTCTATTACGTTCCAAAATTCGGCCTGTACTGACGTTTTGGCTGAAATTTCGTCATTCCAAACAGAGTATGAATTTTTGAGCTAAATGAAGAATATGTTTTCACTGAGTAGTTTCTTTTGGATTTGATGGTGTGGATGTTAGAAAAGAAAACTGATCTAAAAAAAAAAAAAAAGTTGAGTGAAGAAGATGAGACGAATGAGGAGTGTTATATGATTTGCAGACGCTTGAGTTGTCTGAGAAGAGGAATGAAAAGAGTTAAAAAAAAAAAAAATGAGATGACATTTATGACACTTGGTAGGGGTAGAAATGAAGTTTCTAGGAAGGTACTTCGTTTACAATGCCATCACATGCCTTTTTATTCACAAAACTGTCATTACATCATTTTATAAAAATATTTCTTTTAAATAAATAATCAGATAATCATTTTTAAATATTTTAGCTTAACAATAACATTAAATAAATTCTGACATAAAAAAAATAGTGAACAAATAACTTTATTTCAATTCAGGAAAGAAAAAAAAAAACTTATTTCAGCCCAAAAATAGTAGAAGTAATAACCATATTATTATTGTCTAAAGTCTAATTGAAATGCACAAAAAAAATTGCATAGGTGATAGCTTAAACTCTTCATTCATTGTTTTTTTTTTTAATTTTTTTTTTAAGTAATAGCTTAAATTCTTCATTCATTATTGGTTTTTTTTTTTTTCATAATCAATAGTTTTCCTGTGCATCGCATGAGTTAGCGACTAGTAATAATAATAATACATGCTCGTTTTATCCTAAAGTTTTCTTTTGTGGGCAATACTTATAAGATTTGCAAACAAAATACTTGGCTTCGTTCTTAAATCTCGATAGATACTGTTTCTGTTGAGGTATCTATCAAGATTTAATGAACAACTTTTTTTCACTTGTTTCTTGGTCCAATATTCATGGCTTTAATACTTGGCCTGAACAACATGTTTCTTAAAGTATTAAATTCATCTTAAATCTACCCAATTACAAGTAAAGTGCATTTTGTCAAAGAATTAGCCAATAACATAAAATATGTCCTTAACAGTTTTAACCAATAACTTCTTCAATTGGTTAGCCACCACTTTAGCAATAAGTTTGTAAATAAAATTACAAAGGCTTATAGGCCTAAAATCAGCAACTTTTTTTGGATTCTTGATTTTTGGAATGAGAGAAATGAAAGTGGTGTTAATAGATTTAGGGACATTACCAGAATTCAAAGATTTAAGCACAACAGCAGTCACATCATTCCTCACAATATGCCAAAAGGATTTATAGAAAATAGGGGACATACCATCAGGATCCCGAAGTCGTTAGTGGTGCCATCTGCTTGAGAGCTTAATAAACTTCCTCGGCTTGGAAGTCACCACCTACCTCCATATCTTCCTTTGCTGCCATACTATGGTGAATACCCTCAAGAATCTCGACAAAACCCGAAGGGTTTGAAGTCTTAAACAAAACCTCAAATACCTCTCTGCTACCTTACCCATCTCTAATTCATCCTCAATCCAAGACCCGGCCTCATTCTCTAAACCCAAAATTAGATTTCGGTGGTTCCTTGGTTGGCTCGGCATGAAAGTATTTTGTATTGCTATCCCCCTCTTTTAGCCATGCACTACGTGATATTTGTTTCCACATGCATTCCTCTTTTGACTTCAACTTTTGGATTTCTTCTCTTAATGCCTGAATTTGACTGGGATTATGCCTATACCTGCCAGACTCCTCCATTGTTTTCAATTCTGTTAGCTTTCGTTGAAGTGAATTTCAGACATGGCCAAATGTATTATGATTCCATGATTCCATGTTCTTAGATTGTCCTGGCAAGAATATATTTTCTTGTTGAGGCACCAAGCCGAGCCCTTTACTTGAGTAACTCCCTAAAAATCTCTCACAACATCTTCACAAGAGCTATCCTTCAACCACAAAGCTTCAAAACAGAATGGTCGCCCTTTCCTGTAAAATTGTTTGAGCTCAAAATCCGAACACAAGAGTATGAGTTTATGGTCCGAATGAAAGGCATCCAAAAGGTAAATGCTAGATGTAGGGAAATGCAAAATCCATTCTATTGATGCCACACCCCTATCAAGGTGAATCCAAACATTTTGATCACCACACTAGGATGCCTATTGCTCCAAGTAAACAAAAAGCCATTAAAACCTATATCTCTTAATCTGCAAAAATCTAGTGTATCACGAAAGCTTTGCATTTGCCGCTTGGGTTTGTCTAACCATCCTTGTTTCTCCTTCGTCAGTAAAATTTCATTAAAATCTCCCAAGCACACCCAAGGAAGAGAGAACCTACTACTCAAAGCCTTAAGTAAGGACCAGGAATCTTCCTAGCTGGCGGTGTCAAGATCTCCATAGAAACCTGTGAACCGCCAGGCATCATTAACTTCATGGTCAATAATAGCATCAATGTGTTGATCTGAATAAGACTAGATATCCACACTTATGTCAGTTGGCCAAAACAAAGCTAGACCACCACCAATATTATGCCTCGGGACCACAAAAATATTAGACTTCTGAATCTTCCTCCCAACTCGCTCCAAAACAACTTTGTCAACCTTCGTTTCCATTAAAAATACTAGTTTGGGATCTTTATTGCCTACTAAGGCAATGAGTTTATCTTTTGTCTGTGAGTTCCAGCACACCCAGCCTCTCACTATTATCAGCAGACTTGTTTTCACAAGCCAACTTTTTCCACTTCTTGGTTGGAGCAGGATTCGCATTGCCCTAATTAGTACAGTCAAAAAGTGGGCCTGGACAAGCCTGTAAAACAAACACAGGGCTAGAGTGAGAAATGTTGTTGGGAATTCAACCGAAATTCCAACTTGTGAGAAACAAAAAAATTAGAGAAAATACACGTCAAAGAAATAATCACACACACAAGACAGTATTTACATAGTTCGGCAATTTGCCTACGTCCACGGAGTTGCAGGGATTTCACTATTATCAGGGAAAAAATACAAAGTGTAGCTATAGTATTTCTCTCTCTCTCTAAAAACACAACAATAGTAACAAACCCTAATCACAAAAGCGGCTTTTATATCCTATGCACAAGATTACAATGGGCTACAAAACGGGCCAAAAATAAACTAGGCTCCACAAAGCCCAACAAATCTCCCATTTAGAGACTAGTTCAATCACCAACATCAGCTGCTATCCTCCAAAAGCAATCCCTCATCTCTGCAACTCATCCTCCTGTCCTTAAGCTAGAAGGCCAACTGAAGCTGCACATAGCTTCAGCTTCTCAATAGTGACACCCTTAGTCAACATGTCTACCGGGTTCATAGATCCACATATCTTCTCAAGTATTACTAGCTTATCTTCAATAAGGTACCGAATAAAGTGGTATTTTGTCTGTATATGTTTCAACTTTGAACGAAAAGATAAATTTTTAGTAAGAAAAATTGTACTCTGACTGTCACTATGTAGAATGCCCATCTCCTGCTTCTTACCCAATTCATCTAAGAAACCATATAGCCAAATCATCTCCTTTCCAGTTTCAGTTGCTGCAACATACTCAACTTTTGTGTGAAGCAAAGGCATGTATCTGACGAACCCTTCAGATATCTCAGAATTCACTTGACTGCCTCCCAATGCTGCTTTCCAGGCCTACTCATGAATCTGCTCACAACTCCTACTACATGTGTAATGTCTAGCCTTGCACACACCATAGCATACATCAAGCTGCCAATAGCTGAGGCATAGGGCACCTTACTCATATGGTCCCTTTATTCTTCTGTCTTCAGTGACTGTTCTTTGCTTAATTTGAAATGACTATCTAAGGGTGTGCTCACTGGTTTAGCTTCATTCATGTTGAACCTGTTGAGAACTTTCTTCACATACTTTGACTGTGAAAGCTTCAATGTACCATTAGCCTTGTCTCTAATGATTCTCATACTAAGGATTTGCTTTGCAACTCCTAAATCCTTTATTACAAACTGTTTTGACAATTGTTTCTTCAGATTATTAATCTCCTCAATGCAAGACCCTGCAATAAGCATATCATCCACATACAATAGTAATATGATGTAAAAACTGTCAAAAAACTTAACATAGTAATAGTGATCAGCTTCACATCTCTTGAACCCAATTCTATTCATAAAACTGTCAAATTTCTTGTACCACTGTCTAGGAGCTTGTTTTAGGCCATACAAGCTCTTTTCCAGTTTGCAGACTAGATTCTCTTGTCCCTGAACAATGAACCCTTCTGGTTGAGTCATGTAAAGATCTTCCTCCAAATCACCATAAAAGAATGCCATCTTCATATCTAACTACTTAAGATGTAAGTTTTCTGCAGCCACTATTCCTAGCACCAGTCTAATTGTTGACATCTTCACAACTGGAGAAAATATCTCTATGTAGTCAATGCCTTCCTTCTGCTGGAACCTTTTAACAACTAATCTGGCCTTATAACGTTTGCTACCATCATACTCATTCTTTATTCTGTATACCCACTTGTTGTGCAAAGCCTTCTTTCCTACTGGCAATTCAGTCAGTTCCCATGTTTGATTCCCTAACAAGGAACCGATCTCATCATTCATGGCTAACTCCCACTTGCTTGAATTCTCATCTTGCAAGACTTCATTATAATACTCTGACTCACAACCATCAGTCAACAGGAGATAATTTAAAGCAGGTGAATAACGCTGTGGAGGTCTAATATTTCTAGAAGATCTACAGACTTCAGCTACAAGTGTACTCTGATCTACCTGTAAATCTACATTCTCCTTATCTTCTTCACCCCTTTTTTGGACAGTACTTTCAGTCAATCCATCTAAGTTGACAAACTAAGATTTCTTTTAATTTATCTCTGTAACATTTGACACTACAGTTGACCTGTCCTTGTACATAACCTGTTCATTAAATATCACATTTCTACTTTTGATGATTTTCCTGTTTTGTTCATCCCAAAACCTATAGTCAAATTTCTCATCACCATAGCTAATGAAAAAACATATTTTAGACTTTGCATCAAGTTTACTACGAGCATCAGAATCAATATGAACATAAGAAACACAACCAAAAATTTTTAAATGTGAAAACTTTACCTCTTTACCACTTCAAACCTCCTCAGGAAATCTGAACTCCATGGGAACTGATAGCTCTCGGTTTATTAGGTAAGCTGCAGTGCTAATAACATCAGCCCAGAAAGTTTTTGATAGTCTAGCATGCAACCTCATACTCCTAGCACGCTCATTGAGAATTCTATTCATGCGTTCAACCACACCATTCTGCTGTGGTGTCCCAGGAATGGTCTTTTCCATTCTAATTCCCTGTGCAGCATAATACTCACTGAACCCTTCATCTATGTACTCTCCTCCATTATCAGACCTTAAACATTTTAGTTTTAAACCTGTTTCTGTCTCAACCATGGCCTTCCACCTCTTAAAAGTTTCAAATACATCAGATTTATTTTTCAGAAAATAAATTCATACCTTTCTGCTTGAGTCATCAATGAAAGTGATGTAGTACCTTGAACCTCCAAATGATGCAATCAGAGAAGGTCCCCACAAATCAGTGTGTACTAACTCTATTTTTTCAGCCTTCGATGTTCTACCAGTTTTCAAGAAGCTCATATTTTTCTACTTTCCTAAGATGCAGCTTTCACACATGTCAAAATCAACGGACTTTAATTCTGGTAGTTTCCCTTTTGACATTAGCATCTTCATCCTTTTCTCACTTATATGACCAAGTCTGCGGTGCCATAGGCTTGTATCAGTATTTGTTTCAGCAACTGCAATTGTGTCTCTTGAACTTGAGGTCATATAGAGAGTGTCTGTCTTCTTTCCACGAGCCAATACTCTAGCTCCCTTTGTAACTTTCCAAGTACTACTAACAAATAGTATTGCATGCCCTTCATCATCAAGTTGTCCAATAGAAATCAGATTCCTCCTCAGGTCAGGAATATGTCGAACCTTCTCCAATAACCAAATAGATCTATTGGACAACAATATCTGAACGTCTCCCATACCTACAACATCCAAGGCTAAATCATCAGCCAAATACATCTTACCAAAATCACCTGCAACATAATTCTGTATGATTTCTCGGTGTGGAGTGGTATGAAACGAATCTCCTAAGTTCAAAATCCAATCATCAAGTGGACTGTCTACTGCAAGAAGTAATGCATCCTGTACTTCTTCTGTTACAGCATTAGCAAAATCATTTTCATTCTTCTTCTTAGGACTTTTGCATTGGTTCCTAAAGTGACCTGTTTTTCCACAATTCCAGCATTGTACTTGTTGGCCTGATCTAGATTTACTTCTGTTCTGATTAGTATTTCTGGATTTTGACCTGTCCCGATTTGAATTTCTGTTATTACCTCTGCCTCTTGTCTCAAGGTTTAGGGCAGAACCAGATCATGAGATTTCACCTGCATCTCTTCTACGAATCTCTTCAGCCAGAATTAAATCTCGAATATCATTGTACTTGAGATTTTCCTTTCTTGTAGAATTACTTACTGCCATCTTCATTGCCTTCCAACTGTTTGGCAAAAAAGCCAAGACGATCAGAGCACAAATCTCATCATCAAAATCAATTTCTACAGACGACAATTGATTTGTGATAGTGTTAAATTCATTTAGATGTTATTCTATTGATACATTCTCTGCCATCTTCAAATTGAACAATTTCTTCATCAGATGCACCTTGTTGTTTGCTGACGACTTTTCATACATACTAGACAAAGCCTTCATCAGATCTGCTGTGGTCTTCTCTTTTACAACATTGTGTGCAACAAACCTAGACAGAGTTAACCTGATAACTCTCAGTACCTGTCTGTCAAGAAGAGCCCATTCATCAGCCTTCATTGCCTCATGTTTTCTCCCCAAAAGAGGTAGGTGCAATTTCCTTCCATAGAGATAATCTTCAATCTGTATCCTCCAATACGCGAAGTCTGTGCCATCAAACTTTTCTATTTCAGACGCCTTTCCTGCTTCCTCTGCCATTGCTCCCACTCAAACCTAACCCTAGGCTCTGATACCAGTTGTTAAGAATTCAACCGAAATTCCAACCTGTGAGAAATAAAAAAAAAAAAATAGAGAAAACACACATCAAAGAAAACAATCACACGCATAAGACAGTATTTACGTGGTTTGGCAATTTGCCTACGTCCACGGAGTCGTAGGGATTTCACTATTATCAGGAAAAAAATACAAAGTACGGCTACAATGTTTTTCTCTCTCTCTCTAAAAACACAACAACAGTAACAAATCCTAATCACAAAAGCGGCTTTTATATCCTACGCACAGGATTACAATGGGTTACAAAATGGGCCAAAAATAAACTAGGCTCCACAAAACCCAAAATTATCCTCTTGTAAGGTTAATCCTACCACTTCCTTTTCAATCCATGAGGAATAATCCTCACCCACCCTTCCACTCATTCCGTTGTGGCTTTCATTGTCATCTCCAATATTCTGCCCTTTCTCACAGGCTCTACCATCCATTGGTCTTTTCGACTCCACCACAGCATTCACAAATTGGTCTGCATCCATAGCTGTGGCAGAATCACCATTGCAACCACCTTGTGAGGAAGCCAAGAAGTTATCATTAGAGTGCCCACTTTTGCTTTGTGATGCACTTTGATACTTCTTACCCCATGGGCCTTGGCTTCGGGCACTACCAGAAATAACTGCTATTGATTTCTTGGTTTGTCTAGTTTGTTCAGCTCGCAACCATTCTCCGTATTGCTGGTCCACATGCAACAATCCCGTCCCCCATAAGTGACCCGGCCACATCAATAGCAGAAGTTAGAAAGGCGCTCATATCTAAGACCGACCTAGCCAATTTGCTTTCCATTAGCCCAAAGTTTGTAGCAACGTGGGACTGGTTTGGATAGATCAATCACCACTCGAATCCTAAGGAATTCACTACCCGACCCATCATCTTCAGTGTCAGCTACTTGGACAACAGAGCCAATGGTTTTACCAATCATTTCACCAGTTTTAGAAGTAAGGTTCTTCTCGAGAACATTATGGATTTGCACCCAAAAGGTTACACAAGAAAACTCCAAGAAAGGAATAGCTTCAATAGTAGTAACTCTCTAAAAAGCAACTAAGTTTGTATTGTAGGACCAAGGTTCATATTCCAAAACCCTTTCCAGATCTAAGGCATCCTCAAATTCAAACAATAGAATGCTATCACCAATATCTTGTATTTTAAGTTCCCCCATTAGGTTTCCACAGAGGTTTGAAGGTACGAGCCACCGCATCAACATTCAAAACTTTTTTCGTGAAAAACTTACCAATCAACCGATGTATCACGGTCTCCACCTGGTGTGATACTTCAACACCTCCTTCCTCTTCTTCAGTTAAAGAGAACCGAGACCGCAGCTCATTGAGACCAGCCATGAATGGAGAGGATTTGAGAAGGAAAACCAAGCAACAAAATACAGCAACAATCGAACCACTGTCCTACCAAACCCGAGAGTCTGAAGGGAATGCAAAACCTAGACCAAGTTAGGTACAAAATTCTACATGCGGGGATAGAGAGAAAACTCTAAACCTTAGCTGTGAGAGAAACTGAAACGAGTCCCTATAATTTTGATTTTTGACTATGTTTTTTTTATATATATACTAGATCTAGTAAATCTTTAAAAATGGGAAAAATAACATTTTCCTAGTGTTTGGTATATTAAAGAGACAAGAAAAAAAAACTGTACAATTAGAATTAATCTTTCAAAATCACCACATTGCTTAAGAAAGTATGTTGTATGTGGTATAACTTACCCTACACTTCCTTAAAAGTTACCATAACTTTTGAGTGGAGTGTATGGTGTGCCTTTATATTAGAATTTCCTTATCTCTTTTGTGTGTGTGTGTTTATTTCTCCAAAAAAAAAAAAAAGGTCTTTCAAGATCACCAATTTTTCTCATGGAGAGATAGTTCGGAAATAGGAAATAAACTACATCAAAAACAAATATTTTTTTTTCTTTTATTTTCTTATCACTTTCTTTTTGTACCCAAGCAATGCAAAAAATACTTTTTTTTTTTTTGGTTCTTCAATTTATTTTTTCTTGCAAACTATGAGCCAAATGGAGCGTTAAATCTAACATATAGTCTAATGAACAATAATTGAGATTGAAAAATATATATAACAATTGAAAAAAACCATATTAAAAAAAGAAAAACTTTTGATGGGTAACTTAATACTATAATACTAAAAATAATTTTCTCCTTATCTATATATATATATATAACCGAAATCTGTGAAACTCTCACAATTTTTCATATCAGCACAATAATTAAATAAAATTATTTTTGTTTGGTCCAAATTTAACAAGAAGTGAAACTTTATTTCTTGAACAAGTCCAACTTAAACTCAAACTCATCATTACCATTAAAAAAAAAAAAATTGTTTAATCAAAACTTAACAAGTAGTAAAACTCTATCTCTCTAATAAATCCAACTTAAACTCAAACTCAAATATTGATAATCTATATAAAAACAAAAATTCTGATAGGACTCAAAAAAGAAAAAAGAAAAAAATAGACTCATGTTGAAAATAGGACTCAAAAAAAAGAAAAAAGAAAAAAAAAAGACTCACGTTAGATTAAGAAAAAGAGAGAAAGAGAGAGAGAGACTCCTATCTCTCCTCAAAGTTCTAACAATTACCAACTCAAAATCCTAAACTTAACTTCACTTTAGGATTCAAAAAAAAAAAAGAAAAAAAGAAAAAAAAGAGAGAGACTCACATAACAAAAAAGAAGTTAGGATTAAGAAAAAAAAGAGAGAAGGACTCCTGTTAGGAGTCTCTTTTCTCTCCTCAAAAGAAGTTAGGATTAAGAAAAAAAAAAAAGAGAAGGACTCCTGTTTGGAGTCTCTTTTCTCTCCTCAAAACCTTAGCAATTACCACCTTAAAACTTAACTTCACTTTAGGATTTAAAAAAAAAAAAAAAAAAAAAAAAAAAAAAAAGCAATTTGATTCAACTTTCTTCTTTGATCAATGAATTTTATGTCAAATTTGTTTATATTGTTATTATTAATAAAATTTCAATTCAACATATGTGGATATTTGTTTTTATTGTTATTAATGAATTTGATCTTTTATGTCAAATTTTTTACTTGCTTTCATATGTGCCCGAAATTTTTTTTCTATCTTATTCTTTTGTTATGTTTAGAATTGATTTTCTTTTGAGTATTTGGGTTAATCTTCATATTTATATTGACATTATTTTTGTGGGTTTGGTTTTTAGGTTGAAATTTCTACTAATTATTTTTTTATATTGTATATGACAGATAAAACATCTCTATTTTTTTAGAGAAAAATCAAAGCTGTAACCTATGTCTTCTAGCCTAGGGAACGATAAATTTTTATTTGGTATGTTATATATAAATTTGTTGAATTTGGTTTGGTTTTGAAGTAGAATTTGGAGATTTTATAAATTTTATAAATTTTGAAGTTTTAGGTCTTGAGGTTTTTGGTATTTGCGTCTCAATAGGTTGATCTTAATTCTTCACCTTAAATGCTTTTTATTTAGGTTCGTGTGATTTTTTGTTTTCTTATTAAAAGCTCTAATTTTTGGTTGATTAATTTTTTGTTTGGATTAGTTTCAATTAATTATTTGTTTGGATTTAACATAAAAGATAACTGAATTAGGTACTATAATTTTGATATTGTTCCATGTTTTGAATTATCTATATTGTTATTACTATGAGAAAGTTATATTACTACTCAAATTTGAAACTTGGCGTGCCTTCCTCATATCATGATCTTTGTTTATATATTTGCAGTTTACATTACTTTTTAGTGTGTGTGTGTGTGTGTGTGCGCATATAACTATTGAAAGTTTTGCTTTATTAATTTAAAAATTGTAAACTGCTTTGTAGGTTGTGGTAACTATGTACTTACAACTCAATAACGTTCAATGTTAGACAATACTTCTAAACTATGGAAAAGTATAGAAGTTAAATATTTCATTATTTTTTTTTTAGAGTCAATAGCTTTTAGTGACTAGTTCACCCTACCCACGTATCTGTTAAGGGTTTTTGTGTGTGTGTGTGTGTGTGTGTGTGTGAGGAACAACATCCATTGGGTTTATAGAATACAAATCCCCTATATAAACAAGTTTGTACA
The DNA here is from genome assembly GCA_019022515.1 of Quercus aquifolioides. Classification (NCBI taxonomy): domain Eukaryota; kingdom Viridiplantae; phylum Streptophyta; class Magnoliopsida; order Fagales; family Fagaceae; genus Quercus; species Quercus aquifolioides. The sequence continues at coordinate 2,892,313 of CM032332.1, forward strand.
TTTAATTATTTAGAGGAAAAATACTAAGCAATTTTATTCAAGAGTGTGTACATAAGAGTGCTTATTGTATATGGTTTTTATTATTAATTGAAAAAACAACATCTTAAACCTTACATGTTGTATACAAATTAAATTATTTAATACTAGTAGGTTCCAGTTAGCTAAACTAGTAAAATATCTGATGGTTGAATAAGAGATTTGTGATTCAATCCCTACCTATACCAAAAACTAATTAGTGTCCTAGTCTGATGATAAAGAGCATCATCAAAAGTGGACGTCATATGTTAAAACTCTCTCAAAAAAATAACTATATAATTCTAATTAGAAAAAAAAATACTATTTAATGTGGATAATATGCATCATGATCACAATACCATTTATTGGTTCGCAAATGGTTTTAAATGACCAGTTGATCTAAATATTAAGTTGAAAATGTGAGTCCAAGTCGGATTTTGGGTGCAAGTAAATTTTTTGGATCAATTAAACCCAACCATTGCTCAAGTAATTTGAAAATTCCCCCATTGTAAGTTGGATTACACATTTTCCCTATATAGTCCCTTTGTTTTTTGAATTTTTTTTTTTTTTTTTTATGAACTTTTTCAACCAAATTGTAAGTCGAATTACTCAAGTAACCAAACTTTTTTTATAATCTCCTTCTATCTCTTCTCTAGCGTCATCTCTCATCTATATATATATATATATATATATAAACCAAAGTTTCTCTTGGCACCACAATTTTCCACATTAGCATCATTTAAAAAAAAAAAGAATTCTGATTTTTTTTTCTCTAAAACCTGATAATACATAAAACCTAATAAACCTAAGAAGATTTAATACCGACGGTCCCAACTTGACCTATTATGCGAGTCATTCTCTTGAGAGATTGAATGGAGAGCAAAATTTGAATCCCAACGCTAAAATCAAAGAATCTGCAATTGAAGCCAGCCTTCTTTGAAGAGCAAATTATGAACCTGAGGTAAGAATTTCAATTGAAAGACTATCTACATGTTATTATTTTCAGCAATCTTACTTATTTTAGGATAAGTGCTCCGCAAATTCGCCATTTTCGATTTTGAACTGAGGACCAAAGTTTTCCTACCGCTGCAGCTGACTTGGTCTCCCCCAAGTCTTCCCTACGGTTGTGAAATAGGTCGTTCCTTCGTTTGAAGGATTGTCTTTCCCTTGAGACAACACTGTTGTCTGTAGGGCTAGTGGGTCCATCCTTCAAGGGATTCGGGAAATAGTTTGGTCTATTTTCTTATCGATATCTCCTACCTTCTTCTCTCTCAAATATTCTCTATTCTTACCATATTGTCATGGAAGACCTTTCAAAACAATGGATTAAGCTTTCATTGTTAGATAGAGAGGGAGACAAAATCACATTGGGAAAAAACAGAGAATCTAATGAACATATCATTGCTGCTAAGTTCTTAACCCGTAGAGCGTTGAATGTTGAAGTTGTTGGTAGAACCTTCAAACCTTTATAGAGAGCGATGAACGGCTTCACAATAAAAAATATGGGCAATCACACTCTGTTGTTTGCTTTTGAAAATCAGGAAGATGTCAAACGGGTCTTGCTCAGTGAGCCTTGGACTTTCGACAAACACTTGGTGGTGGTTCAAAAGTATGAAAGAAATACTCCCTTACAGGATGTAAGTTTTAACAAAACCTCTCTTTGGTGCAGGTTTTTGATATTCCAGTAAGATACATGACCAAGGAGGTGGCAGAGGATATATGTAGTTCTGTTGGAGAGGTATACCCCTCTGAAACTCACCCAACGGAAGTAGGAGGTTGTTTTGTGCGGGTTAGGGTCAGAGTGGATGTGACACAACCTTTATGCTGTGGAAGAGTTGTTGACATGGAAGTGGGTGGCGAGGTTTGGGTATCCTTCAAATACGAAAGGTTACCCATTATCTGCTACTGGTGTGGGCGCCTTGATCACGATGAGAGAGATTGCCTGTTGTGGATTGAAAGCAAAGGCACTTTTAAGCCTCAGGATAAGCAATTCGGACCTTTTATGTGTGCCTCTCTGTCTACAAACTCAAGGAAAGCTGTTCTGCATGTTTTGGGCTTTTATGAAGATAGAGAGGGTCTTCAACCTAGTCTAGTGAAGACCAAGGTGAGCTCATGTAGTCAATCGGAGACGGTACCTCCACCGGTAAACACTGGCCCTCCTCAAGCTGGTGAAAAAGCTGACATGGAAACCTCGTCTATGGCGGTGAATGCAATAAATGAGGATGTACTTCCGGGTGCCTCGAGTTTGTGGATTGATGTAGATATGACGATAGACACTCAAGATAAAGCTGCTTTATCCTTACCACCAGCTGGTTTTCACCATCCTAACGAAGGTGACGTGAACATAAAGGGAGGCAGATCCTCAATGGGTGCTGCAGAACTCCTTCCAAAGATCTTAAAGCCTGTACTTGATCCACAAATCATGGCTACATACACTGAGGGTGACCCTTTCCTTGCTAAACTCCAAGAAATTGACTGTGACCTACAAAAGTTTGATCATGTCCCATATGAAAAAAAGGAGTGCGTAGGAAACCAACAAAGTGCTCAGTTATCACTAATTGAGGGCTGCCAGATTAGGGAGTTGGGCTCATTGGGATTCGAAACAGATGAATATTTAAAGTGCATGGATTCAGGAATAACAAAAGAACCAAATGGACCGGAAGGGAAAGGAAAAATGGGACTTGGGCCTGGCCCACAAAAAGATATGAAGAAAGGGCAATGGACCAGAATAACAAAAAGACCCAATTATGATTTAGGGGTGGAAGTCTCATACGAGGCTGATGGCCTAAAACGTAAAGACAGGGAGAATCAGGCCCGTGAAGAACTCAATACAGAGAAGGAAAAAAAACAAAAGTTAGAGGAGGAAAATAAGAAACAAAGTGTGCGGTTTGCCACGCATTTGGGATTGGCGGAGGTTGCAGAGCAACCTCGCCGGATGCAATGAGTATCCTTAGTTGGAACTGTCGGGGGCTTGGGAACTGGCAGACAGTTCAAGAGCTCGATGATTTAGTCTGGGCACAAGATCCCACAGTGGTGTTTTTAGTCGAAACATGGCTGAATGAGTCAAGGCTAGTTGGATTACGTGATTCACTTTGCTTCGGTCATCACCATGGGGTTTCAAGAGTAACTCGTGGTGGTGGCTTGGTGTTGTTTTGGAAGAATGACTTTGATGTTCAAGTTATGTCTTCCTCAAAAAATCATATTGATGTCCTGATCAATAGAGGAAAGGAAAATGTGTGGCGCTTCACAGGTTTTTACGGAGCACCAGAAACTCAGCTTTGTATGGAATCTTGGGATTTATTACGAGATTTAAACAATCGCTTCTCTGTTCTGTGGCTGTGGGGGGGGGGGATTTTAATGAACTTTTGAAGTCTCACGAAAAATTGGGAGGCCGTTTACGACCTTATGGATAAATGCAGAAATTCCGCGAAGTCCTTGACGAGTGTGGTTTGTTTGATCTTGGTTTTGTGGGTAATAAGTTCACGTGGCACAAAACTCAGCCGGGTAGTGGAGTGGTGTGGGAAAGGCTAGACAGAGCTGTCAGTACAACTGATTGGTTTAACTTGTTCCCTGCTACTAAGGTTAAGACACTGTTCGGAATGCTTGGAACACCATCTCCTTGGACCCACCTATGACAAAAGTTATGATGAATGTTGATACGTGTAAAACCCAGCTGAAAGTTTGGAGAAAGAAGTCATTTTGTAATGTAGTAAACATGCTATCGGAGAAAAAAAAGAATCTGAAAGAAGCGGAAGAGTCTGCTACGAAAGGAGGGAATGTTGATTTTTTTCTTCAGTTAAAAGCTGAGGTGGCTGAGCTTCTTAGACTGGAAGAAAAAATGTGGCAGCAGCGAAGCCACGTGCACTGGATGATTTCGGGTGACAAAAACTCTAGCTATTTTCATAACCGTGCTTCACAACAGTTCTGGCGAAACAGTATTACGGAACTCAAAGACTCACAGGGCAGAATGGCCTCGGGTGATGATGAGGTTTCAGTTATGTTTGTGGAGTATTATAAACACTTGTTCACCACCTCAAACCCGCAAGACATCGAGGAAGTAGTGCAATTTACTAAACAGGTGGTGTCCGAAGATATGAACAATTGTTTGGTCAGAAACTTCACAAAGGACGAGGTGGAAATGGCCTTGAAGCAAATGGCTCCATTGAAAGCCCCGGGGCTTGATGGAATGCTGCCAGTCTTCTTCCAACATTATTGGGAAAGCATTAGGTACGATATTGTAAAAGCTGTGATCTTTTGCCTAAATTCAAACTCAATAGAGACAGGTTTGAATCATACTTTTATTACTCTTATTCCTAAGGTGAAGAGTCCTGAATTTGTTACTGAATTTCGCCCCATTTCCCTCTGTAATATTTTATATAAACTTGTATCAAAAGTAATGGCAAATAGGCTGAAGAAAATTTTACCCCAGGTTATTTCTGAATCTCAGAGTGCTTTTCAATCGGACAAAGCCATTTCCGATAATATCTTGGTTGCCTTTGAGACTTTGCACCATATGAAGAGGAAAAGAACGGGAAAAATGGGACATATGGCTTTAAAATTGGATATGAGTAAAGCCTATGATCTGTTGGAATGGGTCTTCCTTCAAAGGATTATGGAGAAGATGGGCTTTCATTCGAAGTGGATAGGTTGGATTATGGAGTATGTAAAATCTGTGTCCTATTCGATTTTAGTCAATGGTGAACCAAAAGGTCATATTGTTCTCTCACGAGGTATTCGTCAGGGTGATCCCTTCTCTCCTTATCTTTTTTTGTTATGTTCTGAAGGTCTAAATGGGTTAATTGAGCATGCAGTGGATTGTAAACATATAGAGGGTGTCTCTCTTTGTAGAAATGGACCAAAGATCTCTCACCTCCTTTTTGCAGATGATAGCCTGCTATTTTGCCGTGCAAGAGTGGGAGACATGGAAAAAATTCAGGAGTTTTTGGGAAAATATGAACGGGCGTCAGGACAAAAAATTAACTCGGACAAGACTACCCTCTTTTTTAGCAATAACACCTCAGTTGGTACAAAAGAAGAATTAAAAGTTTTGCTTGGAGTGGTCGAATTAAAGGAGTATGAAAGGTATTTGGGTTTATCGATGGTAGTTGGTAGAAAAAAAAAGGCGAGCTTGAATTTCATACAAGATAGAGTGTGGGGTAAACTCCAAGGGTGGAAGGAAAAATTATTATCGCAAGCCGGTAAAGAAGTTCTTCTGAAGGCGGTGGTTCAAGCCATTCCTACGTTTGCAATGAGTTGTTTTTGTCTGCCAATCGGTCTTTGTCAAGATATTGAGATGCTCATTCGAAAATTTTGGTGGGAACAAAGGGGGGATAGAAGAAAATTCATTGGGCAAAATGGGAGGTATTATGTCAACCAAAAAGTGAGGGGGGTTTGGGCTTTAAAGATCTTTGCAAATTCAATAAAGCTATGTTGGCAAATCAGGTGTGGAGATTGATTCATGATAAAGAGTCTCTATTTTATAGAGTTTTTAAGGCAAAGTAGTTTCCAAATTGCTCAATTTTTGAAGCTAAAACTTCTTCTGGCTCTTTCGCATGGAAGAGTATTCTGTGGTCCAGGGATTTAATTGAAAAGGGATCCTTTTGGAGAATTGGAAATGGTAAATCAGTTCAGATTTATAAAGACGCTTGGTTACCAAGTCTTGAAGGCCGTTTAAATTCCCCGGTGATGCATCTTGCTCCTGAATCTACAGTGGACTCTCTGATTAATTCTAAATCGGGTTGGTGGGATAACAATCTCATTGATTTGTGCTTTTATCCACCTGATGCTTTGTTGATCATGTATCTGCCTCTGTGCTCTAGTCTGCAACCCGACACTTTGGTTTGGAGATCTGAACGCTCGGGTTGCTATTCTGTGAAGTTAGGTTATAAGCTCCTGTGTGAGCTGCTCCTTCCTGACACAAATCGTCCACCTGTCTTGGATTCTATAAGGAGTTTCTGGAAATGCATCTGGCAGTTGAAAGTTCCTGGTAAGATAAAGCATTTTCTCTAGAAGGCCTGCACAAATTCGCTGCCCTTTAAAGAAAATCTACTGAAGCAGAAAATCCTCCATGATTCAATTTGTCCTCGATGCTCTGGTGTTTCAGAGTCTGTTGTGCATGCTTTATGGAGCTGTACCTGTATTGAAGCAGTGTGGCGGGCGGATTTTGACTAGGTGGATCGGAGTTCATCGGCTACTGAGTCCTTTTCGGACATTTTGCAAAAAATCCTTACCAAACCTGCCTTGTTACCTCTGTTTGCTACTACGGCTTGGTTTGTCTGGTATCAAAGAAATAAATCTCGACACCTTGACAATCCCTTGCCCCTTCACAATATTGCTGGTTTTGCAAAAAACTATCTCCACGAATTCAAGGGTTTGGTTTGCCCCCATCCACACAGACGTCGTGCTGTTTCTCGCAGATGGGTTCCTCCTGCAGCTGGTGTGGTGAAGGTAAATTATGATGGTGCTTGGTACAGAGAGTCGGATATGGCGGGAATTGGGGTGGTTATCCGAAACGATGTGGGCCAGGTGTTGGCTGCTCTATTCGAGCAGATTGTAAAACCCCCAACTGTGGAATTCCTGGAACTTCTTGTTGCTCAGCGTGCTGTCTCTTTTGCTGTAGAATCGGGCTTTGCTTGGATGGTTTGTGAAGGCGACTCTGAATCGGAGGTTAACTTACTAAGGTGTCCTGGCATGGAAAACTGTCGGGGAGGGCATATAATTATGGACATTAAATCCCATTCAAACTCATTTATGAGTATTTCTTTGCTCACATAGGTCGGCAAGGCAATGCAGTTGCTCATGCCTTAGCCCAGCGAGCGAGACAATCTTTTTCTTCTCAAATCTGGTTGGAGTGCGTTCCAACGGATATTATGTCTTTTGTATTGGATGATTTTCCTCTTTCTTGATTAATAGTAGTAAGTATTCACTTCTCAAAAAAAAAAAAAAAAAGGATAAGTGCTCCGCATATTAGGCCAAGAGTAGCAGCTTTTGTATTTAGTTTTTTTTGAGATTAGCATCAACTTATGCCTATGTCTTAGCTGTAAAGGATTAGGAGTTAAAGTTTTAATTTTGGAAGCTAATAACCTGTTGTTGATGATTTGATCTTGTGTTTGTCCTTTCTTCCTTATTATTCTAAGAGTTTGTTTGGCTAATTTACTTTGTTCAAACACAATCTGTATTTTGTAAGTTTCACTCAAGCCATAAATTCAACGTTTTTGTTTCTTTTGTAGGAAAAAAAAGTTTACATCATTGGTATTGAATTTTTTTTGGTATCATCCAACTTAAAATTCATTTAAAAATATGTAATATGCCATTTGATTTTGCATAATGATAGAGGCATTCATTAAAGCTTGCTATTTGTTAAGTCTCTCTCAACCTTCTCTCTGAATCTCTTCCTCAAATTTATAATACCTAATATCATGCCCATCTTGCATAATCATATATAACTAAGTTATATAACTTATATTTTAGACCAAGTTACAATTTCAACAACAAATACTGACATAGGAATTATATTTGTAGCCTTTTGTAATTTTCTGTGGCTGAATTCTTTTAAAATAGAGTTCCGAACATGTTTATATCTATAATTATTTATACCTATGAATTGATTTTCTCATGCTCAACCTTTACCACTCCATTGCAAAGAATTATTGTAGTTCTTAGCCAGTATTGATCATATCATTTGAGTTTTGCATTGCCTTTGTCCCTGTTCTTCTGCTTGCAATATCCCAACTAAATATGGACATTTTTGTTTCTCTGTATTACTGTAGTTCTTAGCATGTATGGATCATTCTTCAATTGGTTTATAATCATTTAATGCTTTCATAATTTTCTACACACTTTGTGTTAGCTTCATTAGAGATGCTTTGGTGAGAAAGCATATGAAGTCTTTGGAGGATATTTTCCTTACTTTGAAAAGAACAATGTTAGTTGAAGATGCATATCAGTTTTTTGATGAATTTATTGCAAGAGAATGGGTGCTCAGTGGCACTAAATTAAGTGATCACATTATATTTTATGGATATGACTACCATCCTTTCACTTCTTTCTTTTCGCATGTGAGTGTGTGTGAATCAGGTTGACAAAATTGTAAACCATGATATTACTAAGAATAATATCCTCCTAGCATGCAGTTGAATCAAAATAAATTAGAGCTTTTTTTTTTCTTTTTATTCTTTCAATTATTGTAAAAAAATGTAGGAAATGCGGGCTATTTAAAAAAGAGAATTTGTGATTTTGCTTATATGACAAAAAGCTTTGAGTTCTGCTTTTGAATCTTTTGTTTTTAATTCATGCAATTATTGATGCTTGGTTGAATTGTAATTCTATTTAGAATTTTACGCATTAATTTTGTTTTAGATTTGTTCACTTCTTAGAAATAACATTATCTCATGCTGATTTTGTTTGATGATGTGCAATGTTATAAGATGTCAAAATCCAATAAAGTCTAAGGTGTTTTTATTTTTATTTTTATTTTTATTTTTTTTGCATGGTAAGAGCACACAACTGCGAATGGCAAAACCTACTCATATGCATTTTAACAAGCAAAAGTTTTGTGCATTAAGTACGACCTTTTAATGAGCAAGACGCTATAGTTGTAAAATGAAATTATAAGATTTTATTAGCTTAATTATAAGATGTAAGGTGAGTTAGGTTGCTTAGATTTTGTGTAAATGTAATATTTGCTAGAAGGAGAATGCTTGGGTCAAGATTGTCTAATTGCAGTTGCTATTGGCTTATGAGTAAATTAAATGTCTAGAACAAAGATAGATGTGGCAATAGTGTTTATTGAAATTCTTGACACATTGAATGTTTAGGAGTATGATCTCCAAAAATACAGTAGAGCAAAAATTAGATTCGTGTAGTGAGGTTGATTTACAATTAATATGAAGTTGTATGTTTTTATTGTTGCAAAATTAAATTTGGATTCTGTCTTTGAGCCAAGCCAGGTAAACATACAAATAGTTGCAATTCTTTGCAGATAGTTTTCCCTTTTTTTTCCCCTTCTTTTAGGTTTTTCCTTGATGGACAAATCAACCTCTTATCAATTCCTTTAGCCTTTTCTTTTACTGTGAGGTTGATTAATTATTTTTTTATTTAACTATCCTGTGCATCACACAGATTAGCGACTAGTTAATCATTAATTAGATTCTCACTTCCCACGACAATATCCAACCCAAGTCCTATACAAGGTTGTGTGGCTCTACAAGTTCTTTCTTCTATCATAATTAATGGCAAGGAAATCTTGTAGACCACATTCTTTATAGTTTTATATCTTTAGTTCTTATTTGTGGAAGGTGGTGGGGGTGGCTTTTGTGGTGGTTTGGGCGTGTGAAAGTGTGGTCATTTTTGATTTGGAGGGCTTTTTGGTAGTAAAAGAACCCTTTTTTTTTTTTGAAAACGTAAAAGAACTCCTTTATATATATATATAGTCTTTAACTTATAGCTTGTACTCTTAATTATTGTTCTTTATCATCAGACCAAGAGACACCAATTAGTTTTTTGTATAAGCAGGGATCGAACTTGAGATCTTTCATTCAAGGATAAAAGACTTTATCAATTGAGCTATCTAGAACCACAACTCTTGATTTTCTAATCAACACCTAATCACTAGTTTGAATGTTTAATATCTTATACAGTGTATAAAATTCATGGACTAAAAACACAACATTTTAGAGATATAGCAAAATAAGAACTATAAACTAATAGCTAAAGTACACTATAAAATGTATTAATAACATTGTTCGATTCACATAATAAATAAATTACTCATAGTTTTATGCATAAATTGCTAATTTTATATAATAGTCTAAAATAAAATTTATTTAACCCGAGCTTAGTAGTGTAAGCTTGTAACAAAGTAGGGCATTAAGGTGGTTGAACTTATGTTGAATTTGGCTTTGGTTGGAATTTCCTAGTTTGTTGGTCTGGAGTTGACCTTAGTATGCCTTCTCGTCCTAGGGCTAATGAGTGAATACTTATGCAAAAAATAAATTTATTTAACAAAAATGAACTTGATTAATTTTAAATCAAATTGGATAAAATTTTAGGCACTATGCTCCATTTGTTTCACAGTAAAATGTTTAATGGAAAATATTTTCAATATTTTACCATGTTTGTTCAATTGCAAAATTTGATCAAACTTGAAAATGTTTACATTGACCGCAAAATGCTTTATAAAATGTTGTAAAACATTTTATCTTTATTAACTTCATAAAATATTTTACAAAACACACACCGGCTCTCCTCCCACCTATTGGTTGTGTCGTTGCAGCCATGGTTTTAAAAACCAGTGCAGTCAAAGAACCAATTTTGGTCTCAGTTCCTAGTTTTACCTATTTTTGATAGACTTTGGCTGATTTTTGACCTATTTTGGAGCTTTTAATCGGATTGGATTGGTACTTGGTTCTTGATTGGAATCAATTGAATTGACCAATCCGATCTAAGTTTTAAAACTATGGCTGCAACAACCTACCTGATTGTTGGTGCCCACAATTTGGTCATCGAATCCACTAGTCCAAAGGTTCAGTCACCAAGTCTATGTTTGGATAGCATCTAGCGTTTTTAGTGGGTCATATGCACTATTCACGGGATTCACAAGTACTTTTTTTTTTTCCCATAAAAATAACTTTAAAACTGGGTCTTACAGTACTATTCACAGATTTAAAAATTATTTTGCTACAGTATTTTCAGTTTTCAGTAATAAGCGAGAGGGATTTTGCAGACTATTATAGTAAGGGAGGACAAAATTGTAAGTTAATAAATGTTTGAAAGGTTTTAGCAAACTAACATCTCGAGTTTTAGAAACTTGAGTTGTATATAAAACTTGAGTTTCAAAGACTCGCTTTATACTTGATGACTTGGACAGGAAAATGCCACATAGATCTCGAGTTTTAAAGACTCGAGTTCTACCAAATCAAAATCGATTTTCTTAGTGAAAAACAAGAAGGAGAAGAAAACCAGCAACATTGAAGAAACCCAGCAGAACAAAAAGAAGAGAAACCCAATAGAAGAAAACTAGCAGAACAAAGAAGAAGAAATCCTGCAGAGCAAAGAACATGAAATTTTTTTCAAAAACCAAAAAAAGAAAAGAAAAGCATCTCGAAGTTGTGGACTGAGTCTCGATCTGGGATTGGCTAGCCATTGCCCAAACCAATCGAAAATCAAAGAACAAGAACAGAACGACGATGAAGCCTAGTAGAAGAAGAACAAAACAAAGATGAAGAAGAAGAAACCCAGAACGAAGAACGATTTGACGACGAAGAACGCTGGAGCCAAGAACAAAGGAAGAAGAACGTTGTAGCCAAGAATGGAGCCAAGAACAGAGGAAGAAGAACGCTAGAGCCAAGAACGTTGGGTCTGATTAAAATGGTGAAAATTGAGTCTTTAAAACTTGAGTTCCACGTGGATTTTCATTCACATCAACTACCACCGCTTACAAATCAAGACTTAAAAACTCGATTTTTATTTTGGAACTCGAGTTTTAGATGCTCGAGATGCTAGTTTCCAACATTATTTTGAAATGTGACAACTAACTAAATTTTTTGATATTTAATGTTATTTGGAAAAAAAATTTCAATAAACGGTATCCAAACATGCCCCAAATTTCTAATGCCAACAGCTTCAATGACTAAGCCATTGATTTTGATAATTTGTACTTGAAAATTTTTACATATTACACAAAATACCTAAAATGATTTTACTAAAAATGTTTCATATGTAAAATTATATAAAAATATTCATACATTTAAAAATATTTTACACCGAAACTAAATGAGCTTAAAAATATAAAATTATAAATCCAACTCAGATTTTTATTTTTAAAAGAAACAATCCAACTCATACTAAAATTAGTTAGAAAAGAAAATTCTTATCTTCTAAAGCAAAACTGAAAACTCTCGTATATTTGTCGTCGTAAAAAGCTCAACAAAAAAGGCATATTTACATCTAACTCCATACGACACCTCTCGCACTCTCTTGCCCCCCTCCGATCCATCCCAGGTGCCTCTCTCTCTCTCCCTATAGCCGATCTCGATCTCTCTGAAATTTGTCTCTCTCTCTCTGGGGATCTGTTAAAGTAAGAAAATGAAAAAGCATGTGTTTTTCGTATGCTCAATTTTGATTGCTACATGCGTATCTGTTTCCAAGTTAATAAATTTAGGACAGGAATTTGATTTTTGGCTCATATACTCAAGTGGGTATTCGTTATTTTATTGATTTGTTACTTTGATTTCAGTCATTGAATTTTGGGTTACTGTATTGACGATTTGACCAGTTTGGTCAGGTGGGCATTTTTGAATTTGGGTTTAACGTATTTTTGGACTGTATGGAACTCTATGGTTTTACTTGTTAGTTGACTCTGGGGTTGTGATTGTTAGTTATTGTGATCCAATTTGTGGTTTGGAACTGTTAAACAGTGTGATATTAGTTGTTAGTCTATAGCTGATCAGTTTCCATTTTATTTTGTTGCAATAATGGTGACCCAGTTTTGGTTTTTTAATGATGTTTGCTTAATGTTGCATATTGTTCAAAGTTATTGGTTGAGATTTATAGATATGCATCATTGTGTGTGAGAACAACTATGTCTTCTTTTGCTGCATTTATATGTTGGAATGTCTAGCAAAGGATGCACCTGAGAATAGATGAATGTGAACCATATTCTTGGAATTGGGTGTTAATAGGTTCTGTGCATGATTGAATCTATGAATCCAACTTGAAATGCGTATGCTCTCCCATTTTATTTGGTTGCAATTATGGTGACCCACTTTTCGTTTTTAATGGTGCTTGCTTAATGTTGCATATCGTCCAAAGTTATTGGATGGGATTTATGGAATAAACAGCTATGGTTTTTTTTTTTTTTTTTTTTGCTGCGTGCATATGTTAGAATGTGTAGCAGAGAAGGCACCTGAGAACAGTTGAATGTGACCTTTAACTTCTTCTGGAAATTTTGTGCTAATAAATTCTATGCATGATTTATTCTTTAAGTCTGACTTTAAATAAACACTGCTTTTATATTGATAGTTGTACTTTTATTTTCTTGTGGGTGATTTATCCCTGAAATTGTTATCTATGATTCTATAGGAGCTGTGTTAGTTAGAGGTCAGACATTTTCATGCTCACTGCCCAGTATATTAATTGCTTAAGTTCTTAGCATTTCACTAACAGTGTATCAAATACTTATTCTCTCAGCAGTTAACTATTAAGGTTGATTCATGGGTTCTATTCTGCATACATTTATTCTTTATCCATAATGACTCTTATGGTGCTTGTTGGTTTAGGTCATGGGAGTGTTGCTATAACAGAAATACCAAGTGATTGCTGATAAAAAGTTAAAAACCCATGGGGACTGAAAATCCTGGTCGTCCAAATTTTCCTGCTAGACCTGCTGCTACGCCTTTTGCTGCTGCTCCTCCTCAGAATGTGATGCCTTTTTCATCACCTGGTCCTTTGGTTGGATCAGAGGCCTCTGGTTTCAGGCCTACTCCACCAGCTGCTCCTCAGCCCACAGTGTCCTTTTCATCATCTGGGCCTTTGGCTGGATCCCAATCTTCTGGTTTTAGACTTCCACCACCACCTAGATATAATGATCCATCTGTGCCTCCACCAGCATCAAATGTACCACCTACTGGTGGACCGTTCCAGCGTTTCCCAACACCACCTTTTCCCTCAACAGTTCAAGCACCCGCTTCACGTGTCCTGCCTGTGGGGCAACCAATAGCTCAACCTCCTGCTCCACCAGTTTCCTTTCGCCCACAGCCGCAGATACCACCAGTGCCAATGGGAGCTCCACCTCCAAGTGTAAACTCTGCACCACCTAATGTGAATGTTCCTTACTCTGTCTCAGATTCATCGTTTCCAGCGCCCATGACAAATTTTCAGTCGTCATTTCCTGGATATGCTCGGATGCAGTCTAATGCTGATTTACAACCACGGCCTATGCAGTCTCCTTTTCCTTCTCACCAAGGAGGTTATGCACCTGCCCCACCGACTTCTTCCACCGCATTTCTTTCTCACCAAGGAGGTTATGTTCCACCTCCACCAGTGGCAGCGCCATTGGGTCTGCAGTCAAGGGATCAAATGCAGTATCCGGGCTCTGGACCTCCTGGTTCCATCCAAGGTTTGATCGAAGATTTCAGCTCTCTCTCTATTGGGTCTGTTCCTGGGTCAATTGATCCAGGAGTTGATCCTAAAGCACTACCAAGGCCATTAGAAGGTGATGTGGAGCCAAAATTGTTTTCTGAGATGTATCCTATGAATTGCAATCCTCGATTTTTACGACTTACAACCAGTGGTATTCCAAATTCCCAGTCTTTGGCTTCAAGGTGGCATTTGCCTCTTGGAGCAGTTGTGTGTCCACTTGCAGAAGCTCCTGATGGGGTGAGTATCTTTAAACTCAGAATGATAGGAAATGGTTAATATTGGAGATATTTTGATTGCCCTTTTATTTGTTCTTATCTTTTCAGGAAGAAGTGCCAGTGGTTAATTTCGTTTCAACGGGCATTATTCGTTGTAGAAGATGTCGCACATATGTGAATCCATATGTCACATTTACAGATGCTGGGAGAAAGTGGCGTTGCAACATCTGTTCTCTGCTAAATGATGGTAAATTTCAACCTATTAGTGTGTACAACACCCCACCCCCGCAAACCCCAGAATGAAAAAGGAAAAGGAAGATTGTTAATGAATTCAGATAAAAATAGTTGATGTATTATTTGAGTGTTGGTTTGGGTGGTGTTGAAAGAAAATCTAAATGTCCTGATGTGTCCTATGCATGAATGGATGGTTGTATCCAACCATTCATCTTCTTCTTTGCTTGCTTTCATAGATAGTTGTTTATTTTCTCAACTTTGTTGCTCTTTTAGTATATTTCTTGTTAACTGAGGGGCTTTTAAAAAAAAAAAAAAAAATTTATTAATACAATTTTTAGTATCCATAAACAAATTAGAAAATATGTTTGAGACTGGCATCCTGTAGCTTCTTCTAAGCTGAGGTTTATAATATCGTGTTTACACTTTTGAATAATATTACCAAAAATCTGAATTCGTTGTATTGTTTTTGTTATCAAGATAAATTGACCAGTACTGCAATATAATATTGGTGTATTACTTATAAAAAAATTCAAAGTGTATTGATTTCAATTGCTGCTTGGTTTTGCTAGACTCTACTTGTTTTCAGTTACAAGTTGACTTGATTTTGTGGGTCATGGTTGGCTTGGTTTGTGGAGCTCTTCAATTGTTGTTCTTTAGAGGCATAGATACTAATTTTTGTTGACTCTCTTTTTCAGTTCCTGGAGACTATTTTGCCCATTTAGATGCCACTGGTAAAAGAATTGATTTGGATCAGCGACCTGAGCTTACGAAAGGTAGTGTGGAATTTGTTGCTCCAACTGAATATATGATGCGGCCTCCCATGCCTCCAGTATACTTTTTCCTCATTGACGTCTCTGTATCTGCAGTCAGAAGTGGTATGATTGAGGTAAGAACTTTCACTTATATGGAGGATTTTGCTGCAACTCATCTTGTGTTATATCATGGCATCATGTTTATTCATATGAAACACAGTTCATATACAGCTATAGAAATTGTAAGACTAATAGTCTAATATTTCTGATACTACATCATCTCATATTGCTGTGAAATTTAAGTATTATTCATTAGTATAATCACACATGTTCCTGGATCTAAAAAGGAATAATTGATTGTGAGTTTCCTATTTCATTTTGTGCTTAATTATATATATCATCCATTGTTGTTTAATATATATTGCATGCTTTGTCCAAGTGGTATGATGAGCAAGCACTGTTAATTCTTGTAGCCATGTTGTACCTCTCCCTCTCTGAATGAGGGGAAGGTCTTGGGTTCAACTTGTGGAAGGATTGTGATTTGGGATGGTGAAGCCTCCCAGGGTGTAGCCTAGTAGATTTATCACTAATAAGGCAATGGTATGACAAGTAGGCTGGCCAGAGATTTTCTCGTGCATGATCTCTTGTGTGGCACTGATAGGGTCTGCAGTTACCCCATCAAAACAGGAGTGGTGATTATTAAACTTCTTTTTGTGAGGTGATTTTTCATTTAATTTTGTTTGTTAGCAGATTATTGTCAATTCACGTAACTGAACAAAAAATGGTCTGTCTTTTGTTTGGGTCTTGAAATTAATAATAAATAATGCCTCTGTGTTTTGTGCATACGCATGCATGTGCATAGTTTATATTTATGTTGACATCTAATATTCTTTTCCAGGTTGTGGCCCAAACGATCAGATCTTGTTTGGATGAGCTGCCTGGCTACCCCAGAACACAAATTGGATTTGCGACATTTGACAGCGCAATACATTTTTATAATATGAAGGCATGCAATTGGTGTTGCTACTGTTTGATATAGCTTAATTTTTATTTCTTCAGTCAAAAACTTGCTGAATGTCCTGTGGGTTTTTCCTGTGCAGTCATCTTTGACACAGCCGCAAATGATGGTTGTCTCAGATCTGGATGACATATTTGTACCATTGCCGGATGACCTCCTTGTCAATTTGTCCGAATCTAGAAGTGTGGTGGAAACATTCCTAGATAGCTTGCCTTCCATGTTTCAGGACAATGTGAATGTGGAATCTGCTTTTGGTCCTGCTCTTAAAGCGGCATTCATGGTTATGGTATGTTAGTTTTTTCCTTGCACACTTTTTTGAACTTTGCCCATATATAAGTTATATCTTAGTTTATTGCCAATGTTTGTATTTCCAGAGTAATATGGTCTTCAAATTATTTGTTTTTGCCTCCCTAAGTTCTTTGTTTATTCTATCACACTGAATTAATCCTCTCTGTGTGTGTGAGCAGAGCCAGCTTGGGGGGAAATTGTTAATTTTTCAGAACACACTTCCATCTCTTGGTGTTGGCCGCTTAAAATTGCGTGGAGATGATCTTCGTGTTTATGGAACAGATAAAGAACACATGTTAAGAATTCCTGAAGATCAATTCTACAAGCAAATGGCTGCTGAATTAACTAAGTACCAGATAGCAGTGAATGTATACGCTTTCAGTGACAAGTACACTGATATAGCCTCTTTAGGTACATGTTTTTGAGATCCTTTACTGTGCTTTTTGCTAAGTGGTTTCCGTTACTCTATGTTTCTGTTAAGGGCGACTAAATTCAAAGCTGATATCAGAAAATTTGGAGATCTGTTGATAATTCTGGACTCTTTGTTAATATGCTATGAACTTCAAACATGTTATACTTTTCTGTTTTTGTGATGAATTATTTTTTAAGTATGGTTCTATGATGTATTTTGATTCAGCTATGGCATTCAAAGCTTGTATGTGTCTCATTCTGCATCTCTTGATATGTTTTAGAGAAGATTGGAGTATGCATATGTGGCTGACCCTGATTAATTTGTTGAAGATCAATAGTTGACCCTAAAATTTTGGGATTAAGGCTTGGTTATTGTTGTTGTTATTGGAATATGTGTATGCACACCTTTTTCAGTACCTTTTATGTAGTGCGCATGGCCTGCAAGATACTGAGGTAGACAGTTCAAAATTGTAAACATTAGGTGGATTATATGAGCTTTGCCTATTATATATCTACTTGATTATTGTAATACTTGTGATTTAAAAGATTTCCTTAATCTTCCTTCAATTGGTGGTTCATAAATCATAATCCACTTATGCAGAGGATGTACTGATAATACCACTTATGGACTCAAATTTAGGGTCTGAAATACAAAATGCGGGATGCTCTCTTTTTTGGTCATTTTTTGTAATGTTGACTGATTATGTAATGAAGCGTACGTATTGATTTCAAGTAAACGGTCAACTTTCAGTTTTTTATTTCTACTTTCTTTGGGCGTCTTTACCATCCTCTGTTCGTTTGTATTTTTTGACCCTCTCCCATTTATCTACAAACTTATTCAATTCCTGGGCTGCAAAAGTTTTGACTTATAATGTACAATCTTGCTTGGTATTTGAAATATTATTGATGTAATATTTATCATTATTTACCATCCTTTAATGTAGGAACTCTGGCAAAATATACTGGAGGTCAGGTGTGTTATTATCCAGGCTTCCAATCTGCCATTCATGGAGAGAAGTTGAGGCATGAGTTAGCCAGAGACCTTACAAGGGAAACTGCCTGGGAATCTGTCATGCGCATAAGATGTGGAAAAGGTCATCCTCTTCATGACAATTTTTATCCTATATTTAACCACATGCATTAGTACATACATGTATACATCATGCATACACACATGCATCATTAGATGGGTGCCATATTGAGAATGATAGGCCTTATAACTCTATGTGTTAAATGGTTATTCTCTATAACAATTTAAGCATTTAGTAGCTCGGTGACCTATTAAATAACTAATATTGAAGGAAACAACAAAAACTTGATGTCTTCCTTCCTATAAGAATTGACCATAGTATTTTCTTTTCAAGCTTTCATACGCTATATTGTCTAAAGTAAAGATATATACCTCATTATCACTTATTTTAAAAAGAAAGATGTATTACCTCATTATAATTGTGTAGATCTATTCTAATAGTTTTAGGTAGAGTATAATATCATTGTTTGATGTTTATAGTTAGGCCCAATGGAACACTATCCCAATCATATATAATATTTTCATATGAGTTGATGGTTATGCTAGTTGTTCATCTGCTGATTATGTTTGTTTGTGCTTCTAGGTGTCCGATTTACCTCTTATCATGGAAATTTTATGCTAAGATCTACAGATCTAATGGCACTTCCAGCTGTAGATTGTGATAAAGCGTACGCAATGCAGTTGACTCTTGAAGAGACATTATTGACAACTCAGACAGTATATTTCCAAGTTGCTTTGCTGTATCCTTGTATTGGAAATATTTGATGTGTATTTTGATTTGAAGTGCATAAAGACGTGCATAAGGTGTTTCTATGTTTGAGGAGTCATATATTACAACAACGACAACAACAACAACAACAAAGTTTTAGTCCCAAAACTTTGGGGTTGGCTATGAGTTCTCAATATATTAGTTAGAGTCGGCCACATTTTTTGTTTTCCTCCATTCTATTTTGACTAAAGTCATACTCTTTGTTACTTCCTTAATTGACATGTCTTTTTTTATTACTTCTACTAAACTGATTTTTGGTCTTCCTCTTACATTTTTTTTGTTCCCTCAACTTGGATGAACTTACTCTTTCTTACTAGAGCCATTAGTTGCTCCTCTAAACATGAACAAACTATAATAGAGTGACTAAATTTTATGCTAGCTGTCAATCTACCACAACCTTCCTCATTTTCCAGGGCCTGGGACTAGCTGTTAACAAAATATGACACTAAGCATAGACATAGGCAGAGTTTGAGGAATCATATATTACTTATTAAAAAAAAAGGTTTGATAAGCTCCCCTCACCCTTTTAAATTTTCCTAAGAGATCCTTTGAAACAAGAAAAGTCATTCGTGGTAAATGTATGTTTTCAACAAACCCGTTCACTTGATGATTTTTGTGCTGAAATTCATGTTCATGGGTATTTTGAGTAATTGTTTTAGTCAGTTATTCATTGTAACCTTCCTTCACAATTTCTGCAAACTATGAATTGCATGGTTTCCTTCTTGTGATAATCATGTTCCTTGATATTTAGGAGACTTTTTTTAAGTCAGATTTCATCTCTTAGGCTTTAAAAAAAAATTGGATAGCATTTATTTATTTTTTTTAAATTTTAAACTTTGATCTTCCCTATTTCATTTGATTTCTACTGGGACATTATTTCTCAGTATGCTATGCATGACTCTTTGACTTTCTACAGTGTTAGGTGTTCCATTAGTTACTGTTATTTTGGATGCGTTCATAAGACATTCAAGTTTTCAAGGTGTCCTTAACAAATAAATAGATATACTGCATCATGCGGAGAAAGGCGTATTAGAGTACACACAGCAGCTTCACCAGTGGTTGCAGATCTTGGAGAGATGTATCGCCAGGCTGATGTTGGTGCTGTTGTTTCTGTGTTTAGCAGGCTAGGTACAGTAAAACAGGTCCCTTCTTCTGGTGATGTCATGTGTGCTTGTGGATCTTGATTTGTTTTTTTAATAATATTTATTGAAATAACTTGCAGCAATTGAGAAAACGTTGTCCAGTAAACTGGAAGATGCACGAAACTCTGTGCAACTAAGAATTGTTAAAGCCCTTAAAGAGTATCGAAATCTTTATGCTGTGCAACATCGGTTAGGAGGCAGGATAATATTTCCAGAGTCTCTGAAGTTCTTGCCTTTGTACGGATTAGCACTTTGTAGATCCACACCTCTTCGGGGAGGATATGCTGATGCTCCACTTGATGAGCGCTGTTCAGCAGGTTACACAATGATGACTCTACCAGTAAAGAAATTGTTGAAGCTTCTATATTCTAGCTTAATATGACTGGACGAGTATCTTTTGAAAGTAATGAATTACTGGATTCAGTTATGCACTTGTGATGATTTTTATATTAGAACATCCTCAGAATTGGTTTTACTTCTCACGTTTGCAGGCATCTGCTCAAGTCTATGACTTCAAAAACCCTGAGAAAAGATTACCACTGGCTGCTGAGAACTTAGATTCCAGAGGCCTTTATTTATATGATGATGGTTTTCGCTTTAATATATGGTTTGGTAGAGCTCTTTCACCTGATGTGGCCATGAATTTACTTGGTGCAGACTTTGCAGCAGAATTGTCAAAGGTATGGTGGATCCATCTAAAAGAAAAAAAAGATAGTGTATGATAGGCTGTAAAATAAAATAATATAAAATAAAAGCCTTGTGATGGTAATCACCCCCCCCACCCCAAAAAAAAAAAGCATGTACTACAACAACGGCAAGATCAACAAAACCCAGTTTTTGGGGTTGGTTATGGACTTTTGCCATTTGATCATATCCAAGATCTTAATCTCTATTATCTCCTTAATTAACATGTCATATTCTACTACTTCAATATGTTATTTTAGGTATTCTTCTACCTCCTTCCATTCCCCAATTTGAATCAAAGCATGTACTTTTTCCTTTCACTTTGGACTTTGATGTGCCTATGCTTGTCCTAGGGGGCGGGCTGTTTGGGAAATTAATAACTTATCAGCTTGGGTCCGATCTTGATGTGTTGTTTTGATAAACAGATTTTTAGTTTTGTTTATCTCGAGACCAGCTCTTTCTTGGTTCTATTTGAAATTTTCAGATACATCTGTATCCTTATAAAACAAAATTTTTCTACAAAGCATCAAATACTGGTCACTCTATCTGCAGCTGACTTGCTTTTGGGTCTCCCTAACAACTCTTCCAAAGTTCTGTAGTTTTAAACCAAAAAAAAAAAAAAAAAAGCCCTTAGTATTCGCTTAAATGGTTTTATTTGTAATCTTGGTGCTGAGTTTTATTTAATTAGTTTGGATGGAGCTGCTATACGCATCCAATGCCTTAAATGCATGCCCAAAAAACCTGTTTCCTTTCATAATCAATCTGTAACTGACTTCCTCTGTTGCTGTATTTTTGTTTGAATCAGGTTACCCTTTCTGAGCGTGAAAATGAAATGTCAAGGAAGCTGATGAGGATACTGAAGAAATTTAGAGAAAGTGACCCTTCATATTATCATCTGTGTCATCTTGTAAGACAAGGCGAACAGCCCAGAGAAGGCTTCCTTCTTCTCTCCAATCTTGTTGAGGACCAAATGGGGGGTGCTAATGGTTATGTAGATTGGATTCTACAAATACACCGGCAAGTTCAGCAAAATCCATAGTATACCAAGTTCAGCAATTTTTGTAATATATAGGTAATGAATTCTTCTGTTAATTTTGGGTCTACTTGGGAAATTGCTTCAGAATGTTTTCAATTAGGAACTATGGTGTGTCAAATCATTTAGGTTGTGTTTTAGGATTACAATTATAAACGGCTTATTGAGAACATCTTTGTTTGAAAATACTTCTAAAAAAAGGAAACTCAGTTTGAAAAGTAATAATTTTCATGTTTTGATGTCTTCCTTGACTTGAATTCTGCAGGGGGCTTAACATGCTTGTTCTGCTCCTCGTCCATACATTGATGGAATGTTTCATTCAATATAATTATCAGTTTGAATTCAGACATTGGTTCCCCTCGAGAAGTGTTGATGGTTGAGTTGATGAACTGGTCACCAGACGTTGAACAATTTCTTTGTCCATCACAGGATGTAATAATTAGGGGATATTAGCTAGTGATATAATTTTATGCTTCTTGTCTTTAAATTGAGAAGAAAAATAGAAAATTTTTTTTGAATGCGATATCTTAACTACTTTAGCTACTTTTTCTTTTGTTCTTAAAAAAAAAAAAAATTCTAGTTTGTGTTGTATTATGATTTCCTCTCCCCCCCCCCCCCCCCCCCCCCCCCCCAGAACGCATAATTGTTTGGAAGAGATGCAAAGTTTGTTCATTAAATTATTGGGTTTTGTTCTGTTACAATGATAATATTTGAAGAAACATTAGTTTCCTTATCTTTGGCTTACATGAATCTATTTCTCCTGTGCTCTGCATGTCTTGGTATTTTGGCTCCAAACCATCAGGTAGGTTGGTTTGTGAATAACCCGATTGGCAACCCAAGATGAATATTCAGCTGGTCCTCCCCTTAAATTCCAAAATGGGTCTTTGAAAGTCGCTATGCTTCACTAATCTGCCACTCTAAATACCAGTTTTGAAGGTGCTAGCCAACCAGTTGATACAGTTTAGGCACAGGGATAATCTTCATCAACTAAAATAACGAACCAGTAATCTAAGTAATGTTATCTGCAAGTCTAATCTCCTAAAGGGGGAAAAATCATTATATAATTTAATCGAATTTAGATAAATTGATGCACCACTTAAATTGAAATAACAATTAAATAAAATAGACCGGTTTGGGTAGTCAATGGTCCTAATCAGTCCATATTGATAAGGCTGAAGATTTTTGATTAGGTGGATCGTCCAACTTCTAGCTCAAGGCGGATAAGCAACTGTAAAACAAAATATTGGATTGTTACAGTTTTTCGGGTGCTTGTACTCTCCTATAGAATTGGATTAGATGCATAAACACTGACTATCTGATTCTCCAACAAATCTACTAATGAACTATTTCTATAGTATGAGTATGCATAACATCACTAATATTCAATTTAGCTTGAATTCTTGACAAAGCAACACCAAATTTTTGGTTTAGAGGGTCTTCCATAATGGCAAAGGATCAATTAGTTCTTATGAAAGATGCTAGGATTTTTTTAGAAAATAACTTTAAAACCCAAACTATATTATTAGTTAGGCAACATTTCAAACATATTTGGTTTCTAACAATTCGGGTCCAGAGGACTCGATTTTTGGGTTATAAGTCGAGTATATTGTACTCGAGTTTCTTATCTTGCCGGCAGCTAAGGTGGACAAAGTGTCCACGTAGGCCCAGAAATCAAGTTCATTGGACTTGGTTTGTAGGCCCAGAAATCAAGTTCATTGGACTCGGTTTGGTTTAAAGAAAATCGAGTCCATTGTACTCGTATATGGAAAACGAGTCTATTGAACTCGATTTCCTTTCGGCCATCCACATGTCCATCAAAAAACACAGATCGCACGCACTCAAAAACTAAGTAAACACAGATCGCACACACTCAAAAACTAAGTTCAAAACACACAGTGTTTTCACTCTCACTCGCATTCCCTCTCACTCTCACTCTCATTCCCTCTCGCTCAGTCACCGTTGCTGCCTCTCGCTTCCGTCGCTCCATCTCCGCCTCGCTCAGCCTTTCTCCCTCAGACACTGATTTTGGTTGGCTCCGACTACCTCACAAAAGTAAGGACTCTCTCTCTATTCCTTGCAACTGATAGCATCATATATGGGTTTGCTTTGATTTTTTTTTTTTTCTAGGTTTATTGGTAATGGATGATTTTCTATTGGCATGCATTGTACTTGATAGATTTTGGGGGGGTGCAGAGTTTGCTGCAAATACCATATCCGATATTGTGAGGCATTTGTAACTTTGTATAACGAAATTTATGTGAGGAAATGATTTGTTCAATTCGAGTAAGATGTAGGATTTTGATTATGGCCATCTAGCTGGCCTTTAATAAAATGTGCTCAATAGAGCTTTTTTTTTGGGGGGAGTTACATATTTAAATCACAGTTAGGAATTAAGATCACAAATGA
Organism: Quercus aquifolioides; assembly: GCA_019022515.1. NCBI lineage: Eukaryota > Viridiplantae > Streptophyta > Magnoliopsida > Fagales > Fagaceae > Quercus > Quercus aquifolioides. Next base: position 2,916,449 of record CM032332.1, read on the forward strand.
AGAAATTATATATATGATGGGTGTCTTAATTTTGAACCCTCGTGTAATTCTAGGAGTTTACATAGAGAAACTAGTCTTGTGTGATAAAATTGAGCAATGTTATTGATACAGCATTTTTGACAACAAATTTCACACCTGTTGAGTTCGCATATTATTATTGAATCTCATAAGAGTTCATCATTAAATACTATTTTATTATCCACTATTAACAACTTGCCACCTTAGATAGTTATATTTTTGTTCTGCTTATATTTTAAACAAAATAAACCAATAGAAATAAATTAAATTATACTAAATTACCACTTAAAAATAAACCAATTCGACACTATAAATCCCAAAGAATTAGGATTATCCCAAGTCAACTCAAAGTTACATTTTCTTTTTCTTGCCTTAAAAAAAAGGTTACATTTTGTTTTACATCCGGCCTAAAGCTTATAATGAAGAAATGTAGAAGGCTTAATTAATTAGCTCATACTGAGTTTTTGGCAGCATATTGAGTTTTTTATATGTATCTTTATTCCCTGTGGTTGATTGTCATACTTATCGTTTGTGCAAGAAATTAGGCTATACATTGAGATCCTTGCCAATTTATCTTCAACATGTGCTTATATTACTCTTGACTCCCTAAACTTTGTGCAGTATGGCTGCTGTTCCTGCTCAGATCCCTGATGAGTTCGGTCCTAGTCCCATTGAGGATTCGGTGTTAAGGTTTCTAAAAGAACATCAATCGTGCGCTGTTTGGGAAGGCAAGGTAAAATTAAAACCGACCACTTGCTGAATATTCTCTTCTTATCCTTTTACATTATGTTGATTTTTTTTCTTCCCATTTCTAAAATTCTAAGTTTGTCAATGGTATTACTGGGTTTGAATGCATAGTCATGCCCATTAGTTGGGTTAAGTTAGATTGGTTGACTGTTGCACACCCTTATATAAAGGTTACATTTAGATAATTAAAGACATTACCATTGATAAGATTTAGAGAGGTTTGACTGTTTTAGTCTTTAGCATTGGACTAAGATAACCAAATTGAATTGTGAGAGCCAAGAGAATCAAATTTTGATGTATGTATTCGTTGTAAACATGGTGGGTAATGGGTTTGATTGCTATTATGGCAATGTTTACACTAGCATGCATGGCATAAGTAGCAGGATAAACGGTTAAAAAAATTGTGTTTCTTTCCCAATAAGCATACTCCTTTTAACTTGTAACAAAGATCACGATAACAATGGAGTGATTTGTTCATTGAAACACTAAAGAGTGGATAAATATTTTTGAAGTTATGGGTATATGAAAATGTGTTTGTTGTTTGATGGAATACTCTGTATCAAATATAAAATGTCAGATAATGAGACAACTCAAAGGGGACATCTACCTGGTTTTTCTCCATTTCCATAATTTCTTCCTGCAAAAACCAAAATAAGGTTAAATTGGGTTCTCTCACAACCAAAATTACCAAATAAATGACCAAGAGATGTAGTTGTTTGTACAATTTCTTCCATAATTTCTATTTGGTCATTTTACCAAATAAATGACCAAATAAATTGTTGTTGGTGTCTCTTGAAAAAGGGGTGTATAGCCTCCCAATGTGGTGCATTGATCATCTAGGACTACAAATTGTAGAGATGTAGTTGTTTGTACAATTTCTTCCTCTATGCTGACTTCCGCTCGCGGCTCCAAAGTGACGTACAACTCAAAGTCTGCTACTTGTTCCCATTTCTGCATCTTACTAAACATGAATTTCACATGTTTGTCCTCTGTTATTGCCATATATCTGTAATTAATGCATTGATTGAGGACTTCATTTGGAGAACGGAAAGTAATATGTAAGTCATGCAAAGCAGGTTTCATTTGCAACTCTTCCATAATTTTTACTTTCAAATCATTCAGGGTCGTTAGCTTACGGCGTATCATCATATAGCAGCACTAGATACCTGGACCTTGAAATGAGAATCCGTCATAAGGGTTGGCATTGCTAAGGGATCCACCGTAGTATATATTTATACGGATCATTGTCAACCTATAGATCATCAAGTGCAATTGTGTTAGTGACAAATTTATAACGCTTAATCAATATCAATCACAAAACTTTGCGCATGAATGCCAACAATACACCTCAACCAAATTTGCATATACTCACCTCAGGTCACATACAAAAATAGTCATTACCAATTTCATATTCTTTTAAAATTCCAAATCATTCTAGGGGCATGACTTTCAAAACCCATTCAAATAAGTTATGATGAACAAAAATATTATATACCAACCAGTTATCCATTGAAATCTTTGTTACAAATCTTAAACAAATATATCTTGAAATAATTTATGGTAAAAAAAGTGCATAGGATTAATGCAAACAAGGAGGTAGTGTGCCATAAGCAAAACTATATGTATGCTATTTTTAATAGCCATGAAATCCATGAGGCAGGAACTTGCATGGTTCCTTTCGTATCCTCTGATGGGACAAAAGTAAATGCAATAGCTACTCGTCGACACACTTATGCATAGCGCTTTTAAGGTTCTCAAAGTTAAGCCACGAACTGTCCCTATATATAACACTTCCTTACTAACAATACCCTTTCTTTGGGTTCCTAATTAGATGTATGAAGAAAGGTTCTAGACCAGGCTTTTTGGATTTATTTTTTGTGTTACATAATGTCTGGAGGGGAAAAAGAGCCAAATAAATGAAAAGTATGCTTATTTAGAATCATGTATATATAAAACCTACCTGCTATAATGGATGTTTGTAATTAATGTTAGTAATTAGTCTTATCATACTAATTACTAAGTTGAATTAATATCTTCTTTAGAGCAATGAGCTTCTTCAGTATAATTGCAATCAAATTTTGGAATTGTCAAATGTCTATTAAGTGCATTATTTGAGGTCATAAATGATAATAATAATAAAGGGGGAAGGGGACGCACAACTGAAGGGAAAAGAAGGAAGCACAGTATAATATATGTTGAAAGTAAAAGTAAAGAAAGTAATGTAAGCACAAGTTAGAACAATAATAAGGCGGTAGAACCAGCCAAGCAGTATATATATCAAAACAATTTAAAGTAAATGAAAGCAATTTAAAACCGTCTGGTATGGCGGTAGCAACAAGTAGTATAATGAACATAAAACTGAAATTACTTCTTATTCAAAATAAAGCAAAACACTTACAGTAGTAATAGTTAATACAAGATCTCAGAACAAGTTAACAATTACAAAGCTTGAACTAATCTTAGTTACAAGGCTTGTAGAGATAGTAGGAACAAGGTGGTAGTAGTAGAAACAAGGAACTCTATTTCTAAGAAGGCTCTCTAAAAGAATGGAGTTCTAAGAAGGAAATTCTAAAGAAAATTCTGAATTCAACTTAAGGGACAACCCCTCTTAAATAGGCAAAATTTTGGAGTGAACAGTGTCATGAACAGTAAAAGTGAATAGTGACTGTGAATAGTAAACTGTGAACAGTAATTGGTGAATAGTGAACAGTACAGTGAATAGTGAAATGAATAGTGAAATTTTCATCATTGTCTTCCAAACTTCTGTAGCATGAAGCTTGTCCAAATCATGCAGAAAATAGCTTTGGAACACTTGAAACTTTAGTTCAAAAAAGTACAAAAAGAATCTCCAAATGTGGGGAAACTTCTCTAAGAATATTGTGGAGATATTTGTCGGAAGGAGCATGGCAAGACCAGGACAAAATATAAAACATGACCATGTCAGGGGAATATGGTACACATGAAACTTCACAGTAGGCATATAGGCTTTGTTAGACGCATGGGATTACACAGGGACTTCTCAGCAGGCTTAGCAGGCATTCTTGAATATTTTAATCTTCAGTCAACTGCAACATTAAGAGTATCTTGACCGAATAGTTTCTGATGGGGGAATAACTTTATCAGGCTGACAAGAATCTTAGAACAGTATTGTAATAGCAGCAGTAGCCCGCAGACACTAACTATTAATCAATGGAAGGAGTATTGGATGGATATCCATCAAAAGGATCAAAAGGACATTGTGGAGAATCACATGGATGATCATGGTAAATAGCATATTGATTACAGAATCCACAATATAAAATAGGCTCAAATAATGGTCTTTTCCCTGGGATGAGAAGATTTCTTGGATTACAATGATCAGTTATCCATAGGTGAGCAATGGCATTAGCATATGGTCTGGGACCAAAGATAGAAATTCTATCAGTGCTTCCTATGAAATGATAATCCTTCCATAGATTCTGAGCAACCTCAATAATTTGGTTATTAAAATAATTTCTTCAACATTCAGCAAGAGCATAAGGATTCTTAAAGGACAAGTGAGAATTTCCTTCAAACCATTGTCCTTGGTGAGTATGAGCATTGATGAGAATGAGATGCTTTGAAGGCTAGACATTCATCCAATTATCTCTTTCCCACTTTGGCAAAGTGCTCCAGCATCTGATGGAAACAAAAGGACTTGCAAATCTTTTGATAGCATCCTGAATAATTTGTGGAAGCTGGTTGGCTTAGTGATGGCTTGTTAATTTTAAAAACCTAATAAAGCCATATTCAAACATGTGGGAAAGCCAGTTAGGATCCCTATCATCATCATCTTTTGAATCATCAGCAACAAATAAACTGTGTGTTGTAATTGTAAAAGTACTTGGAGCTTGAGGAACTCCGGCTTCTTGTGCTCGCCCTTGGACATGTTAATTGAGATGAGCTCGAACTCGACATTTTTCTCATAGAGACAAGCTAGGACCCTAGACATAGCTATGGACATGAGTGCTCCGTACTCTTTAACAGGAGTCACCATTGGAATGGGAAGTTTGGTTGCTTTGTGGGTTCGCTTGCTTTTATTTCTTTGTCTCTTTAACACACTCTCTTTGCGTGTGTTTGATATGTGTATTCTTGTTTCGTTGTCAACCATTCAAAAAAGTGGGATTTATCCATCCTCTCCCGCTTTATCCTTTACTTGAGAGTTGAGGTAAAGGGTAGTTGATGTGGGACCAGAATTCGACAGCAAAAAGTATTTATATTGAGGGAATAATTTAATGATCAAACCTATAAAGTAGGCCTCGGCTTAACAAAGACGATCTCACGGAGCCCCAACTTTGCTTAATTGCTTAGGCCTTTGGGCATAGCCCATTAATTCAAGCCTGGGGTTCCCAATTCTCATGGTCTCAACTTTGCCATGGGCTAGTTATTCTCATCGGTCTAACTCTACTATAGGCGTTGATCCCATGCAGCCATTATGGACCAAAATGACAAGGAAGTTTGGTTCGGCGCCATTGAGGTCTTTTTGATAATGATTTTTTACATCAAATGATAGGTGGTGAGTTGTTATTAGTTCTAACTAATAAGTTATTCGTGCAATGCATGGATAATGTTATAATGTTTTATGTAAGACAGTTTTAGAAAATGTTGTAAATGTATTATAGCATAATTGTTATAAAATTTTATTAATAATGAATTCATCATAAAAAGCAACAATTATAAATTGTACACACATATCCATTTTAATTATTCAATTGAAGTAATGGAAAAAAAAACAACAACAACAAAAACTTTAGAGGAATATTATAAAATAAAAGTTGATATAGAATGTGTCTTTCTCTTTCTACACTACAAAAAAATTGGGCTATTGCAGTGGGCCAAAACCGCCACAAAAGCCCAAAAAGGGGCTGCTAAAGGCCCATTTGGCCTATTGCGGTGGGTGCTATTGTTGCCGTTCCACCCACCTACTATGCACTGCCGCAATAGTTCAATTGCGGTGGTAACAAAAAACGCCGCTATAAATTCACCTTTTAGTGGCGTTTTTGGTTTTTTGCAGCTGGCAAAAAACCGCCACTATATGCTGTCAAAATTTGTGTCTATTGACTTTTAGCGGCGGGTTATACCTGCCGCTATCGTGGCAACTGGTAGCGGCGGGCGTTAAGCGCCACTATAGGGAACGAATTAAAACGAACTCATTGAACTTTTAGCGGCAAGGTAGAAACGCCGCTATATATGTAAACATTTCAACGGCGGGGGAAAACGTTGCTATAGGGAATCATTTAAATCATAATATGTGCACTTTTAGTTGTGCTTTTTGACCGCTGCTATAGAGTTTTTTTTTTTTTTTTTCCCCACCCAGCCTATATTAAAACCACTATTTTTTTTTTTTTTTTACAAACTTGTTACAAAGAACCTATAACTAATTAACACAATACCACAAATGTAACTAATTAACAACACCACAAATGTCTCTAAACTAATGTAATATTAACATCAAAATATATTATCAATTTACATATAACATTGTCTGGTTAATTGAATAGTTGCTCAAATAGTTTAATATACAATATGTACATTCTGTTTAATTGAATAGTTGCTCAAATAGTTTAATCCTGAGAAGTTCCAGTTATAAGACATGCTTCTCCGTCAACATATCCCTTGTACCATCACGCTGTAAGCGTCCAGCTCTTCGGTCCTAAAACCAAATGCAAAAAACAAATTTTGATAAGAATTCCATACCAGGAAGCACTGCATAATACATACTGTAAAACATACCTTAACTTGATGTGCTTTCATGTGACAAAAAGATGAATTCAAAGATTGAAATTTTGCTGTCACTTTCTTTGAAACATATATGCAAACTGATAAACAGGTTTTATGGAAAGCTAGACACTCCTATGCTTGAAAAATGTGTGCTACATGAGTTTTAATCCCTATAAAACCCCAACGTGACATTAACTAGTAATCATGTGTCTGATTTGAGTAGGAAATGCTTTTCTTTCTACATTTAAATTCAAATAATTGAAGTGCATGGTTGTCGGCAATTTACAAGTATGTAGACTATTAAGTCTACATAAAAATCCAATTTTAGATGATCTATGCCCCCAAATAGGGTATAAATCTTAAATGAAGTGAGTTATGAAAGTCAAATCAAAATCTGCACACATTATCATCACTATTGCTTAATGGCATCTAAAGGAGTCTTTTAGAAATTTACTTATAAATATTTTGGGAAACCATAAACTAATATTTACAGCTCATAGTAGATGGTAAAGAATGAAAGACAAAAAAGAGGTGATGACAAAAATTATAATTTTAGCTAAGCAAGAGGTTATAGCAATGAGCACAGACAAAGATAGAACTTTTTTTCTTTTTCTTTTTTATGGATCCAAAGATAGTATCTTTCTATTCTAACATTTTAAAATCCTTCATTGTTGCGCCAAGATTCTACTTTGCAGGACTCATTTTTCCACCTCTTATGTTTTTTTTTTTTTTTTTTCATCTGCATGTTTAAGGATTGCCAAATTTAGCTCAATTTGAAGAGTAAAATTTTTAATCATTTAGACAAACTTGACCAATTTCTGAAAATGCTCATTTAAACCTTTGCTTGCATCAAAAAGAGATATATACAAGGAACTAAACGCTCTTTACATTTTCTTTGTTTACTTGAGTTATATTTTCAATTTTTTGAACCATTATCAAATTTGAACTAGCTACAACTATACTGTCTTGTCATTTCAAAGAATAATAGTCCCGACTCAGCCTTTAGTCTCCTCATTAAATATAGAAAGGTAATAGAAAGGCATACCTTTAGTAAACTCAATATAATCATTGGCTTTCCATATCTTTTGGCAAGATTCTCAAAATGAAGTTTTGTGGCTTCATAGTTATGTTGTTCTGGTACTACTATAAACCAAAAGAAAAGTTAGTTGAATAAATGAAAAGTTATCAATGAGATGAAAATGTAAAAATTGGTTGTGCTTGAGTCATACAAGAAAATTCAGGTTTGAATTTACGAAATCTTGATATATTATGGGACCAAATTAGGGGGACCGAACCTCGATATTGCACAACAAAACTTATTCACATTGTGCGACCTTCAACAGCATCTTCAAACACAATCTGTTCTGTCTCGACATCATTAGCTACTCTACCCCTCTTATTTACACCACGTTTCAAATATCTGCATCAGAAGATAGAAAAATAAAGTGATAGAAACTTAGACATATCAAATGCACAACAAAAGGATGTAGCTAGGTTTAATTATTTAACTAAGTTAGAAAGTATGTTGCAGTCATCTCCATACCTAGTTCCAGCATAACTTAAGTGGGCTGCTGGGTTCTTAAGGCATTCTCTGGCCCAACAAGTATTAGCTCTCCCAGCAAAGGAGGTGATCCAACTCCTACACTCCAGGTTGCAAAAAGATCACAGATTAAGTCATGTAACAAATTGGACCAACAAGTTCCTTAGTAACAAATAGGTGGTTTGAGTATTAAGAATTTAAAGAGGAATCAAACTTCCTGTATTAAATTCTTAATACTCAAACCACCCATTTTAGTGACTAACTTCCTGTTGGGGTTCTTGTCAGTTTGGGCAACCCGAATGAGACAGTACTGGCCACAACGATAGCGAAGGAGGGGAAGATCAAGAGCGCTGGTGGGGCTGGGAATGGAAGTGGACGACTTAGATTTGCTGGGTGGGTTTTTGAAGGGACAATATATAGCCCAGGTACCTGAACAACAAACTAGGGTATTTATGGAAAACTTGAAGGTAATCGACCATAAAAATAGCAAAAATACAATAAATGTCATACAAACTTTAACCAAAAAGCTCAAAAACCTTAAGAAATAATGCAAGTGACATGCCAACAACGGTCCTATATAACAATGTAGGAACAACTTACATTACCAACAACAAAGGTCCTACAATGGTGGTAATTTAAATTTTTCAGAAAAGAGTATGTTCTTATGTCCGTCAATAATGATATTAATGAAGGTATAATTATTAACATGACTACAAGATATCAAAAAGCCTTATCCAATTCAGCAATTAGATGGAAGCTAATTTCAAACAATTTTAAGGAGAAGAAACTAACCAGAGAGAGGTTTTGAAACTCTAAGACTCATCATCATTAGACTCATAAACATCATCGCTAAGCTCTTCATCATTGATAAAGTCTTGGTCAAGCAATTTATCCTCACTTTTCAACAGTTTATCGTAAATGGTTCCTTCTTCATTAACTCAAGCCCAAGCATGATTGTCATTTGCATCATCACATGCATCATCAGTAGTTATATTGTAAGGGACATTCTCATGATAGGTACCCACATCATCATCATGATGTGAAGCATTAATACCAACATCAAACACCTCCCTAGGTTTTGTTTTGACCACCACCGCCCAATCTTTATGTCTCACATCTTCCACATAAAACACTTGTGAAGCTTGAAATGCTAATACATAAGACTCGTCAATCAATCGACCACCTGTGTGTATCAATCGTGAAAAATTGACAAGGGGAAATTCAAATTCCCCCAAAAAAAAAAAAGTCCAAAAAAACCCCCCCGAAATCTCTTAATTGACCAAAATAGCCTTAAAATCTCTAAAACGATCAAAACAACCCGAAAACCTCTAAAATGACCAAAATACCACCGAAACGGCTAGAATGAGCAGTCAAATCTCCAAAATACCCCTTTGGAGTCACTGGAATGGCGAATATAGTCCTAAAATCACCAAAATTACCAAAATACCCCAAAAATCACAAAATGTCCAAAAAAAAAACCCTCTGAAATCTCTTAATTGACCAAAATAGCCTTAAAATCTCTAAAACAACTAAAACAACCCGAAAACCTCTAAAATGACCAAATTACCCCTTTGGAGTCACTGGAATGGCGAATATACTCCTAAAATCACCAAAATTACCAAAATACCCCCAAAATCACAAAATGTCCAAAAAAAACCCCTGAAATCTCTTAATTGACCAAAATTACATCAAGTATTTTTGTTTCTTATTTGATTGATACTTTCTTTTAAAAATTTAAACATATTGTGTGCTTGATTTAAAATAGTGTAGAAAAATAAGGATAAAAGAGGAATGCAGGGATAAACAACAAACCCTAGGCTTCAGCACATAGAATCAATGTAGAAACCTTAAGCATCACAACCTAACACAAGTTATTAACCAAACACATGAAAGTTAAGGGGGTATTTTGGTGATTTTGGGAGTACGTTGGCCATTCTAGTGACTTCAAGGGTATTTTTCTGTTAAAAAAAAAAAGTTATTTTGCCCTTGAGAATTACTAAAATATCAAGAAACACCAAAACCTCTGAAATATAACCCCCTTAGAATTGCCAAAAGGACTAAAATGCACCTCGAATGCCCAAAATATCACAAAACCTTAGAAAATTACCAAAACGCCCCCAAAATACCCCCAAAATAAAAAAATGTCCAAAAAAAACCCCCCGAAATCTCTTAATTGACCAAAATAGCCTTAAAATCTCTAAAACGACCAAAACAACCCGAAAACCTCTAAAATGACCAAAATACCCATGAAACGGCTAGAATGAGCACTCAAATCTCCAAAATACCCCTTTGGAGTCACTAGAATGACGAATATACTCCTAAAATCACCAAAATTACCAAAATACCCCAAAAATCACAAAATGTCCAAAAAAAAAAAACCCTGAAATCTCTTAATTGACCAAAATAGCCTTAAAATCTCTAAAACGACTAAAACAACCCGCCAAAATACCCCAAAAAAAAAAAATGTCCAAAAAAAACCCCCCGAAATCTCTTAATTGACCAAAATAGATTTAAAACTTGAAGCTCTATCTTTATTGAAAAGTAAAGAAACAACCTCTATTATTTTCCCTTCTCAAAAAAAAAAAAAAAACCTCTATTATTTCCATTACTCTCCAATTTCAGAAAACGGTACTGGGTGTATTGCAATTTCAGAAAAAACCTTTGGGATTGTTGTGTGGGTTACCCAAACATACTCTTTAATGCTTTTTCTACAATCATTATTGGGTGTGATTCTTTAGCATCAAGCTTTATGAGCTTTTTATGTACGATGTTCATAAGACTCCCAACTTGTTCATAAAACAAATCATATATAATAATTTACAAATGAAAATAATTCATTGATTGGAATATATGAAATATGAAAGTCAACTGTGAAATGTATTTAAGAATTATCAACCATTTAGAGTGAAAAAAACGTTTGTAGGATCTTTCAACCGTGAAATGTATTTACTTTTTAATGTATGTTATTGCTTACCTTGTTTTTTTTTTTTTTTTTTTTTTTTCATGCTATGTTGCGATAGGAGTATGGGGAGAGTGAAGAACATTGAAGAGCTAGATGCTCTCCAAGTTAGGCCCCCGAAAAGACCACTTGGAGCATTTATAATTTATTAGTATGATTCACGCAATTCAGTATATATTCACTTGTTTTATTTTTCCTATTGTTATATTCAAGAAAGTGAGTTTAGATATCAATTTATGTTGTTTGATTGGTGAGGATGCTAAGATGCATATACATGAAAATGCTCTTAAAACATCCATGATTATTTATAGAAAATGAAACCCATCTCTATTAGCATTTTAAAACATCCATGATTATTAGTTTTATGGAGGGACAATGCTCTGTCATTATTCAGTGAGGCCCTTCAAGATGTAAAGGGTAAGATGTTGGAAGCTTCTATGCATTTGTGAGAGGTGACTCGATGAGCAATAGGTTTGGAGTTTGATTTGCCATTCTAGCGCCAGTTGGGTACCCATAGAAGCTTGTAACATCATTCCATAATGTGTCATTCATAATCACAGTGATTGCACTTAGGTTGTTCCTTCTTGTGAATGGGGGGCTTCATGCATGCTTTGTTAAGAATTGTGCCCTGAGGGCAGAGGTTGCCAACATATTACTGGAACAAGAAATGGATGAAAAAAAAAGGGATAGTGCGTTGATGTTGTTCTTGGAGAATCAATGCCTACTCTAGATTGATTGAGGAATGGGATCCGTGAATAAAATTTGGCCAAGTATAATGCTTATGATTAGTTGAGCCTTAATAAGAAACTTCATGGTGTCCTAGCAGTGCTAATGATATCCTTCAATGCTCCACAAGAAAATGTAAATATAAGTACCTATTGTGAATGAATGCTAAAAATTTTTAGATATACATATTGGAGTACTTTTTTGGGTTCTCAGTTGCTAAAATAGCAATTTGGGGGGTTTTACACCCTCAATTCTAGTGCTCCTGAGAAGCCATCATTATTAACATGAGATTATCACAAAGACGAACCATAAACTCCAATTTGAAATATGTCTGAGTCCAGCTCCAACCATGCATACTCACTGCCATCTATATCCTTAACTTAGTTCGGAGCACATGAGATTAAAGTTGAATACCTTTGAAATGAATTGTCGACCAAACTCTACTAGATTATTATTTAGCATGCCTTTGGTACAAAGTCATAGTCATTCTTCAACATACATTCAAAATCAATTTTATTTACTCCCAAGAGTAGTTTATTTGACCGCTTCTCCAACTTAATTTTTATTCCTAACACTAGATTGTGTCTATTTGTAGCTTGATACAAGAAAAAAGCCAATGGTCCCTTGCATTTTCGAATATAATTTAACAAACTTGCCCCAAAACCAATGCTATTTGTTCATTAACTCAATAAACCCGGAGCCCAATATAATTCGATAACAAAATGAGAATCTAAGTGTGCATTTGGGATAATCTAAATGTGCATTTGGGATTAGATAATTTGGAATTAGATTATAAGCCAACTTTTAGCTTTTTCTTTTCTTTTTTCTACAGTTTGCAAGTCTCACGTGAGTCCCACAATAAATGAACTTTTTTCCCCTTTGTAGGTTATTTTTGCGAGTTCTACCTTATGGTTTTTCTTCAAAATGCCAAGTACTTTTTGCTTAACGTCCGTTTGGAAACAACTTATTTAACTAAAATTAAAAACTTTTTGCTAAAAGTACATTAAATAAAACAGTATGACCCATGAATAGTACTAAAAAATACAATGAGACTCATAAATAGTACCAAAAATAAGTTCAATAATAGCAAAAATAAGCTAAATTTGTTTTGCTACAATACTTTCAGCAATCAATCATCTTATTTTCTTTAGCCTACTTTTATCTACCATACTTTTACTAACAAAAAGCTAAGGGTCCAAATAGACGATCTATGTGCTGCACAAATTCCGTTTAACTGTTAACATGAATACCTAATGCCAAATCATAAAATGCTTCATACACTTCAGGCCCAAAAAGAATATCCTTATTTTCTCATTTCTTTGCTCAAAGTACCCTTTTGGTGTGTGCATGTGAGAGTACCATAAGCTATATGTGCTCCATCAATCATTTTCCCAAATACTCATTCTATGTGAAGTTATTTGAATTATGGTTTTACTAAATTTTTGGAATGAATTAACTTAAATAAAGTTATTGCTTTCATAACTTCCTTAAAGAAATTGACCACAATAAAATGAAGGCTTGTTGCATTAGCATGACCAGAATGAAGTTTGCCCTGACCGGTGAACTCATATTATCCAAATTATTAGCATCTTGCATTAAAAGAAAAATGGTTGCATATCAAAGGACTAGTACAAGATCAACTGTCTAATGAAGCTCCATCTACTAAATAATAAGAGGGATACCTCACAATTAGTGGCATTAAGCCATCAGATGGTAAATTCCATAATCTGGCATTACAATAAAAGTGCATCACATATTAACTAAATCAGCAACTCATTCAAATACCGTTTTGCTCTAGAAAGGCTGAGTTCTGATCATTACTATTGCCATCATCATCATTTTCATCAAACCGCAATGTTGTGTTCTGGTCTATGAGTATACTCAAAATCTATATGTACAAAAGCTCGCTCAATTTTTGGGAGTTGCTCAAGTTTCACTTGAAGTGACTCACCGATATTATGAGCTTTGTTCAAAAGCATGTCTTGTGGCAAAACTATGTCAACCTCCACAAAATAATTTGAACCAAAAGTGTATGCTCTTACTGTGTCAATGTGCTTGATATTTTCATGGTGGTTCCATATCAGATATGTTAGCTTTGCCAAAAATTCAGGTGGTGCTGTCCTTCCAATTAGTGCCCAGACATTCTCAATGACTGTCTTTGTCCATGTATTTGTTGTATATAATGCTATCTGCATCACAGGTTCAACAAATCATTATAAAAAGACAGATTAAGATCAACTCCAAGGAGCCAATCACAAATAGTGTCCATTTCACTTTAAAAATGAGAGATATAGAGCAAATACCCATATTTTGTCATGGCTGCAAGTGATTTTGATAATTTTAGGAAAATAAAGGAAATTGATAACTTGTATGGTAGCTGAATTCAATTATCTTTATTATTTTTGGATAAATAAAAACAACAACTGCACCCAATTATTGAAAGTATAGTAGTTTAAAAAAAAAAAAAAAAAAAGGTGCGAAGAAGAAAGAAAAGAAGAAGAAGAAGAGCTGCATATGAACTTACTATAACAGCTACAGTAGGATCAATCCACCAATAATATCGAATGGCCAGGACGGCTGCTGCCAAACCAATTGAATTAGTAATAACGTCGAAAAAATGATCTTGAGCATAGGCTCTAATAATTTCATTTTTAAATCTTCGACAATAGACCATGAGCATAAACTTCACTATGGTCACACAGACCATTATTCCAATCATCCATTTCTCCTTCTGAGGATCCCTTTCAGGCTGGGTCTGTAATCAGCACAGGAAATTAAATTAATATTAAAGGAATCACTGATACAGTAAACGACTACAGAAAACGAAACTTAGAACAGTCATGTTTAAATGTTAAATCCACCAACTCAGAATGTGATCTAACAAGGATCTCATACATTTAGGTAGTAGCTCAATTTGGTGTAGAGCGGAGACCTCGTCACATTATCACTTCAATTTGGTGAAGTATGTAGCAATGAACATTGTATCTTGAACTAGATTATGAACGGTTTGCCCTAATTGAAATATTTGTGGACTGTTTACCTGTGAAAACACTTATTTGAGATCTGTCCAAATCTCAAAACCAAGATGCAGTTGGGTTAAGAGTCATGACAACATTGCACAACCAACAATGAGGAAAAAGAGGGTAATGCATTGGCTTAACCTAGTAGCAGTACAGAAACAGAGCAACTCATACAGACATGTTTTACATAACCAGTGAAAGAGATTTCTGAATGATACTTATAATGATCATGAAGGTGGTGCAAATTTTCAAATCATGAATTTCTTGAATCAGAATTAGGCTGCTGTAAAAAAAACATATAGGCCAAAGCAAAAAAAAAAAAAGCCTTTCACTATCTTCATCCCAAAGGGTGCACATAACCCCATAAAATTTAAGAATAGCAAAGAAGCACAAAATGTAACCAAAAAATAATAATAAATTAAGGATAATTGAATTAAATATGGGGACAATTATAATGCTTCACGGTAATCCAAGGCGACACACCATACTCAAAAGAAGTTTCCAGGGTTATCCTTAAGAGTCATTCAGATATGAAAGGAATGAGAGAGCTCAAACAAAAAGGAGAAAAAAGCCACAAAAATGGTCCAATTGTAGAAAATAATACAGTTCCAAATAAACGTACCAATTTTGTGAAGAAGAAAAATTCAATTGTCTACCATAACCCAATTAAGCCATATCTTCTAGATTAGATGGTCTACACTCCTCTAAAAACAACCACTGGAATAAAGAAGCTGACAAACATGAATTTGGTTCTCATGACTGACAATTCCTGTCCCTTACAGTTTCTTCTGTTTCTCTCCTTCCACAAGGGCCACATTAGAAATGACTGCACTAAATTTTTTTTTTTTTTTTTTCTTTTGATAAGTAATAGAATTTTATTAAAAGAAAAAAAGCAACCCAGTACACAAGACGTACTTAGAATGCATGACTGCACTAAATTCCAAATTCTATATTTGAAAGAACCATGCTTATCAATTTTTTTTAAAGAACCTTGTCTCCTCCAATGTGAAGCTCCCCAATTAAACATATCTGATCAAACTCCATTTTGTGAAGCTTAAAGACCTACTGGACACCCGAATATTAACCAAAGTCTTAATTGTGATTATCAATAAATCCCAAGTGGCATGTATAAAGACAAAACCAGATTTTTTATTTTGATAAGTAAACAGAATTATACTAATAAATTGGAGAGGAGTGTCCTCAAGAATACAGGTTCCCTCTAAATAAACAGCTGCTAAATAAACAAGAATATGATAAAACATTAGAGCCATAGTCTTATATTGGAGGTTGTGAAGTAAGTCAGTCATCAAATCTAGTGCTCCAGGTATATAAGCACTAGCTGAAATGAAAAACAGAAAACATTAGACAAGCAAAAAGGAAGTGACTACATCAATTACCTCAGATGTTCATGTCATAGTTCCATAAAAATATTGTTCTGGTTAGCAGCTGAAAAAAAAGCCAAAAAAAAAAAAATAATAACACAAGCACAAATTCCTCATCAGTAACACGATTTTGAAGGATAGATTAAATACTTGAGTGTGAAGGCTGAAGCAGATCAAAGCCAGCAGCGGCGTCACGGCAAGATGGCTATCGTGTGGGTCTGCGAGATGGGTCTCGCCGCTCTCGCGTGGTGGCGGCTTCACGGCGTGGGCAGCAGCAAGATTTCAAGCTCTCACCTCGCGTTTTGGCAGCTTCACTCACGGCGTGGGCAGCGGCAAAGTCTCTCGCCTCTCACTGTCTTTTTTTTTTTTTTTTGAAAAGCCTCTCACTCTCTGTCTTGCCTCAGCCTTAGGTTTTCTATTCTTTTTTTTTTTTTGTTTTTCCGTTTGGACTTCGGAGACTGGAGTCTTCGGTCGGACTACTGGGTTTACATTTTTGGACTAAACCCTTTTTTTTTTCTTTTTTTACATGTGGGCTGGCCGGCTGGGTTAAAATTTCAGAGGGGCCCAAGTTTTTTTTTTTTTTTTTAAATTAACCTACTTACTTTTTATTTTTTATTTTTTTACATGTAGGCTGGCCGGCTGGGTTACAATTTCAGAGGGAGCACAAGCTTTTTGTAAGGGGGGCCACATAATAATTTTTATATTGTGAGGATATGCCATAGGGGTGGTATGTTAGTTTACCCTTATGCTTATTACCTTTATTTGGCAATCATGGTCTGGTATGCGTCTTTTTATACAATAATTATGTATTTATTTATTATTTTTTGGCCACCTTCTCAAGGATAGTAATGAAGAATGGATGAATGGATAGTGTTCTCTTTGTATAGGATTTCTGGACAATCAACATATTAGCAAAATTGAGAAAAAGTACAAACATATTCCCTTTTCTTTGCTTCTTGGTAAGTGGCAGCTCTAGAATTTTTTTCTAAAGGGTTAATAAAAAAATAAATCTTAGATAAAAAATGAATCTTGTGGTCTACAATGTTTCTTTATTACAAATTTGTCCATAGTATTAGCAAGAAAATAAAATATAAACAATTTGTTCATTTGACATATAGTTTTATAATACAATGAACATAGTAATTATTATTGCTAAGATCAAATCTTGAAAATCATCCATTGTTTTCAAATACAATAAAATTACTAATTATTATTGCTAAATGAACTTTAATTATCATTGCTCATAATACTTCTATCTATTAGTTTGTTTTAACTTTTTACAATTCTTGTATTTAACAATTCAACTCAACTTTGACAACTATTGTTCTTTGTAACTATATTAAGTGTGTTTGGGTCTTGCTTATAAGCCAATTTATTACTTCATCTTTTTTCTTTCTGTTTGCGGGGAGGTTGGTTCAGCAAACCAACCTATTGAGCAATTTGCAGAGAAAATTCTATATCGTTCAGCAAATTTAGAAAACAACGTCGCTAGAAAGATGATTTACTTTGGTATAGCAAAACTTTATTCTTACAAAATACAAATCCAAGGAAAGGAGCATCTGATTGCTTTCTATAAACACGTGCATGCAGCACAAGCACACGCATACATATGAAGAAATGATATGCACCTTCCTTGTGATTAGGATTGGTGTGAGGGTTTGTGAAAAATGCATGTCTCTCTGTCTATTTCAAGAATAACAATATATGAACAAAGAGCTACATCCTGAAGGCTATCCTCCTCAGTCATTTGAACCAATTCATGAACTTCAAACCTTTTTTTCCAACTTTATACAAAAAGAAAGCCTTCCCTGAAGGCTTCTAGAATTTGTATCATTGAGATATCCCTAAAACGTATCAAATCAAAATCAATCCCTAACCACAACCAATTACACCATTCAAAATCAAACCTCCAACCTTTTTTTTAAAAAAAAAAAAATTCAGGCATAAACAATAACCTTGAAACTAGCCATCCTCATTATTGCAATATCTTGAAGTTTTGAAAGAAATTATTTAATTTTTACAACCACTGAGTAGCATCCTAATGTGTAGATGAAGTTAAAACACAGGAGCATCCAACTGTCACTAACCAATGATCTCATTAATGAACATCCAGCCCCAAACACAATGAATTAAACATGTTTTACCTGTGAGGTAACAAGAACAATGACATATGCACACGCAAAAGCGTCATTATCAGGGCTGATACAATAGGAGAGAACCTGTACCATTAAAATTGGGAAATATATTAATATCATCTATTTTAGTTTACTGTTTACTTTATTAAAAAAAAAAAAAGGATTTACTGTCAATATCCTATAAGAACTAGAACAAATTTTCAATTTGAACTTCACCAGAGCATAATAGTCAGAATGTCTAAGACCATCAAACGTCATGAAAAAAAAAAATTATGAGCTGCAGAGCCTCTCAACAGTGACTCCAATGCTGTATTAAAATAAGAGGAAACAAATATTTAAATCCTATCATCAGACAATTTTTATTTAACTCCATACTTGGACTCATAGTAGTTAGTACAGAACTTCTAGACTTGGCTAACCCCAATTTCCGAATTCTACATTCTCTATTGTTTTGATGTGTATAAAGATTTAATTCTAAATGTTCTTTCTGAACTTAGGGTCCATTTGGGAACAGTTTATTTAGCTGAAACTTAAAAAAATTTCTGCTGAAAGTGTAAAAAAAAAAAAGTTAAAAGTTAGCTAAATAGTACAATGGAACCCATAAATAACATCAAAAAGTGCAATGAGACCCATAAATAGTACCAAAAAGAAGCTAAAAACTAAAATAAGCTAAACTTTTCATCACATCCCAAACAAACTCGTAATTATCAAAAAAAAAAAAAAAATCTTTTGAACTCTTTCCGGATACCAAATAAAATCCCACATTTTCCAACTTTAAGCATATTAACATGCATATTCCAAAACTTTCTGTTTGTTTATGAAATTACCTTCTTTGCAAATGCTGCCATGCCGACAGATTGAGGGCAATGAGGATCATGGAAAATCTTAACAATTTCACATGCCTTTTCACTGCAATTGGTAAATCAATACAAACAAGATCCAGAAGTACTAGTTACTTTTGTGGTGAAGAATTATAACCAAAACGAATGCCATGAATAAAACAAGAATTTGAGTTCTTTAACAATGAGGCTTTATTAGCATTAGAAGGGAATGATTCTTGTGTACAGCTCCTCAAGAATAGGGAAAACCCTCCTCTATCTAAAGAGGCTGAAGCAGCAACTACAAGTCTACAACATTCACAAATGAATGAAAGATCATAAATCAGCCAGTTTGATCAGTACCAATCACTTTTTTAGTTCAAAGTCTTGAATAATACAGTAATTTATAATAATAATAAATAAATAAATAAACCCTTAAGGCAATCCAGGGCAAAAGGGCTGGCACTTAATTTACTGTTCTGACCAGCTGTAAAGGCAAGCAAAAACCTTTTTTTTTTTTTTTAATTTATAAACAAGTAAAGCAAAAACTAGGTCCTTCATATCAGTGACATGCTGCAATTCGCTGGGGGTGAAGTGAAAACATTGATGCCATTATAATACTCATCATGATAAAAAAAAATTAGATTAAGTAATACAGAGAATAAAGACAAACCAAAAAAAATTCATTGATAATTAAACGTTTCGCTAGAATGCAGCAATAATCAAATCTATCTCACCTGACAACTTTCGTTGACCTACGTATTTGATTTATCGACCTTTTAATAAGCTTTTCATAGCTGCTCAAATCCTAACAAAAAATACGACCACATCACCTACCGATATAAAGGAAGCAAGTCACATAGCCTATAACTTAGACTTCAATAAAATAACAGACACAAAATCAGAATTCTAATCTACAATAACAGTATCTAGGTGAGTAATAAGTAATAAGTAATTACGTTAGCCTTTTCAATATATAAGGCCCAAATAAAATTTAGGAAAATATATATACTAATTCCAGTTTTTCAAAATTTAATCCCTGTAGTGTCAGCAATACCTTATTGTAAGTCAACCTCAAAGCCTGGTTTATTTCATCTACCTCTTTAAATTTGTGTAGCCTTGCCTGTTCAAAATTTAGAGCACTTTCTGCAGCCCAAAGTACTTTACCTATCATCACGTTGCCAATTGATGAGGGAAAAATATTAAATGAGACAAGTCACTAAACAACAAACACAAAGCATGTTATAATCAAATCCATCAAGTATTCAAAAAATTTACTTGAAGTTCCTGCATTGGCATTCATTTGAAGTCCGACATCTTCTTGTGCCACCCTAGCAACAACTCTTGTTGAGGTTTCACTAGCTAGCCTTTCTGCAGCTTCTTTTGTGGCTCTTCTCTCAGCTTCCATAGCAGCTCTTTTTGCTTCCTCAAGTCTGGCCTGCATTCCAAAATATTTTTATTACTTAGAAGCATGATGGAATCAGCCCTGAAATGCCAATAGCTATACTAGAAGTACTTTGTCACAATAGGGAACTGACCAGGAAGGGCACCAAGTGACCAGAAACCTAATTAGAAATAGTGGAAAACAAAATGCATCTAACGAAGAAATGGAATAGCAAAGTCTTGTGTAGTCTAATGGAAAGCGTTTGCATGAAGTGCAAAAATGTAGCCCCAAAAAGCAAAAAAGGCATGGGAAGCGCCAAAGGAGTTCCAGTTTGCTCATAATCCAAGAGCTGTCAAGAAAACTCTGTGTGCATTTCAAAGGATATCTACAGAAGTAACATGAATAGAGGAGGCTTGAAAGAACTAATATCAAAATGTTTAGCAGAAAAAACATCAAAGAACAGAAAGGTCAAGCCAACAAACCTCAGATTCCACTTTAGCTTTTTCCTGGTGTAGTTTTTGTTCATGGGAAGCCTTTTCCTTTCTTTTGGCCTCTTCATAAGCTGCATCACTTCTTATTCTTCTTTCTTCTATTTGTGACCTCAGTTCATGGTCCCGCTGAACAGTAGTCAAGTGATTATCAAATGCTTCTGCACTGCAATGATTGTAAGAAAATATCCAAAGACATTTCTGGGATTATTTTAATTGATTTGACCTGTGTGGAACCCAAAAAGAGGAAAGAATTAAAAAAAAGCAGAAAACAAACATCCATTAAGCCACGTAGGGAATGAGGAATGCACAAAACAATTCAGATTTCAAGACTTATCAACATTAAAACAAATTGTATCATGCTCCAGCAAGCAGGAATAGATGCTTAAACATCATCTTTTGACAATGACAAGACAAATGGCTTCAATTTATATATCAAGATACCTAAATCAAACTCCAGATTTATTGCCCTCCAAAAAAAAGAATCAAAATTTATTTTAGATATTATTAAACGTGAAGTTACCTTTTCAAATGTATTTCTTATATCCATATCTTTTGCAAATAAGAACATTGCCAAGCATCAAAAGATCTCCCATAAAACCTACCAATGAACAATATTCAGTTGCCTACAACAGCAACAAACAAAACCTTAGTCCCAAAATTTTGGGGTTGGCTATGGATCCTCAATATATTAGTTAGGGTCACTCATATGTATTCTTTGTCTCCAATCTACTCTATCTAAAGACATATTCTCTGTTACTCTCTAAGTTGACATGTCCTTTTTTATTACTTCTAGTAATGTGATTTTTGGTCTTCATCTACCTTTTTCCGTTCCCTTAACTTAGATAACTATATTCAGTTACCTACCCATTTTTTATTCCAATTAGTTATAGCTCTCCATCCCTCCCTCTGTCATTTGTTATTCTCTACTATCTTTTATAGAAACAAACAGAATTGAATCTAAGAGAACGAAATCCATATAAAGGAATTTAAAAATCACCAACTAGAAAGATTATATCATGTGTGCATTCACTTGATAGGTTTATTATAAAGATATGGTAAGAATTTAGATATCACAGGCAAAGGTAGCAGAAAGACACAACTACAGAAACTAGGATATTCCCAAAACTCCACTATTTCATTAAAATAAAGAATGTCATCATGACATAGCACATTGTCTTACATTTTGCGTTGGTATTGAGTATCAAATTTCCTATCCATTTCGCATCTTGCTTCTCTGTATCTCACAACTTGAGTAAGGGCAGAAGTATACTTTTCACTTAAATCTGTTTCTAAAGCAGAAATTTTGTTCCTAATCTCCTCCTCCTCATCAATCAAAACACTACGTTTATGCACCAAGCAAAAAAGGAAAATATTAATAAGACATTTACAAAAAGACATAAATTAAAGCATGGGTTTCCTCTGCTATCTATGACAACTCAAAAAGGTCAAACACGAGTTAAGAACACAAGATAAATTCATTTATTTCTTGGCATCCAGGTTTAATATTATAAAGTCAATTCATTTTTATACTAATCCAGGTTTAACAAAGAATTGTATATCAAAAAGAAAAAGGAAGGCTCCATAAGTAAGTGCAAATAGAGTAGTACAAGCACCAGAAGCAGCAGCAACAGTAGTAGATTTTAAAAATAACCTTATGAATATGGATGTATAGAAGTAAGGATCATAATTTTAATGTCATGTTTTTGAAACAATAGTGTAATGTAATGTATAGTTCTCAATTTACTTTACTTGTCATGATAGATCAGCTAAACTAAAGGAAAATCCAAAAGAAATAGCATTGAAATTGATTTTTGTAGACCAATCAGAATTGACCCTAGGATTTATAATTGCCTCAAAAGTTCAATAAAAGTCATAACAACTTAATGAAAATTAAAACATATATTAGACATTCTCGAAATAGAAAATGATTTCTTATAAATTTTAAATCCATTTGATTTCGTCTTTTTTAATTATTTAGGAAAAAAAGGTTTTGAATCTTTAGCACAATCTATAGCAAGTGGAAAATACAACAATCAGTGCGCAATCAAAATTAACATTGATATCTACATACCTTAACTTGAAGGTGATTTTCATGGCTTAGCTCATGCAAAGCAGTTCCCACTATTCCCTCTTCGTCCATCAAGTAGGAGCATTGGTTTTCAAAAGTCGACTCGCCATCACTGTAATTGGAAGGTAAAAATGAAAGAATACCATCATTAAAAATAAAATTCCAAAGCAAACAACCATTTATATCGTCAAAAAAAGTTTCCCATGTTAAAAGAAAAACAAGAAGAAGAAGAAGAAGAAGAAGTTAGCACCTCAAACTTCCGTACTCCTCAACCTCACTTTCAGTGTCGTCATCATTCTCATCCACAGAGACGCACATTGTAAAAGGCTTACAGCTTCTATTGGAGAAATCTCTAAACAGAGTTCAAGATGAAAAATGTTCATACTAGCAAAACAAAAACAACATGCATGTATATATTTATGAAAAAAATGTGATACCTAGGTCCTGTTTTGGCAAATTTAGGTGCAGAGAGATAAAGCTTAATTTGAAGTGAATTAAGTTCTAATAAAATATCATCAAACTTCCAATCCAGCTCGGGATCTATGGTGATTCCATCAAATCTTTGGGGACAATCACAACACCCCTAATTGAATACAGAATTTCCTCAATAATTAGAAGAACAAAAGAAAGATCTCAAATGGACCAAACAGAGAGATCGAAAGTGAAACTGACATTGTTATCTATAAACCTCATGGAGTAGGAACGGATTCGCCTTTAGAATTAGGGTTTTTCAATGGAGGACGAAGAGAGAGTCTGAGTGAGAGTGAAAGCCATTGTTTTGAGGGTTTTATTTTGTTTTTCTGAAAGTAGCGTACAAAGAACGCAAAAACCCGCGTTTTTTTATTTTTAAAATTTTTGCTTGAAAGTCGGTGACATTTCCTTCCTCAAACTCTTTAACACTAGACCAGTTATCTTTACTCTTAAGATTTGGGCCCTTTTGGGGTCTATTTACTGCCCCAGAACTGGGCCTTATATGCGATTAAAGATTATTACCTCAAGCTTAGTGTGTTTTTGGTTTTTGTTGTTGAGTACTTATTCATTTTTAATTATTCAAACTTCTAACTAGAAAGGAATCTCAAACAATCTCAAACTTCCAACTATTTCTACAAAAAATTTACTAACTTAATAAACATAGACAATGAAAAATAAGGACACAGAATTTTGGCCAAAATTCTTAATTTTGAATACATTTTTTCCACCTTAAACAGCAATTCACTTAAGTTGTCCACCCCAAATCCAAAACTTACACTTTCAATGAGATACAAAAAGTAACATTCTGAGTCAATACAAGCACCAAACAAGTTTCAATTTTTTTTCTTTCTTTTAAGCAAAAGCCCTAAAATTTGATTTGATGCTCAAAACCCAGAATACTATAATAGCCAGGAACAGTAAACCACCAATCCTAAAACTTTCTAATCAAACAAAAAAAACCCAACACCACACTTCAAAGAAATAAATAAAGAACAAAAGAAAAAGGGGAGGGGCTTACAATTTGCAGATATAGTGCATTAAAAGATAAGTCACAAGTTTTTTTATACAATAATAAGTTAGCAACACAGACTGTTTGTAACAAGAGAATGTAATAAACATAACAAACCACCAAATAGTACGGTCATTAACATACATATTCAAATATAATAACATAATTGTTCCTTAGCACGATACAATGTCCTCCCCTTCCTTCACCAACTCCCCTAGGATAAACTAGTCCCTAGTCAATAGATACTCGATCCAGCCCTGTCGTGTATCTTGATCCAAGGTGATGAAAACTTGCATCCATTCGGGCTTGTCTAATTTTTCAAGGGCCTTGAACATGGTTTCTTTATCAAGACCAAGCATAGAGATCAAAATTTCGGTGACCCTTGCCATTGAGTAGGGATCAGGGACTTGTGCAGATTCTACAATTTTTTGACTTTCCGAGGCTTTGGCAAAGGACACTGTTTTCCTCTTCTTCCCGAATGAGGTGTCGGTGTGAGCTGGCTGCTTCCCTTTTGGGTTGCTGCCTTGCTCGTCCACATCATCTGCAGAGTGTTGGGCAGAGGATGTTTGTGCAACTGTGAGGAAGAGCTGTCTTAGCAACCAATAGTGGTCTGGCCCCTTGTTACGAAAGTCGTTGTAGTTACTGTTAGACTAGAAACAGACAAGATGTGGTATACATGGGATTAGAGACACTGGTATATATGGGATTGTTTACATGAAGAATTTAAAGAATGAACGGCGTGAAAATTTATTAAATGTATAACACTCACCTTCGTTGCATTTAACCACGCCTCGTCACTACCTGTGACGGTGTTGGTATTAGGATCCCATCCCATTCCGGGTATCCCAATTAGTTGGGAAAACAAATTGTATTTGGTTCTAAGCCATTTAAGTTTTCTTTTTATTTGTTGGACGCTATAGTGTTTTCCGGTTTGGTTGTTAAACTCCTCGGTGACAGCTTGCCCATGGCCTCTCTTGATTATCCCACTACAAACGTTCCCTTTGCTTGTTTCGTCTACCAAGATTACAATGAATTCCTTTACCAATGGTGCAGGCCATAGCGTAGTCGAATCCGCAGCATTGGAGGTCTCTGCCATCTAATAGGACATACACATTTAAGCCCTAAATATTTGTTTTATAATTTCTTAACTTGAACCTAACCCCAAAATGGTAAAATGGTCTAACCCAGAGTGAAGATTAACTCAAAGCAGTTATACATATATGAACAGCAAGAGCAACAATCAACCATGAACAGCAACCAAGAACAAATTTCAGTAACATACCATTTTTGAATTTTACAGAAACATTAAATACTTACCTTAGGTGCAGGAACGTCGTTGGAGGAGGAAGATGAAGATGGTGCAGAGACTGAGGAGGACGAAGCGAGCTCCATATGTAATGCAGACGCGGGGTGAAGGGCAATTAAAGTTGATTTGAGATAAAGGCTGTGGGTTTGACAAAATCCAACAAATATCAACGGTGTAGCTGGGCTGTTCGAGTAATCAAGGGTGTAGCTGGTTGGGGAGGTGATCGGCCGTACGATTTGGGGTCTGAATTAGGGCTTTGATTTTGGGGGAGAAGGTGGGACGAGTTATGGAGGGTGTAGGAGAGGTGAGGATGGTTGTGAGATTAATGGTGAAAGAATTCATATATATCTACTTTTTGAAGAATTTATGAAAATTTATGAGAAAGCTGGGAAGCATTTGTTAAGAGATCTGAAGTAGGATTTGAATCAGAAAGACTTCATTTATGAGAATAGGCCGTTGGTGGATAGAGGAGTAAATATGAATCTAAAGAATTTATGAAAATTTATGAGGTAGAGTCCAAATGAATCTGTTTGAAGAGGAGGAAAGATTTCATTTACCTCGTCGTTGGAGGAGGATGATGAAATGGTGCAATGACTGGGGAGTGAAAGTGAAAAGAAGACGAAAGGGGAAGTTGGCTCTGATGAATAGACCGAACAAATGAAATCAACA
This sequence comes from Quercus aquifolioides, assembly GCA_019022515.1. Taxonomy (NCBI): domain Eukaryota; kingdom Viridiplantae; phylum Streptophyta; class Magnoliopsida; order Fagales; family Fagaceae; genus Quercus; species Quercus aquifolioides. The sequence continues at coordinate 2,942,931 of CM032332.1, forward strand.
CTTGTTAAGAGATATGAGGAGTTGTAATTGCTCTAGAGGTTTTTAGAGAAAAATTAGAGGAAGAGGTGGGTGAATGTATATAAGAGAACTTGTGAAGCTGGAGGAAAACTGAAAGAAGAAAAAGCTTCCAACGGTACTGAGCTTGGATTTGACAAGTCACTGACTTGGGCTCTACACACTTGCAATTAATTACAAACGGACACGGCTTGTGCCCAGTGAAACTTGCACTGGACACGTTGGATGGTGGACACGTATTCACTCATGAGAAAAAAGTAATGCTTGGAGTTTTTTTTTTGTTGAGAATTTTTAACCCTGTAAGTTTTGCTAAAAAAACCTTATCCCCTCTTCTGGTAATGCTTGGAGTTAAACGTGAGAATTAAATATTGCCTATTTTGTAGGTAAGGTTATAGACGAGAGTTAAAGATGTATTTTTATTATGTTATTCTCAAGCTTTATATGTACTTAAATTTAGGTTGGGTATTTTTTGGAAAACAAAACCTGGTTCAAACATGTGTAATCTCTTAAATAATAGTATAGATTAAGAAGTCAATTCTATTTTGTAAGAAGTTAGTGGATAGAAGTAGAAATTTAAATCAACGTAAAAGTAGGAGTTCATTAAAAATAATTTATTTAATAATTATTTAAAATATAAATAAATTAATTAAATTAATACAAATAGAAAAATTAAATTAAATAATCAAATTAAATATATTTTTCCTAAAAATTCTATAATTTATTTAACATGCCATTTTATTAACAAAAACAAAACAATAGATGCAATGAGAACATCTCCAACAGAGTATGCATAGCCAAAATTTAGAGAATATATGTTATTATTTATGCTCTATATGCTACTGTTCATGCTCCAACAGCTTTTTTATATCCGAAATTCTTTTTGCTAATAACAGTAGCCCATCAAGTCTGATGGGCTACTGTTCATTCTTCAAATCGTTTATTTCTATTATAATAATTTGATGTTGAATAAAAAAATGTTGAAAGATGTGTAGTTAAAAAAAGAATAAATAATAAATAAATAAATAATATTTAAATGAAATAAAGAATAAGATAGAGAATCTATTTAAAAGTTTATTTGAAAAAGTGAATAATTAAAAGTAAAAATCACTATTTATTTTTTAAACAGTATAAAAATTTAATGAATTTACTAAAAATACTTTAATAAAATTAGATATTTTGAACAAAAATTAAAGTATAATAATAATAATAATAATAATAATAATAATAATAATAAACGGTTGCACGGTACCCATTAACAACAAAACTCTTTTACTTTTTCTGACACAAGTTTTATCCTTTTTTACTATTCATGTCATTTTTTCAATTTTGCGTGTACTATTTAGAATTTTTTTGACAATTTTTTTTTTGTCTTTTCTGCCCTTAACCAGCCCCAGGCGGCGCTGGTTACCATTCTCCATTCTGACAAGTCTAGGTTGTAGTGCAAAATTTTAAATTAAAGTAGTATTGTCCAATCAAAGCTCGTGGGTGGGTGGGTGGCTCTACAACATCAGACTCTACTTAGTTATATATACTCCTACATTATAGGCATTGGTCAACCGTAAAAATCGTTTGTCAAAAAAGTGTAGTGATTTTCTGTTTTTATATTTTCATATCAACGTGGCACTCTAATTTTTATAAAACTAAATAAAAAAAATGTTGAATAATTTAGAAATCAAAACGTGACATTGTCATTTAGCGTGAGTTTGGATTGCGCTCAATGTTGCGGCACATTTTTTCCTTTGCGTTTTTTTTTTTTTGGCCTACTTTTGCTCACTTTATGGGACAAAAAATACTGTTTATGACAGTGTGTATACTGTTCACGTACTGTTCATGTACTGTTTACACAATATTTAATATTAAAAATGAATCTCACGGTACTATTCACACATTTAAAAATTATTTTACTATAGTATTTTCAGCAATAATCAGTTTTTAGTAACTTTCAGCAACAATAAATTGTATCCAAACAGACCAGTACTCTATCTACCTCCACTTTCTTTTCGTCTTTTCTGTTTAACTCATTGACTCATTGTTCTCTACTTTCCATTCTTTTCCTTTCTCTTCATCAGTTTTTAACAAGAGAGTCAATACCGTACCGGAGACTGTATCGATTTGACCACTGGTACGATATATTTCGGATACCGATCAATACCGATATACCGTTTCAAGTTTACCGCTATTTTATATTATATATATATATATATATATATATATATATATACACAAAATAAAAAAATAAAGATAATAAAAAAAGAAAAACAATTAATAATATTATCAGTACAACAAGAATCATGTCTACCAAATTAATATTTAGAACCACATTGTTATTCCAGATATTTAGTACGTGTAAAAAATAGAGAAAAAAGTCCAACACTTCTCTTATTCTAGTTTTTCTCTTCCCTTGTCCCACGTTTATTTTATTCTTTCATTTATTTATTTTTATTGTTGCAGCCTGAAGCCTTCTTTCTTTTGTTTTATCATTAAATATCAACTTTGCTATTACCAAAATGAACTACATCTATCATCCATTGGCTAATGCTCCATATCTTCCAAAAAGAACTACATCTATTATCCATTGGCTAATGCTACATCTATTATCTATTGTCTAATGCATATCTTCCGTAGATTGGCAGGCACGCCTGAAGCTAGTTGCCTGCTAACATCATTCCCATTTTCAAAACCTATCCTATTTTCAAGTTCCAACACATCAGGTTCACACGCCATCTCATTACAACCACCCATATCCTCTTCCTCTTTCAAATTAATTTTGTCATCACCCTTTACTTTTTATTTCATTTCTTCCCCCCATTAGTTACAGATCTCTCTCTCTCTCTCTCTCTCTCTCTCTCAGTATCAGACGATTCACATCAGGTCTTACTCTTTTAGCGCATCAGTCCAGTCTATTTTTTTCTTCACTTCAAACCAATTTCTAGTGCATGAATCACCGACGCCTCTCCTCACCAGCAATCGGTATTTCATCATCACCGGTGTGATAAAGAGGAGGCAAAGAGAGACAGAAGTTTAGTGTGGCGTAAAAAGAAAAGGTACCGGTCCGGTATCCACTAACCGACCGAAACAACCGGATTTCGCCGGTACGACCGGTACGAAGCCGATACAGTCGGTATTTTTCTGGTACGAAATAAGGGAGTATTTGTACCGGTGCACTGGTCGGTACGGTACTTCCTTGGTTTTTAACTCTAGAGATTCACATTCCGTGCAATACCTAAGATATTGCACGGGGTATAATACCTCAAATTCTAGCCTTCCATTCAATCTAACGGCTCTAAAACAACTCCACATCATCAATCCTTGTGACTTAGGAGATAGTATATCATGTTTCGGGTCTATATGCTATCTCTCTCATAACAGTTGGGTCTCACACACTATTATGAGAAAGATGGTATATACCCTCGAAACATAATATAATTTTTTGTGATTTAGAACATCCACTGATGTGGATGTAAAACCATGTAAAATAAAAAGAAGCTGTTTTTACACATTTTGCCTCAAAAATACACTATATCAGTCCTTCTAAAAATGTCTAAAATTGTATATATCTTTACACGAGCTACAATAACTGTGTAATTTTACACGGTTATTGTAGCTCAGGTAAAGATTATTTTATTAATTTCTGTTCGCTCCTTTTTTTTTCTCTCTTCTCCGTGCTCAACAAACTCAGTAGCTTCACCACTTCTCATCTTCTTCTTTTTCCTCAAATGTAGGAGTGGGATCAAAGCTGTGAGGGGTGGGATCGGAGCTGTGAGGTAAGGGATCGGAGTGGGATCGGAGCTGTGAGGTGAGATCGGAGTTGTGAGGGAGAGTGAGGGGTGGGATCGGAGCTGTGAGGGTTGGGATCGGAGTAGGATCGGAGCTATAAGGGAGAGTGATGTGTGGGTATGGAGCTTGTGATCGGAGCTAGTGTGGATTAGACAGAGAGGGAGAGAGATGGGTATAGAGAGATAGACCGAGAGGGAGACCGAGAGGGGGAGAGATGGGTATAGAGAATCAGAAAAAATGGAGAGAGAGAGAGAGAGAGCGCGTATAAAAAGGGGTTAGTTGAGAAATAATAAAATAATTGAAAAAATTGATTATTTAAATAAAAGATGTGATAGAATAGATGAACTGATGTAGGTGTATTGTAAAAGTGAATGTGTAAAATAAAAAAAAGTAGGTTTTTATGTGTAAAATAGACAGAAATTTTACATGAGCTGGCGTGAATCCTCTTAGAAAACAAAATTTAAAAATTCATTCTCATTCATTCTTCCTTTTTGGTTCATATCTCTCTCCGCATCTCTTCACTCCTCTGTTCTCTACTTCTCTCTAAATTTCAAAATTTTCAAAAAATCCCTTAGTCACTGTTGCTGTTACCACTATCGCGCCAAACCACCATCATCGCACGAACCAAGTCTCGAACCAGTCACCATTGCGCCACCCACCAGCCACCGTTGCGGTCTTTCTCTCCCCCAACGATCTATCAACTTCTGCTACGCCTTCGCCTGCTCCACTGCCTAGCATCTCCAAATTGCACCCCCGGCACAATCACTTCCCAGTTAGTTCTTTCTCTTTGACTTTTCATTAATATTGGGAACATGAAAAAAAAAAAAATTTTGATATTGCAATTTTTCTTTTGGCTGTGAGATTTATGGGTTCTTTTAATCTGGGTCTTTTTTTTTTTATAAAGTTGTGATTTTTTTTTTAATTTCTTCATTTTCATGGTGTTGGTGGGTCTTTTGGCTGTGAGATTTATGGGTTCTTTTAATCTGGGTCTTTTTTTTTTTTTATAAAGTTGTGATTTTTTTTTTTAATTTCTTCATTTTCATGGTGTTGGTTTTTCTATTTGATGGTGTGGGTTAGGATGGAAAAAATGAAGAATTTTAGTCCGTAGCTGATGTCACTGAGCTAAGTAATACCAATTAGATTTTTTTTTTTTTTTTTTTTCTATGTGTTGCTCTCATAGTTTCTTCAAGAGAAGATCGCTGTAATTTGAGTTTTTGGGTTCTTGGTTTTCCTTTGAAAACTTGTCTTCTGAGTTTTTCTTATTAATTTCACCCATTAATTTGTTAATAGTTCTATTATTTCTACTAACTCTTAGTAACACCCAAATTCAATCTGATGAGGAAGGCTTCATATATGTGCAAGTGTCATACTTGGTCTTGATTTTGCCAAGGATGTGCTCATAGACAAGGCTGTTTCTTCTATTATTCCTGTTCAACTACCTGATATTGTGAAGTTTGTGAAAATACCATTTGTTGGCAAATAGAATATTTTTCTATATAATATTAGAATTTATCATGTTAATATTGCCTCCTTAGTTCTTCAGATGTTAATACTGCAGAGATATGCATTGTCTTAGTTGCTTCAGGTGCCACTACAAATTTAAGCTTGAGTTGGTAGTATTCTTACTTCACTTGGTTGGTTCAAGTTGCAACTACCCGATGGGGTGCATCTGTTCAAGTATACAGCAGCTAGGCTAACTTTTGCTCTAATTGCAGTAAATTATAGATAAATTATTGAATTATGGTAGATGTAGTTTTTCTTCTATTGGGTTGCCTTTGTAATGGTGGCTGTTCTGATTTCAAAAGGTTTGGGTTATCAGTTGTGTGGGGCATTAGAACAGTGCTTATATATAGCAATTATGTTTCAAGTTCCAGTCAAATTGTTGGTCTATTTCACTTGAAACCAATGAATCATATAAGATTTTTGCAAGTAAATTGAGGATTGGTCTTCTAAGATGTTAATGTATTGATTGAAATTTGTTTTTCAACGTTGCAGGATGATAGAGCATAGAGATCCAGCCAAGCTATATTGCCAAAAAAGGTTTTGAAGCATTCATTATGGATTGATATCTTGACGTTGGCAAGACTAATTTTCAGTTTTATTAAAGTTTTGGACTTTATATGAGTGAACTTCTTTTTACGTTGAAACATGTATTGTGACAAAAAAGACTTGCTTGAGTATTATGTTGTCTTATCCAATTTTGACACTTGAGTGTCCTCGTTTATGTATACAAAAACCATTACAATAATGTATAGTACAAACAAAGAGAATGTAATAAAATGCAATTCTTCTTTTCTTGATATTTCAATATCTATAATGATTTTTATGATTTATCTTTTGAAATGTTACCAAGCCATTAGCCAATTATGGTAGTTTTGATTTCATAAAAAGGATGATAAGAGACTTTTCTTGAAACTTTTTTTTTCATCAAAATCAATAGATAGCAGATAATTGAGAAACCAATTTAGTGACAAATGCAATATTAAAACAAACACATAAAATAAATAAAAAAATTTGTTCCAAAAGTGTACAAATTCCATTGAAATGTATACTTTGATTACAATGCCAAATAACAAGATAACAAGAGTTCTATTGAAATATAGACTTTGATTACAAGACCAATCTTTCCCCTAGTAGAATATATAATTTCCACACTAAGAAAAGAGGAAAAAAATGTGTTTGCTTCAAGATCATATTCTTCATCGATCTCAAGTGGCTTGACTATGGTAGCCCGTCAGTGCCAGCCTTTACGTAACCATGCTGAGATTATTGAGCCACCAATTCAGAAAAAACAGGTTTAGCACTCAATTGCATCCAAGAAATCACCTGCATAGTGGATATCAAAAATTAGCAACCTTTAGTACTGTGACTCAGTGCAATAATTCTTTCAAATTCAGACTACATAGAAGATAATATTGAAAAGTTGAAACAATGCCAAGAAAAACAAGAATATTACTATTAAGATGATGAACAGACTTGGAGGGGGGATTTATATCAAGAGCTAGCATAGCTAGCCAATGAATACACTGAACTTAGCAAAGAAACAACCAATTTTGCCTGTACATGAACTATCAAACCTACATTACAAGGTTTGAGTGCTATCAATTTCAAGTATTACTACAAATTGAGAGCACATTATCACAAAAATGTTGTAAACCAAAGCATACTATGAATATTTAATGACACACTGAAAGGCATCAATCTTTAGTACCTATTGTTTACTACCATTGTCAAATTGCATTTGTCTTTAGTACCTTTTGTTTACTACCAATGTCAAATTGCCTAGTATCACTGCAACAAGAATCACGCCCATGGTCTTTAGCTCTTACTGTAGCTTTCCAACAAATTGAGAGTTAAAGATGTATTTTTACTATGTTATCCTCAAGCTTTATATGTACTTAAATTTAGGTTGCAGGGGTATTTTTTGGAAAGCAAAACCAGGTCCAAACAGGTGCAGCCCCTTAAATAAGAGTATAGATTAAGAAGGCGATCCTATTTTGTAGGAAGTTAGGGAGTAGAAGTAGAAATTGAAATCAACGTAAAAGTAGAAGTTCATTAGAAGCAGGAAGACATTTCAACGTAAAAGTAAGAATTTATTAGTTTTGTCAATTTACTATTTTAATCCAATTTTTAAGTTTTAGGTAGGGGTATTTTTGATAGTAAAAAAAGCAATAACTTACTTTCGTTTGCCAATTTACTATTTTAACCTCATTTTTAAGTTGTTGGTTAATTAATTTAGAGGTATTTTTTACCCAAAAAAACAATAACTAACTTTCTGAATTCTCTTAATATATATATATATATATATATTATGCCAAATAAAAAATATGGAACTCAAACTCCATTTACATTAAAAACTAATTGATGTGTAAGTTCGATGATAAAGAATAGTGATTATCTATAAATATTTTTACATTTAAAATTTAATAACCTTTATTTTATTTTAATGAAAAATACACAGCTCCTCAAAACACTACAGGGATTTAATCGCAACCAGGGATCAAAAGTGAAAAAGATATTAGCAGTTTTGTATTATCCTTACTAGACCACGTCATATTGCCATCAAGACTCCAAAATTATCCTTAAAAAAAATATTTACTACGTTTTTTTTTTTTTTTTTTTTTATATGAATATCTACTACTTTTTGGTTAAGAGGATATTGATTGCCTTACAATTGTAGTTAAAAGTTTAAACAATATATTCCTTTCAAAAAAAAAAAGTTTAAACAATATATTTAATAATAAATAAGTTGAAGTGTAATAATAATTAATGTGAATCTACGGTGTGATTTTTGTAAACAATAGTCAGAGACAGTTGGCCACGTACTTTGGGAATGCCCTTTTGCCTGTAATGCATGGGCGTTGGTAAGGGGTAGACTGCAAAAGTGTCCAAACGAGGCTACTGATATTTTTCTGTTGCTCAGAGGACTTCAGGACCGACTGGAACGTGGAGAAGTTGAGGTCTGGGCTGTCATCGTCTGGACCCTTTGGAACACGCGCAACAAGTACTATTTTGAAAATGTGCAGGTAGGGTCTTTTCTTTTTTTCTTTTTGTTTTAATAACAGTGCCTTGAACTCTTCTAGTGGAGAATATGCAGCTATTACAGATGGAAGTGACACTCTTATGGTCAAGCTTAAGGATTTTTTGCCAAATTATAATATGTCTTTTAGTTCAAAAAAATCTGTACTTATCAACCGTCCATTGTCAGATAAGCCGATTATCTATCATAGTTTCTTGACTTCTTCAACTCTCACTCTGTTCCTGTATTATGTTGATTAAGAACACTGGTGAAAATTTCTCAGTTTGACCACATCCATTCCTATGTCATCCAAGTATGTGATTATTTTACCAGGTGGTGGGTGAGGGTGTTTTAATGTTATAGGTGGGGGGTAAGAAAATTTAAATAAGGAAAAAGTTAATCGATGGAATGGTTTAAGAATTATTTTTAAATTTTTTTTACTTTACAGATGTTTCTTTAGGGCAAATATTAATTTTTAAAAAAAAAATAATCTATTAAAAATGTCTTAAAAAATAATTATTTAAATAATTCAATTAATGAATGTTTTTATAATCGAATTATTTAAATAACTAAGAAATATCAGCTTAGCTATAAAATTCTCGACCAAAAAAAAAAAAAAGATAAAAAATTGACTTTAGGTTTATTAAAACGTTTAACCTTGCAAATGTTTCCTTTCAAAAAATTTGACCATAGATCCATATTAAAATTCTTTGTTGGTTACAAGTGCCCTTACAGTCTTTAAAGTAGGTTTGAAACTTATCTTTGCTACATTTTTCTTGCTTATTGTGCTGGCAGCCTTCCATCAAAGCAGCATCAAATGAGGTCCTCCAAACGAGAAACTAGGGTCAAAATATTAGTAGAAGGAATACCATACAAACGTAGATTTATTGAAGGCAACCGCTTGTTGGTAGACATGACAATACGGGTCAGAATTTTTTGATTCGATCCAAAAAAATATTTGACCTAAATTCGATCTTTTTTACGGATCAACCTGATCCGATTCGGATAATCCATGACCCAACCCATTAAAAAAATTCGCAAAAAAAATATCAAAACTAATAAATTTTTTTTTGAAGGATCAAAACTAATAATTAATATATTATAAAGAATGACAATTTAATTCATCAAAAGTACCACCAAGCAAAAAAATAAAAAATATATATATATATATATCATCAAAAGTACCAATAAGAGCTAGCTAGCCTAGCTTCTGTCACTGTGCTTGCCTGCCGATTGCCTACAACACGTTACACACAACACAAGGGACAAGAGTCATCACTCATCAGTCAACTGAATCAAGACAAGGAGAGAGTATTGCATGTTTTCAAAACATATAGGATTTTATCCAACACAAGGGACAAGCCCTGTGTTAGACGTATAGTGGTAAACAATCCTTTTTCTTTTCTCACTTTTCTTTCTTTACTTTCCTTCCACACTTTCTTCTATCTTCCAAGTTTTCCTCTCTACCAAAAATGCACAATCAATCTCAATCTACATACTGAGATAGGTACAATATTTATGCAGATTATCAAAAAAGGTTACAATATTTATGCATTACAATATCATATTGATAGATCTAGAAATTAGTGTCTTTTTTTTAATCTAACACTTATTTAGTATATTTTTATTTAAGTTGAAGGTGCTAAATTGGTAAAGGGATTAATTAGAGCCTAAGGGTATAAACTATTCTCGAAATTAATATTTGTGAGGTTGCATTGGTTTCATTACTCAAGACAACCATTAAAAAAAAAAAATCTCATTTAGGATTCAGCTGAATGTTATGCTATGTTTTTTAATAATAAAGATTGTAATGTTGTGTGGTATTATTTTTCATTGCAATTTTTTTTAATGATTAGGAATTTGATCATTATGAAAGTGGTCGTGGTGTCAAAACAAAAAAAATCTTAGTTGGACTTGTATTTAGAAGAGCCTGGACTTAACAAAAAACAAAATTCAAAGTTGGAAGTTCTCTCTTGGTGGAAAGAGTATTACAATCGGTTTTCAGAGCTCTCTTTAATGGCACGGGATCTCATGAGCATTCTGATAACCACTGTTGCTTCTAAATCAAGTTTTAGTACTGGGAAAAAAAATTCTTACTTCGTATTGATCACGTCTTTTAAGTTTTACCTGAAAATGTGGAAGCTACGTTGTGTATTAAAAGTTGGCTATATGGATTTGAAGGTAATTTAATTTTGTTATAGTCATAATTATACAATTTTAATTCTTTATTGATTTGCTTTCATGGTACATTAAGTTATATTAAAATATTATATTGTAGATGAAGATGCTGATGAAATTGGCCAACTTGAGCTACAATTTGCAAGTATGAATATTTGCAGTGCTGAATCTGCTACCAACGTTGAGTAGATTGAGATTGATATGTAATTCTTATAAAATATTTATTTATTCTTCTTTACTTAATATGTTATGTTTATTTTTTTTATTTTTTATTTTTTTGGTTTAGTTTATCTTTCTAAGTAATCTAACTTTACTATTATTTTAAATGCAATAAGAACATGTGCACTTAAGAAGACCGATAACTTGCTACTTTGTTGGCTTACTTGTTTTGTTTGTTTTAAGATCTATCTCTTTTTGAAGATGTAAACTTGTAATCATATGCATTTTGACAGTGAACTATTAACATTGAAGACTTTTTCCATCATGAATTTATGACTATAAATAATTTTTGTCATGCTCAAAACTATCAGAATTGGAAGGATATTAACAAATGGCATTAAGTGCAATTCATTTGCTTAATTGATTTTATTCATTCTCTATAAACAGGTTGTCATTGATTTGTTTTTGTAATTTATTAAAAAAAAAAAAAGTTGTTTGAAAAATATGGGTAAACCCAACCCGACCCGACCTGACTAACCCGTAACTCGATTGACCCGTTTTAACTCGTGACCCGTTTGACATGCAAACCCGATTGACCCGACCTGCCCATTTTGCCACGTCTACTTCTTGGTCTTTTTATTTTCGAAATGCACAAGTTTCATCCATGTTAAATTTCACAAAGGGTGCTGTTAACGGGTGCTGTACAACACCTGTTAATGTGCGTTAAACTATTCACTTTTTTTTAGGAATGTGAAAAAAACTGAATATGCATTAAATGTGTGTCAATTTAGATGGAGAAAGTCAAATTATTTTGTGATAAACCACAGCTGAAAAGAAAAATTTTACCAATTTCCAATCCGGTGAGATTTGTGATAGATAATAAATGAATCATAGGCATAGCTAGTTCATTAACAGGTGCTGGCCGGCACCTGTTAACAAAGTCCTTTCAGAAATTAGCTTGGGCCACTTTTCTTTCATAATAAGTACGGGTTTCATGACGACTTTCGCATGCTATAAGATGATGGTATATCATCTAGTTAAAATCATAATTTCAATTAATTCTGGTAAACTTCTTTGTTGTCAAGTAAGGTATCCAAATTAGAATCCAACCTACATTAAAAATCATTAGGCAACTTAGCTGATATAAAGTAATCATCATGAAATAGATGCCTTAAATGAGGTCCTCCAAACAAGACTTGGGTCAAAATATTTGTAGAAGAGAAAATTGTACAAACATGGATGAATTGAAACCATTGGTTCTTTCAATTTTTGAAATGTAAAAGTTTCTTCTATGTTAAATTCAAAAAATTATCTTAGGAGACTTTTCTTTTATAACATGTTGGTTTTACATGTTATCAGTCTCGTAAGATATCCCCTCGTGAAAATCATGGGTCCTAATTAACTTCACTAGTAAATTTTTTGTTATCGAGTAAAGTATCACAATTCAAATTCTTGCCTACACTAAAAATCATTTGTTGTCTTGGTTTAATAATAAAAAATAATCATCATGGAATAAATGTCATAATTTCAAATCTGTTCCATCTATATGTGTATTTTTTAATCTTTAATTTGTTAAAATTTTCACCTAAATGGCATTGATTAAAATTATGATTCTAAAATTATACATGCACGCACACATGACATTCATTAAGAAATAAATGACAATAATTAAAATTAAAATTTCAAATAAAAAGCAATAAATACTCCAATATGAAATACATTAATGGAGAAATGGTTCAAATCTTTTAGTAATAAGTTCCAATATTTAAAACGAACTAACAAAAAACGAATAATGAAAATGAACAAATTTACAAATTTATACTTGTGGGGCCTAAGAATCTGGCAACCCCAACCCACATTGTATTAAGCCCAAGGCCCATGCCGAGGATGGGGAAACGTTCGAGGATGGTCGACGAAAGCCCAAGTTGCCAAGAAACATCGTTGAGGACGATTTTGTCCTCGGCTTGCCGAAATCATAGAAAGGAAGAGTGGCACGCCATCAAAGGTAGCCTCCTATAACATCTCAAGAGAAAGAACAAGTACAATGTGTCAGCCATTGAAGTATGGTGGATGAACGATTCCAGGATAAACTGTCACCTCCACATTAAATGCCCACAACTAACGTTCTGGCCACATTAATGAGGAAGTGACCCCTGAACAAAGTTGTCTAGGTTACTGCAACTCACAGGAGGTTTGATAAGGTTGCTGATGGGACGAGCAGTCAGGTACAGGCCTGAATGATCAACAAGTGGGTGGCAAAGATCGTCTAGGGAAGATTATATAATAGGAGAAACCAACCATAGGGAGGGGAGGAATTTCGGTAACGACTCTCATTCATTAATTATTAGAACAAAGCTCTTCGGATTTTGCCGAGGACAAATTCTCTTAGATAATCTCAGGTTCATTTCTGTTTGATGGTTATGAACGCCATATTGACTGTTGTTCATGCACTAAAGTCTAGTTCTTTGGCTCACTCTCTACAAATTCATTGTATTGGGCTAGTTGGGTCTGAGTCCATTCGTCTAGCAGCAGAAGTGCTCAGATCCAGTCCCTACAATACTTTAGAATGAAACAATTTCATAAATTTGTGATTTTAATTGACCAAATTCAAATGAACCTTATTTGAAATAGGATATGAACTTTGAGCCTTTTATCTAATTTTCCCCAATAAATATGCAACTCATGTATATTTCTATGGACAAAATTTAGCTACAAAATTAATTGTAACCTAAGGCTACAATCTTACTCAATAAAATAAATATTACTACATATTTTGAAAATCTAACCATTGAATTGCATGTTCTTTACGCTCTTAATATACATGTCAAATTTTGTGTTAATCAGATATTATTTATTATATGATCTATAAGTTTATATTTTATGCATAATTTATTGATGACATAGCTATTAATCTTTAATTTTTTAAAATTTTTGGAAGTATGGAAGATATAAGAAGAAGATGTAATCCAATAAAAGGTTGTAGCCTTAGGCTACAACCAATTTTGTAACTAAATTTTATTCTATTTCTATTTTATCTTTGTCAAAAATTGTCGCCTTTATTCAGTATTTGAAATTTTGAATAGAGAACTTGATAAGATTTTGATTCAATAAAATAATTTGATTTATGACAAAAAAAGGGGAGAGTTCAAAAACATGTGGTACGTTGATGTAAGGATTTTTCTTTAAAAAATAAAAATTTTCTGAATGTGGATATATATATTTTATATAGAATGTTTAGATTTTTTTTTTTGATATTATTACAGGTCGTGTATTGGAACATACGTGAATATTTCACATTATTTTTAGAAAGGGAAATAGAAATATCACTTTTGGAAATGGTGAGGTGTGATGAAGATTAGATTTTCTATCAAGTTCCAACCTATAATTATGTGGATACCATACTGGATTACTTGTCTAGCTACCATCCTGATCAACCTTCTTTCTTATTTGTGGATTTTTTTGGATAAGAAAATTAAAGAGAGTTTTGGATTTCAATCTTAATATAAATGACTTGAATAAAGTATGAAATAAATTAATTTTTTCTATTAATGAAATTCATGAGTAATTTGTGTTTTATTAATATGTATATTTGAAATGATTAGGTGTAAACTGTAAAGTATAGTCATCACCCTATATTTGGAGTATTTGATTTAGGACAATTTACTATTTAATTATTGTAATTTATTAATTTTAGTATTTAATTTGTAATTTTAGTTATTTTAGGTTTAGAGTTATTTTTTCCTTTTTTTTAGGTGCTTTTAATGCTTTTTAGATCATATTTAGTTCTTGTTATGGTTAGGTATTAATTAGGACTTATTTTAGAATATATTTTCTTGTCGGTCAAGTTTTACGGAGCCTTTAAATAGGCCCCTAAGACAATTATTCAATCAATAAAATTCAGAATTTTGACTATTGTTTCTCAAGCAAACGTGTTTTTTTTTTTTTCCTTATTTTCTAGAAGTAAACGTTTTCTGCTTCTTAACGCTTCCGCATTCCGGATTAGTTGATATCAGAGAATTGACTTATCCTGGTCTAGTCGCTGACGTATGAGACGGTAGCAATTCCAATGACAGAAAATTTAGCAAGTATTACGTGACGTACAGCTAACACTCACAAATATCTTTGCTAAAATGTTGTTGTTGGAGCATGGAAACAATAGGGATTACTGTTGCAAAGACATAACTCATGGATAACTTATTGGTAAGCAAATTTCATATAGATCTTATAGAAAAATTGCAAGTTTTTATGGTTATTTTTTAAAAGAGGATTTTCTTGATTGGTTACTTCATTTATAGGATTTATTTGACTTTGAGAATATTTATTATGAGAGAAAAGTTAAACTTTCTTTGTATAAACTTAGTGAGTATGCTTTACGTTGATGGGAACAAATACAGTCTGATAGAATTAGACGAGACAAAGACAAAATTCGTTCACGGCTAAGGATGAAAAAGATGCTTACTGTCAACTTTTATCTTTTGGATTGTGATGAACTTTTGTCATATACAAAACAAGATTATTATTGGCCAAAAAGTTTACACTTGAATTATTTTGAAGAACCATATATTCCACCAATTAAGAAAGAATTGCATGTTGAAGAAAATATTGTTCTTGAAGATTACGTAGAAGTCAAAGAACAAAATATAGAGATTTCTGAAAAAATTCTTGCTATGGAAGAAGATCCTCAAATCAAGATTATTGTTGAGGGGAATAGTGAAGATCCTATTATAGAGAAAGATGTTGAAGTCGAGATGGTAGAGACCATTGAGGAAGAAATTGAAGAGGAAAATTTCAAGGATCTCAATGAAATCAAATCATATGATTGTCAATCTCAAGATCCTTTTATTTTGGTGGTAAGTGATACACTGAAGTTTATTGATTTTATTGGGGTTGATAGATTTAATTTAATTGTCAGTTCTTATTTGGTAAATCTTTACAATTACATGAAGACCAAGGAAAATGGAGTTCAAGTTGATTTGTTTATTCTATTGATGGGTTGCAAGTATGGAAAGAATATCAAAGGGCTTGTTATTTTGGGTTTAGAGTTATTATTTCATTGTTTTTAGGTGTTTTTAATGTTTTTTAGGTCAAATTTGGTTCCTGTTATGGTTAGGATTTAATTAGGAGTTATTTTAGAATATATTTTATTGTCTGTCAAGTTTTATGAAGCCCTTAAATAGACCCGTAAGTCTTTACACGTTTTTTAACAATTATTCAATCAATAAAATTCAGACTTTTGTCTATTTTTTTTCTGGTAAATTCCAGAACCTTTTCTCCTTGTGGATTCAAGGAACCCTCATGGATTCGTGGTTATTTTCATAAGCAAATGTGTTTTGTTTCTTGTCTTCTAAAAATAAACATTTTCTGTTTTTTAACGCTTTCGCATTCCACATCAGTATCGAACCATCTGAAAAGTGATATGATGTTTATTAATTCAACCGTTGCTTCATTGGTTCAAGTGTTGGACTAATACTTAAATTATATATAAAGTGGCAAAACTATGATAATTTATTTGATTTGTTGACTACTTATTTCAAGTTAGAAAAAAAAAAAAAATTAAAAGTCCATAAATAAAAGTGCAAAATTGAAGAAAAGTATGGCTATTGGATCAAAATGGCTTAACGTTAAAATAGAACGATTTGAATAAAACACATGGCCCAATATTTTTCTAGAAAGTTGCAGGTTTTTCACAATTTAATTGGTTTTTTCATAAATCCAATATTTCTTTTATGCTAATTTGGATTTTTGCACAGTTCATCAACTATATGATTCAACCGTGGGTTCAATACGATTTAGATTACTACGAGTATAAGATGTCATTTTAAATCCATAACATCACAAGTTTTCTGTCCAACAATATTTCCAAATTAAAGCTCATATATATTAATATCATATGCTTTTATATTTATTATATATGAAACAATTTATATTAGTAATTGTTACTTCAAATTGCTTGATTTTAAATCCTCAAACCAAACCCACAAAAACCTTTAAAATTTGTTAGCTGGGTCAGTGGTCACCAAGCTGTTTTGTTAGGACACGACATCAACTATCAAGTAGATTTTCTACTTCAGCTTTACAACGAGTTGTTGTGAGTTGTGACTCTTAAATGCCTGCTATGCATTATTATTGGTGCTAAAAAGTCATATTGATATTTTTAGCATTACTAAATACAAAACTATATATCTGCATGGAACTAAAGCCAAATAATTTGGCTTCTCAGCTGTGTACTATAGCTCATATGTTAAAAATTATATATATATATATATATATACACGTGTTCACACTTGATGTACTAAAAAAAATTCATTTTCTCATTCTTTTCCCATTGCTTCTTTGCTCTCAGAAAAATCCTCAGCCCCCCCCCCCTCCCTTAGCCACCGCTGCCTTTGCCGAGCTCCAGTTCCCCCCCTCTCACCGCTACTCAATCTCTCTACCCTCACTCTCTCCATTCCGCACCACATTTCCCTTTCCCATCGCCAATCTCCTTTCCCTTCTCCATCGCCGATCTCCTCTCCCTTTCATTTTTTTCTCTCTTCCTCCACCTTGTCGGCCTGCCCAGCCACCGATTGAAGGCCTCGAAACACTCTTCGCCGAAGTACTCTACGTTGAGTTCAGCTCCGACTGTGACTTCTTTCCGGCCCTCTCTCTCTCTCTCTCTCTCTTTGCTATAGTTTTCTGTATCTTACATTTAGTTATATGTTTTTATTAAATACTCAGTTCTTATCATTCTCATAATAAAATTAATACTCATCATGTTAAAAGCAAGAAAAATACTTTCTCAAAAGAAATTGCTGTTATCTAGATCAATTGATGGCTGTGGTAAGGAGAGAGTTATGGCTTGAATGTGGCTACATAGTGTGCTGCATATTCAAAATCAAAGACTGTATCTTTATAAGTAGATTAGCTATACTTAGTTTAGTAGTGAGTGGTCGAGAAATCAGTGTGACTAAACTATATCAATCAATTTACCATGCTTAAAATTAAAGATTTTCAATATAATTTCCTTTTTTATTTTGGGTATCTACAGGTTGAGGTTCTCCAGAAGATGGATGATTCTTACTCTGGGGAGGGTTTAACTCTTCTTGATGAAAGGTTTGTGAGGGAAATTTTATTAATTTCAGTTCTACTTTCTTTTATGTTCAGTAAAGTGAGGATTTAAAATTCAGGCATTCGTTATTTGTTCCTGGATTTGTTATTCATAGGGATTAACTTGATTATCCCTTTAATATGATGTTGGATTTGAAGAATAATTGTTAATTTCTTGATATTAATTTTAACTACACGTGAAGAAATTCATCATTGAGAATTTTGTTCTAAGGCAAACATGTGTGTTCAATTTAAAACAACATCTTATGCCTAATCATTTCAAATCCATTCATGAATTTCACAAAGAGAAAGTTTTGTACTTTTCATGGATTATTGAAGCCATTAATTTTAAACTTGAAATCCAAACCCCTTTTTTTAAATACTTCTATTTGAATGTGCTTATACGACTTAATGACCAAGGTAGTAAGCACCTGGACGGCACCGTTAAGTTTGATGTTTTCTAGTAGACTAATTAGTTGTTCGTCAGCCATAGTTCCTCTGATTTGGCCCCTAAAATTTTTGCAGGTAACTCGAGTCTAATAGTTTGCATTGTCTTATCTTGAGATTTATAAGACGCTCATAAGCCCATGTCATGGTAATGAAAGGATATTATGAATGCATCTTGTATTGTGGGATTGATGTGTAAAGCATGCTATTACAATTTAACGCACTGGTTATTTGACCTTTTCCTTCCTATTTGGGCTTGCATGTTAAGACACTTCAGTACATCTGAAATATAGTTTTTACATTGTTTCCACTTGCCAGCAAACATGTGCACCTACACACGGATGTGTACAACCCACCCATTCTAGGAATATTACTCAAATTCGTATGCATGTGATTTACCATGTCTTCTGTTTCCCATTGATTGCCTCACTCTTTATCATAACTTGTTTAGATTTAAGTTTGATTGGATTGATTGTTTTTTCTTTTTGAGTAGTTTAACACCATGAAAGAAGTCCATGATGATAGATCTTGGGGCAAATAAGCATGTTGTCAAGGACTGTCTATCGTTATGGTTTTGAGAGATAGGTCTTCTCTATCTATTACGTAACTGTGGGGCTGGTGCAATGGAAACCTCTCACTGATTACTACTTCATTGTTTGATAAGCAACAATAATAAATGTGCCAGAAAAGTAGGTAAAAAACAGTGGATTAATATAACGGTAGAGCAAAAAACATATATACAATTCTTTCTAAAGTTTCAATAATTTCAGCAAGATTTTTTATTTGCAATATAGAATTGTTGAGCATGTGTAGTTAATTTATTTAACATTTATTCTTTTCCTCCAATATATTTTGCACTTTTGCTTCATCATTTTCTTTGTATTTAATCACGTAGTTTCTTAATTGTTTATTTTTATATGTTTTGTGCTTCTAACAATTGAAAGAGTAATGATGCTAATATAGTAACTTTTACATTCTTTATACGCTGTTCCAAGTAACGTGGTTGAAGGATACTGGTTTCATGTATGACCGAAATAATTTAAGCAAAGTTTGTCCTTCACCTCTTTTCCTTGTGTAATTTTTTTTTTTTTTTTTTCCTTATGTTTGTTGAAATACTTATTTTAAATGCAATGCAAAACGAATTAAAATACACATAAAAAGGAAAAAAAAAGAAAAAGAAAAAAAAAAAGAGACTTAAAGTACTGTAAAAATTTGCTAAAATAAATCTGCACCAGTTAGTTTTAAATTTCCTATATGTTTGCATGTGTGGGCCATATTCTTCTGCTTGCAATTCCAATGGTTTATTAATTTTGGAAATGGGACATAACATCAGATTGTTGGGGCCAATTAAGACCTGATGGAGTAGTGTTGGGAAATGCATTGGAAACCTAATATTTGGGAGGGTGGACTGTGGAAGGGAATGAAAATGCAGGGTGGCTTATCATTTTCTCTTGTTTGGTTGACTATAAAAAGGGGAAGAAGAAAAAGGACCATGAGCATATTCCTTCTGGCCTCACCATCTTCCGTTCATCTGAAGTGGGAGAAAAATGACAAGAATAAAGGATTTGACAAATTTATCCTATAATTCATCAAAAACAATTCCATAGAAAGATAGAATGGGAAATTATTACAAGATATAGATTCTTTTTTATCCTTCCACTTTTTTATCTTTCCTACCAAAAAATTGTGAAGGAAAAAAAAGACAATTTTGCTGCAATTTTTATTTTTTTTCCCCATCCCATTTCATTCATCCCTTACATTTCTATCCTTCCTACCAAACTGGCCCTAATGGCAGATGTGTTTGTAATCTTTGAGATGTTGAGTTGACTGTCCATTAAGATTTCACTACCTGATCATGTGGGCTCTGTAATGGAAATAATTAGTACAATTTAATTGTGAAAATCACACTTAGATCTGGAATAAGTGATAAGAAACGACTTGTTTGGAAGTGATGGGACTTCAACATTGTAGCTGATTAACCATCAAAATTTCAAAGGTTTGTTTGTATACAACAGTTGGTATCAATTCCATTTCTTACTCCTCCCCCAAAAAAGAAAGAAAAAGTGAGTCTTTTTTTTTTTTTTTTTGCAATTTGTTTATTTGAGTGCCTGACATTGCTGTTGCTGCATCAAATCTAAGTGATTTTAAGCTTTCTCTGGCAGTATATTATCAGGCTTTCAGTCTTTTACCCCTTTCATGAGCTTTTTAATTTTTATCCCCCCAAAATGTGATGGTAGATTTTTGTTCAGTTTTAACTCTCTTTTTGATAAATTTATATATGTTACAAAGAATTTGATTTGACTTATTTAATGTAGTCATAGGAAAACATATTGTCACATATAATGGCCGTGAAGTAAACAACCTTAATGAACTGGAGTATATAAATGGAGAAGTTTGGGCAAATGTTTGGCAGGTATGTCCTTGCATCATCAATTGTAAAATTGTTTTTCATGCTGTTTGGGTTTTTTTTTTTTTAGTTGTGGGCCATGATTTGCATATCTAAGTGGCATTGGCTTAGGGATTCCTTGGTGGGATATTTGACCTCTTTTTGGAAAGTTAGCAGCAGAGCATGAAATTTGTAAACCTTCAACCTATGGAAAAATCTACTTGCTTAAAAAATATATTTTTTTACATGGCATGAGTGGAGAGTTTGTATATATGGTTTTATGTCTTGCATTTTTACTGATACAACAGTAAATTACAAGCTTCCCCGGAAAAGTTCACTAAATTGCACTCTTTTGATTAGTGTTTGTGCTAAGCTAAGCTACAATACCAACTATGCCATGTGAAAGCCCCTGCTATTGCCTCCTATATTTGGAACATGAGATGCTCTTGGCACAGGACAACCTGAATTTTGCAACAATAAATTTAAAAGACAGGAAAATAAACGACAAGAACCTAGGAGTCAGCACCAAGCGAGGAAAAAACTGTTAGGAGTTAGCACCTAGGGTTGGCTAGATTCAGCACCAGACCAAAGAAACCAACAGAAATTTCGATTCATCAAATCATCTCTATAAATCATCTCCAAAAGGAGTACAGTTGTTTGCTTATATAGGAAATACTAAACCCTAGGTGTAAGAAACCCTACTTATTGAATGACAAAAATACCCTAAACTTTAAATAAAAATTCTAATTAACCTAATTAAATACTAGGGCCTATAATAAAAGCACAATTAATGTTCAAACAAAAACGAAACTAAATTTGTCTCTTTTACTTCCCAAATCAGCTCCTCCCTTTCAAAAGTATCTTTTAAATCCTGCTTTCTGGGATAGACCAAGATGCAACTTCTCATTGCAGTATGTTGTTATGGATATCCTCTGTAGGACCAGGGTTTTCCAACAAGTGGACTTCTTTGAAGCTTCAGCTTCTTAGCTATTGCTACCTTCATGATCTACAATTTACATGATACTGTTGTTTGTTGGATAAACATTATTTCATGGGTTGAGAAGTTTTCTGTTTTCTTGGATTACTTTATGACTCAAAATTTTCATTCTGTAGACTGACTGCATTGCCAGAATCTCAGCTAAGGATGGTACTTTGCTTGGATGGGTTCTTCTTCAAAATTTAAGGTTTTCCTTTACATTTCCTATCATTTTGATGAATTAGCTGATGTTTACACCTACAATTAGATAAATTAAGTTCTATTTTATGTTCTTGAAAGTTGCACTCAGTTGTCCTCTTTCTATCCTTTTCTTTTCTTACAGGGAAAATTTGGTACAAGCTGGGAATAAGTTAAGTATTTGAACAAAATATAAAATACTCTATCTTTGTTAAAAAAATTACTTTGCCTATTATAGTGCACCTTGTGAATTGTAATACCATGTGGGTCTTATTTGGTTCCTTGAAAGAGAGGAAGAGACTCCTTAAAAATGGCTTTCCTTATAGGCATCTACTTTTACTTCTTCTTAAACTTTCTTAGAATTAAATGCTTTTAAAAAAAAAAAAAATTTCTTTAAGTTGCCTCTATATTTTTTGGTCAGAAGTTGTCTAATTAATTTTTCTTTGGAAATCTCATGTCCTTCTAGGGTATTGATGTTTTAAATGGCATAGCCTGGGACAGTGCTAAAAAGCGCATCTTTGGTAAGCTCCAATGTTTGATATGATTGCTCTAAAATCAGCATTATCATGATCTTGCATGTGGCCTGTGAATTGTTTGGGATATTTGATGTTTCATGACCAGTCGAGTTTGGGAGCTTATCTGCCAAAAACAGAAAAAATAAAAGTTAGTGAGCTAAAACTCAGGTTCACTAGTTTTATGGTATAATTATTCCCCACGTTTACCAAGATTTGCACATTCCTAAATATTTTAAGTTTCAAACTGGCTATCTGGAGGCAGATAGCTGACTGTATAGGAAGGGTGATAAAAGAGGGTTTTGGAATATATTGCATTCTTTTGTTGTTTAGTTTTTGTATGTTATTAATTGATGCTGCCTGCAAATTTTTATTCTTTAATTTCTCTCGTTAAAAGCTCATTACCATCTACCTGCTTTTCTGTCATTGCAATCTCTTAATGTTTATATTAACTCAAGCATTTTTTTAAAGGAATAATGTTGCATCTAATAAGACTTGTTTTCGAGAATATCTGCTGATCATGGCTTATTCAAATTGTATCTGATTTTCCCCCCAAAACAGTGACAGGAAAACATTGGCCAAAGCTTTATGAGATCAAGCTGCATCAAGTAAACAAAACAGTTAAAAGTGGAATTATTGAGCAGCTTTGCTTGCAGGAGCTAGCAGTTTTTGCAAAGCCATAGACAAAAAAAAAATAATAATCATGAAGTACTCGACATTTGGAAGCATTCCTCAAATTTTGGACCGTCAATGCACAGGAAAAACCTTTTGCTCGGAGAATAAAAGTTACAAGCAAGAAAGAGCAGTCATTTAGGGGAGGGATATTGTTAGGATCAAATTATAGTGGGAAAGATGGAGGCATTAAGGTAAATTTGAAAGAATTCTTTGGACGATAGCACACAAGTTACTGAGAAAGAGTTCCAATAATTTAAAAATGGAAGTAAAAAGTCTTTATTGGTTGTTGAAAAAAGATGATTCCCTCCTTAACTATCATTTATCCAGTAAGGCGTAACCATGTTTGCATATTTGGCAAACAAAACTCGGTGAGGGATATGGTGGATACAGTTGCATCATTTAAAATTTTAAATAATATGACAACTTGTACATTGTTATAAGCAGAAAATAGAATCTAAACCATAAAATGGATGAAATAAACAGGATTTGAAATAGAGAGGATCATGTTGATATTTACATAAGCACCGTGCCCATATGTATGTGTGTCACATTAGAAGATGTGATTTGTTCTGCTAGTCATGGATCCTCTTCTTTGTGTCTCGATACACCATATCTATTTCAAAATCAATCAGGAGAGTAGATCTATGTGATATCCCAAATTGGATTGGATTGGATTGTGCGAGTGTGTGTTATGTTGATGTGTGCTAAGTCTCATATCTGATATTTATTAGGTGGGTCTTAGGTTTTTAAGTGATTATGAGGTCTCTCAATTGTAACTAGACTAGGTTTTTTGGTGTAAAGCATTGATATGGCTAACTTTTTTTGGTATGTCTTACCATAAATTTAAGCACTTTTAAACCAGGCAGTGCTACTATTTTTGGTTTTTTCTTGGTTGCATAGATTAAATTACTGAGAACTTCATTATGTGTTGATATAACAGTCAAGATTTATGTGTTATACAAACCAAACATATAAAGGTTAAAGGTAACAACATGGTGCTTGATGCATGGCTCTACAATGCCTGTTATTCGACATGCTAATATGTGGTGGTACAATAAGAATAGTCTCTCATATTCTCTATTATAGTACCTATTGTCATGGTAATTATGATTGAGATTTGATACATTACCCACCGGGTGCAATGCCTACTTATACGTCTCACAAATTTTTTTACTTCCCCAACTTTTTAAGTTTTCTTAAATTTTTTATTCAAACTTCAAAGTCTAAGATTGAAAGTGCTTTCTTAATTCTCAATCTCAGTCATTGAGAAGTAATGCACTCGGTGCAATATCCCAAATCTCAATCCTATTGTACATATGTTGCAACAATGGCAGCTCTTGACATTTCTAATAGTCTCCCTCACTTGTGATAGTTCTAATAGTCTCCCTTCTTGTAATAGTCCCCACAAGATGTTGTGAATGTTTATCAAAAACTAATCATGTTGAGAATTGTTGAGAAGAGAGGGATGGGCAAAGGGCAATTACAATTATGTACAACATGATACAATTACTACGAGGACAGGTTATGTACTACCACAGGGCCATTCTTAAAGACAAGGCATCAAGGCCACAAGGTCAACGAAGGCACTTGCAACCTTCAAATTTGCATAAAACGTGCAGATGTTGTAAGTAAATGTTGTGACAATCTCTTTGAATTTTTTTTTTTTATCTTAAAAATGTTGTTTGGTTTAAAATCAAAGTGATAAAATTAGTTTTTACACCCTTGGAATCGGAATATAACTCTGGCTATTGGCCATGGGAGGAGGAGGCTGGGGACGGGTGGTATGTTCATGCAGCAAAATCTTCCCCCTTTATTATAAAGGAAATGTTGGGATTTAGTGGAAAAGTGAGAGGATAGAAAATTAGAAGGTGATAGAAAAGTTGGAGGGTAGAAGAGATTTTAATTTTTTTTCATGGTGTTTGGTTGGGAAAATGAAAAAGTGGAGGGATGAAAATCTTTTTTGTTTGGTTAAGAGGAATTTGTATAAATTTACTATTGTGTTCCAATTAGATAAAACAAAAAATAATACGTTAAATTTCTATTAAAAAATTATGTATGAACGAACACTTCATTTTAAATAAATAATATTCAGTAATTAAAAAAAAAAAAAACTGTTGAGAAAAGAAAGGATGAGCACCAAAAAAGAAAAGGAAAAAAAAGAAAAGAATGATAATATCAGAAAATACAAAAAAAAGAAAAAAGAAAAAGATGTGCACATAAAAAAAGAAAAAAGAAAAAAGAAAAAAGAAAAAAGAAAAAAGAAATGATAAATTATGAAAAGACGAAATAGCAAAGAGGAAAAATACAAAAAAAAAAAAAAAAAGAAAAGAAAAGAAAAGAAGATTTAATAAAAATTTGAACATTGGACGGGCAATTTTGTCCAAAAACCCAACTCTCCATTTTCCCTCATGTTTTTTCTCCAGGAAGATTAAGTTTTGGAGGGCTTGAAAAGAAAACTGTTGGGTTGCACCATTTTCTCTATCCCTTTCCACTCTCAACCAAACACACATATTTCCCATTTTCTCTCTCTCATTTTCTATCCTTCTACTTTTCACTCCAACCAAACGGACCCTTAAAGATTTTCACATTGTAGTGTACCCTAGAAACTCTAGAGGATATTGATACATTCTTTTCAACAACTTTTCTTATTCAATGATTGGCAATTAATTTCATTTTCCTCATCTACCTTGTTCAACAATGCTGTTACTGGGGTTTAACTAGCAGCCCATTGTTTCCTTAGTGTTGGTGGGGGTAATTATAGAATATTCAAGGACTACGATCAGTGTGTACTCTCCCATATAATTGTATGTTTTACTAATTAAATTTATGAAGAGATCCACTAGTAATGTGAGAAGTGAGGGTACAACGTTTATTATACTCTCACATAAATAACAGGTCTCATCTTGAGTTTAATTAGTGAGACCTACAATTATGTGAAAGAGTACACATTTATTATACTCCTAGAGTAATTTATAATTTTCTTGTGTTGGTGGCCTACTTCCTCCTCCCTCACTATGAAAGAACTTCACCCTCATAAAAGGGCTTTCATGAGTATTTTGTGTGTGTGAACTTTATGCTAATTAATAAATGTTTTTGATTGTCCCAATATTATATTGGTAGTTATTAAAGAGTAGTATAAAGTATATTGTATACGTGGTAGCAAAACAAGCCCAACACTTTTTTTTTTCCTACCAACAAGTCTAAAGCTCTCTTAATATCTAACTCTTTAAGCCCAATACCCTAATTAACGACCATGATACAGTTGTATCTAGAGCCGACCCTAGGCCATGTCCTAGGGCCTCTAACGGATAAAGGCCCCCAAATGGGAAACTAAGCAATATTTTTATAAATGAGTTATATATTTTCCCTTCCACTTTTAGAATGCTCAAAAAATTGAATGATGTTAGAAATATTACAAATTTTATTAAATAGATCTTACAAAGTATTGTGTCTTGAATCAAAATAAGCAATTTCAAATACTCGTTTATTATCTTATAGTTATTGAAGTACTACCAATCACATTCTCTTCCATATTAGTTTGTAAGTCTTTTGTAGTAAAATTTATAATAGATTTAGTATTTTTTTTAAAGATAATTACAATATGCTGCTAATCCTGTAGTTCAAACATTTTTTCCTCCTAAATCTCCAAACACTTTGTACATGAAAATGTGACAATTAAGTTAAAAAGCTCTTGACTAGTAGAGATGCATCTTAAAGTACCTATAAGAAGGTTATAGATAATTAATAGAAACAGAAATTGTTAATTAGGGAATTAGATACCTATAATAACTTCTTGAACTGTGAGTACATAAAAATGCTTTATTTTTTATGGGGAATATAGATGAAACACAATCAATAATTGGCATGTTAAAAAGAAAATTAATAGTGCCAATCAATGAAATTCACTATTCAAAATTAAGAGGGTAGTCCATAGAAATAGACAACTCAAAGAGAAAATAATATGGCATACAATCATTTAATTACCTTTTTTTTTTTTTTTGGATAATCCAAATCTTTTTTTTTTTTTTTTTTTTGATAATGATTGTGGGGGTAGAAGCCCAAATTTATGTCTTGGGCCTAGGGCCCTATTTGAAGACTGAGGTATGTCCGAAGAGGAGTATATGATTGACAAGGATCCCAGGTGGGAGAAATATGCATGGAAATGATCAAAGAATATAGTCCAAAGAGTGTGTCCTCCTCGGATATGAAGCATATCGATCAAGCAAGAACCTGAGAGGTTTGAGTGACTTTCCTGGCAATTCCAATGATAAGGGTGAACCTCAGATATGTATAAAATGATAAGAACAAAGAAATATCTAAAAGAAAAGCTGCAACCACCACATTAATTGCATTGCATCAACTTTTCTGGCTGCATTAATGTGGAGAAGACCTCTGAACAGTGCAGTCTCAACTACTGCCACTCATGGAGAATTGACGAAGATACTTGATGGGACATATACTCAAGTGAACGTTTAGATGAAGAACAAGTGGACGATTATGATAGTATAGAAGAAAACTATATAAGTGTAAAAGTCCTCTTAGAGAAAGGAGGAGGAAGAAAAAGTGTCTGTAGCTCTAAGAATTGCATCAGCCTTTCAAATACTAATTTATCTCTTCGGACATCATTTTATTTGAATTTCACGTGTGTTTTTATACTTGTTCATCCTTTGGAATCTGCACTATACGTTGCTTAGATCACTTAGTCTAGCTCTTTCACAAACTTTCTACAAATTCATTGTATTGGGCTTGTTGGACTCATATCCAATATCTTTTGGGCTTGGGCTATAAATTGAGACCCTACAATTGGCGTCGTCTGTGGGAAGAGCTTGAGCGAGGGTGAAAGCAACAGTTGACGATGGCCGAACCAGGGCAACAACCAGCAGAATCTAGGGCATCCTAACACATTGATCCTTTTCTTAACTTGGAGCAAAGACATGATCGTGAAGGTAGTGTATATGCTACGCATACTGACCGAAGCCAGTCACAAGGTGGAAGTCACGTGTCTTATGCAGAGGAGAACAAAAACATGCAACTGGATATTGACCAGCTGAAAAGGGAGTTGCGCCATGCAAAGAGGAGGCGGACTTCTTCTTACTCCGATGATAATTTTGACGATGAGCAGGATGTCACTTATAAACGGAGGTCTAGAACACCAGTTAATGAGTCTTTTTCCCATGAAGAAGAGCACTATCTCGTAAACGGCAACCTTGAAGTCCATCACGTGGAGGCGTGGGGAATGATGCTATGAGCAAGGCCTTGAACCAAATCTTCAAATTGCCTTTCACGCATAGGATTGAAGAGGCAAGACTTCCTCGCCGTTTTCATCAGCCGACGTTCACTATCTACAACGGTAAAATAGACCCTGTAGAGTATGTGAGCCACTTCAACCAGAGGATGGCAGTCCATTCTAAAGATGAAGCTTTGATGTGCAAAGTTTTCCCCTCCAGTCTTGGACCAGTTGCGATGAGATGGTTTGACGGCCTGAAAGCAGATTCCATTAGTTCCTTCAAAGAACTCATTCAAGCATTTGGTTCCCGTTTTGTTACCTGCTGAAGAGTTACCAGGCCCTTAGTTTCATTGTTATCCTTGAGCATGCAAGAAGGTGAGACATTGAAAACATACTCAGATAGGTACTGGGAGATGTTCAATGAGATGGAAGGCAATTTTGATGGAGTGGCCCTTAGTACGTTTAAGCTTGGCCTCCCTACTGACCATGGTTTAAGGAAGTCCTTAACTAGTAAGCCAGTTACTAACGTGCGTCAGCTCATGGACCGTATTGACAAGTATAAAAGAGTTGAGGAAGATCAGCAGCAAGGAAAGGGAAAGGACAAGGTTATCCCCCAAGAGAGGAGGGATTTCAGGTCGGACCGTTACAATAATAGTAAACCACGAAGAGATTTTGCTGGACAACCAGGATCAGCAAATCTTCAGGCAGTCAATGTTGTATTTAAAGAGCCTGTACACCAAGTTTTGGAAAAGATTAAGAATGAACCATTCTTCAAGTGGCCGAATAAGATGGTGGGAAACCCCGAGAGACGTAATCATAATCTCTATTGCCAGTACCATCTGGACCATGGGCATACCACAGAGGATTGCAAGAGACTGTGGGATCATTTGGACCAACTGGTCTGCGAGGGTAAATTGAGACAACTCCTGCATCACTCCAGTGGCCGAGGAAGTCAGGTGAACTCGGAGCCCCGAAGGGATGATTCTTTAAGGCCTCCTTTGGGAACTATCAATGTCATCTTCGCCGCACCAGAGAGAACAGGATCCTGGCCATCTAGGGTAATGTTAGTAGCCCGTCTACCCACAGGAGACATTAATCACGATCCGAAGAGAGCTAAAGCGAGTATTCCACCGGTTTTAGGATTCTCGAATGAAGACAAGATCGGAACCATCCAACCCCATGATGATGCTTTAGTGATCATCCTCAGAATTGGAGGGTATGATGTGAAGATGGTAATGGTGGACTAAGGCAGCGCAGGAGAGATAATGTACCCTAATCTCTATAAGGGGCTGAATTTAAAACCTGATGACTTAACTCCATATAGTTCTCCCCTGGTGGGTTTCGAAGGAAGAGTTTTTATCCCGAAGGGCCAAATACGATTACCCGTGCAGACTGGTATAGAGATAGTAGAGGTAGATTTCATTGTCGTTGACGCGTATTCACCTTATACTGCAATTGTGGCTAGACCTTGGCTTCATATGCTAGGGGCTGTTTCCTCTACTTTGCATCAAAAGGTTAAGTATCCGTCTGAAGGTCAAGTTAATGAAATCCTGGGAGATCAATCTATGACGAGACAATGTTTAGTGGCTGCCATCCAGCATAAGCCCGAGGTTGAGTCCTCGGCCCATGCTGGAAGGGATTTATAGCAATTAAAACCTCTGGCATTGCACACCAATGATTACGCCAAGGGTGCGAGATGTGAAGATTTGACAAAAGTTGCTATCGGAGATGATCCAGAGAAGTTCTTTTAAGTCGGATCTCAATTACCTTTTCAGGAGAATGAAGAGCTTATAGAATTCCTTAAGAGAAACATCGATGTATTTGCCTGGAATGCTTATGAAGCCCCAGGGGTGGATCCAGAATTCATATGTCACCATCTGAAGGTCAACCCATTAATCACCCTTAAGAAACAGCTTCATCGGTGCCTATCTAGGGAACACGCTGATGCAGTACGAGAGGAAGTAATAAAACTCAAGCAGGCTGGAGCTATTAAGGAAGTGTTTTATCCTAAATGGCTAGCTAATACTGTAGTGGTGAAGAAGAAAGGTGGGAAGTGAAGAGTGTGTGTGGATTTCACTGACCTCAATAAGGCGTGTCCAAAAGATCCATTTCCTATGCCTAAGATAGACCAGCTAGTGGATGCAATGGTTGGCCATCCTCGGATGAGTTTTCTGGATACTTTCCAAGGTTATTATCAAATACCATTAGCCCTGAATGATCAGGAGAAGACTGCTTTTGTCACCCCTATTGGGAATTACCACTATAAAGTGATGCCATTCGGTTTGAAAAATGAGCCACAACTAGGTAAAAGTATCGAGATTTACATAGATGACATGGTGGTGAAAAGTAAGATCGTTTTGGAGCATGTGAAAGACCTTCAAAACATTTTTGAAGTTCTAAGAAAGTACAAGCTGCGTCTAAACGCTTCCAAATGCTCATTTGGTGTGGGATCAGACAAATTCTTGGGTTACATGGTGACTCATAGGGGAATTGAAGTTAACCCTGACCAGATAAAAGCTATCAACAATTTACAGGCTCCACGGAATCCCAAAGAAGTTCAGAAATTGACTGGAATGGCTGCTGCTCTGAACCGATTTATCTCTCGATCAGCAGATAGGTGTAGACCTTTCTTCTCGTTGATCAACAAATGGAAATGATTCGAGTGGACTGAGGAGTGTGCTTTGGCTTTCTAACAACTTAAAGACTATTTAGCTCGAGCACCAATCATATCCAGTCTTGAACCAGATGAAGTCTTGTTTGCTTACATTGTTGTGGCTCCTTATGCTGTAAGTTTGGTATTGATACAAGTGGACGAAGGTGTGCAAAAGCCATTTTATTATGTGAGTAAGTCGTTGTATGAGGCCGAGGTTCGGTGTCTGCCGCTAGAGAAAGCCATCTTGGTAGTAGT
The DNA here is from genome assembly GCA_019022515.1 of Quercus aquifolioides. NCBI lineage: Eukaryota > Viridiplantae > Streptophyta > Magnoliopsida > Fagales > Fagaceae > Quercus > Quercus aquifolioides. The sequence goes on from CM032332.1 coordinate 2,973,994, forward strand.
GCTTGGTACACAAAAATTGCCTCATTATTTCCAAGTACACACGGTTGTTGTTCTTACTCAACTCACACGGTTGGCATGATCTCTCAAGAGGGCTCCCTATTCTGGGAGGTGTATCTAGACGGTGCAGTAAATCAGAAGGGTTCTAGAGTGGAGCTGGTGTTAATATCTTCAAAGAGGATTGTTATCGAAAAGTCACTAAGACTAAGCTTCACGGGCACAAATAATGAAGCTGAATATGAAGCTCTACTTATGGGGATGGCTATGGTTCAAAGAATGGGAGGAAGATTAGTGAAGATGTTCTCTGACTCAAGGCTAGTCGTCGGCCAAGTACAAGGGGAATTTGAGGCAAAAGACGAACGAATGCAAGAATACTTGAGCCAAGTTAAACGTCTCCAGTCGCAGTTCGAGTCTTTTAATTTGCTACATATCCCCAGAAATGGTAATGCACATGCTGATTCTCTAGCCTCGCTTGCAACTTCCTCGGCACAGAATCTACCTCGGGTTATCCTCGTTGAAGACTTGCATGAACCAACAGAGGTAAGAAAAGAGGCAGTCCGAATTCATCAAGTCAGATTTGAGTTAAGTTGGATGGACCCTATAATTCAATTCATGAAGGACGATACTTTACCTGAAGCAAGGTTAGAAGTGGACAAAATTTGGAGAAAGGCCACTAGGTTCTGGCTATCCGAGGAACAAAAATTGTACAAGCGCTCCTATTCAGGACCGTATTTGCTGTGCATACATCCTGAAGCAACTGAGTTACTCCTCGAAGAATTACATGAAAGAATCTGTGGAAGCCACACTGGAGGTAGATTCCTAGCACACAGAGCTATTACTCAAGGCTATTGGTGGTCAAATATGCAAAAAGAAGCCCTGGAATATGTTAAAAAGTGTGATCAATGTCAAAGGTTTGCACCAAATATCCATAAACCAGGTGGAATCCTTAACCCATTATCCAGCTTATGGCCATTTGCTCAATGGGGCTTAGATATTGTGGGACCATTCCTTAAAGCAGCAAAAAATAAGAAGTATCTTCTAGTCGACACAGACTATTTCACCAAATGGGTCGAAACTGAACCTCTAGCCAATATCAGAGATGTAGACGCAAAGAAGTTCGTTTGGAAGAATATTGTTACTCGGTTCGGGATTCCTTACACTCTAATCTCGGATAATGGCCTTCAGTTTGATAAAAAAGCGTTTAGAAATTACTGCTGCGAATTGGGAATCACGAATAGATATTCTACCCCTGCTTACCCCCAAGGGAATGGGCAGGCAGAGGCTATTAACAAAGTCATAGTAAATGGATTGAAGAAGAGGCTAGATGATGCGAAGGGTAAATGGGTGGAAGAATTGCCACATGTACTCTGGACGTATAGGACTACACCTCGTAGGTCTATTGGGGAGACCCCCTTTTCAATGACTTATGAGGTCGAAGCTGTTATCCCTCTGGAGACCAGATTCCCAACGTTGAGAACCAATTCATTCAGGCCGAGTAGCAATAACGAACGGTTAGATAGGAGTTTGGATTTGATTGAAGAAAAAAGGAAAAATGCAATGGTCCAATTGGCGCATTACCAACAAAAGCTCAGACAGAGTTATGATGCCAACGTAAAGCTGAGGCCTTTAACACCTGGTGATCTAGTGCTCAAGAAAGTTGTAGGTACTGCGAAAAATCCAACTTGGAGGAAATTAGGACCTAATTGGGAAGGGCCATACCGTATTACCTCAGAGGTTGGCATTGGGGCATACTTTTTGGAAGATCTAGATGGACATGTAATACCGCGCCCCTGGAATGTAAACAACCTTAAAAGGTATTATTATTAATCGAATGTTTTCTTTGATCAAAATGTTTATTTATTGCATAAAGATTTCATCATAAGTGATTCTCCTAAGTGTTTAAATTTAAATCCAATCATGCCTGAAGTCCTCGGACCAGATGATACGGGTTAGTTAACACCATGCTACAATTCTCCTAAGTGTTTAAACTTAAATCCAATCATGCCTGAAGTCTTCGGACCAGATGATCTGGGTTAGTTAACACCTTTCTTACAATTTTCATAAGTGTTTAAACTTAAATCCAATCATGCCTGAAGTCCTCGGACCAGATGATCTGGGTTAGTTAACATTCCTCTTACAATTTTCATAAGTGTTTAAACTTAAATCTAATCATGCTTGAAGTCCTCGGACCAGATGATCTGGGTTAGTTAACACTCCTCTTACAATTTTCAGAAATGCTTAAACTTAAATCCAATCATGCCTGAAGTCCTCGGACCAGATGATTTGGATTAATTAACACTCCATTACGGTTTAGGTGGCACCCCATTACGATTTTCATAAGTGTTTCAGCATTCTCTTACGATTTTCTTATTAATATTCAAACTTAAATTCAATTATATGTAAAAGGTATTTAAATAAACTAACTTATGATAGGCCTCTTCGGTCGTGTATTTAGTTCAGGATCAGTGCTTAGTAATACTCTCTGTAAGTGCTATGCCAAAGCCAATTTAAGTAGGGCATTGTTTCTTATGTTCATTAACAATTCTTATGCGATCCATTTTTCCATTATTCATATAAGCTATTTGCATCACTAGTAGGACATTATTGTTGTATCTGCGCAAGTTACAGTAGTTATCGGTCGAGCGTTATTTGTAACAACAATAAGTCTCATAATACGTGCAATGAAGATATAGGAAACAAAAGAAAAATGATTTCATTGATGAAAAGAAAATACTTAGCAACTCCTTACATAAAAAAAAAAAGTACAATTATGGAATAAAACTCCTAAATATTTAAGTCTTCATTTGGGGGGCCGAGGGGTCAACAGTCTGGCTAGACTAGGCAGCAACAACGTTTGGGGCTCGGTCTTTAAGTTCAGGGGGAGTTTTCTTCTTTCCCAAGCCTTTACCCTCATCCTGAGTATCCTCAGCTGGCTTGCCCTGACCATCAGGCTGACCAGAATCTTTAGGAGCTTCAAGAATGGCAAGAGGGATTTGGCCGACCAGAGGTTGCTTTGAGATCTCTGGGAGCTGCTTGGGAGGAGAAGAGTCAGAATCTGGGAGTTCACAAATATCAAGATCGTAGTAAATGCTCCTAGGTTGCCTCAAATCAGAATCTGCAGAGACCCCAGCAGCATCCAAGGCTTTACCCCAGGTTATATTGCAATAATCTCTGCAGACTATGGAAAACTCCTCTGTGAGTCTGATTTGGGTCTCCTCCACCCCTAGCTTGTATGCCGCCTGCTTTTCAGCCTCAACTGCCTCTTTGGCCAATTGGGCAGCCTCCTTGGCCAATCGGGTAGCCTCCTTGGCTTGTTGAAGCTCAGATCTAAGACCTTTCACCAGCTGTTTCTCCGTCTCCAAATTAATCTTGGTTATGTTCAACTACTGGCGTTGGTCTTCGGCCTGCTTCTTAGCATTTTTAAGACCAGCATCAAGACTATTCATCTGCCTGGTCATTTCTTTCAGCTGCTCGGACAGCTGAGAATAATCTTCCTTCAAATTACCCAACGATTTTTCTACCTCGGACCGAGAATAGGCCTCTGCCTGGGCCGCATTGTGAGCATTTTATTCCACTCTTCAGCCACATAAATTTGCTGGGTAATCTACATGGCAGAATGAAACATTTCAGTTTATTTTTTTTAAAAAAAAATGAATAAAAATGAACAGCAACTTAATTGAAGAAGTGGATGAATTCATTTACCATGGCCAAATCCCTTTTAAGGGATAGGAAGAGTTTATGTTGGCTGAAGCGCCTGTAAGCCTCCATATTCTTGGGCAGTAGGAGTGGCTGCTCCAGGGCCTTAGCGATAAGACCTGCCTTCCCCCTTTGATAGTTTCTGACGGTGGTGTCCCAAAGGAAAGGAGCACCATCCAACTCCAACTTGGGGGACCAGGTACGGTGTCCTCGGCGCACCTCAGCAACGAGAGAGTCATCTTGACTCTCAATGGACGAAGCCTTTTTGCTCCGTTGATCCTTAACCACCCTCTGTTGTTTAGCCCCTTTTGGAGGCACCACCTCAGTTTCTTCGGAATTTGTAATAGGTCTTTTCTTCTTTGAATCGAGGACTGGCTTGATTATGAGATTAGCAGGAAGCTGAGGAGGGGGTGTAGGAAGATTAACAACTAGTTGAGACGTACTGGTCTCTTTGGCCCCAGGTGCTTTCTTCCTAGTCTTCATTAAGTCCCTTAGACTCGCCATGTCCTCTTCTTCTTCCGAAGAATCGTCTGGGAGGGTAGTTATCAAAACAGGAGTGCGAACGCTGAATTGCTTGTCAATCTCCTCCTCGACGTCCGAAACTGGAATCACTTGAACCTCTCCTAATGCCTTTCCTTCGAACTTGAACTTGTCGATTTGCTCCTCAAGTGAAGAGGTCAAAGAAGCAACTCCTTCCCTTTCTGCGGCTGCTTCCAAAGGAACTTGTTGAACCGACTGGATGAGTTGTGGCACACCCTGCAGATTTGGATGTGGTACTGGGGCAAGATCGAATGGAGCTAAGAAATTTGGCTAAGAGACATCTATTCGATTTATACGGTAGTCTCCTTGCGTTATAGCGTTGCCGACCGGCTGAAAATCGCCTGATTTTGACTTGAAACCGAGAATAAGATGGACAGCCCGAAGTTGCCTATCTTCACTTATAAAGATCTCTAATCTCAGTTGATAGTTAAGCACGACAACATTAGTTAGGCTGAGCCGAGGAGCAACTTGCCTTTTATCTGCTAACATCACAACAGAATTAGCCATAATCAGAATCCCAAAAACATTGATTCAAAGAAAATAAAAACCATGTTATGTGATGAGGATCCTAAATCTATTGTTAGGAAACCTAAATCTGGGATATCTCACCTGGCTCTCCTGGCTGGGTTGGGCAATGAAGATCGTCATGCCACGCGCCCGAGACTATCAAATAGTCGTCTTTCTTCCCCTTGTTAGACTTGGGAAGACAGGAAATGAGCCTAACGATGTCGGATTGGGATTTAAGATAATATTCCGCTCCTTTCTGGCTATGACATTCATACATATGTACTATGTCAAGCTAGGTGAGCCCCAGGCCTAAATAACGATTCAAGGCGTCAGTCGCTCCTAGGATCCTAAAGACGTCAGGCGCGCACTGATCAGGAGAAAGCCTATGGTTATGAAGATAGTCTCTTGTGATTGAACCCATAGGGAGAGTCATTCCCCCTTCTATGAACGCTATCATAGGGATTACGACTTCTCCCTCTTTTCGGTTGGTTAATAACCTTTTCGGAGGACAATACCTCAGGTTCACTTCCTGAGGTATGTCATATGTTTTCTTAAATGTCTCTATTAAGGCAGGACTATCAACTAGATACTTAAATCTACCCATTTCTGAGAAACAGAAGGAAACACACAGAATAACAACTGGGAAATGAAAAATTTTAGGGCTGAGGACACTGGCCGAGAAGAACACGAGGGATTTGAGGACATTAGAACTTACACAAAATGAGTTGGGGAATGATCCTTAAATCCTTGGAAGGATTTATGGGGGTTCTTAAAGAAATGAAATGGACGATTTGGAAAACTTGATGAGCTTGAGTGTTTGAATTCGCTGGAGACTAAGAAATTGCAAAGTAGAAAAAGAAATGATCTTCTTTGAAGCTTTATATAGGGGCTAGAAAGTGGGTGGGAGTTATCCCACCCAGATGTTGAGGAAAAGTGTCGTTTGTTGGATCAATAATTCACCGTTGGATGTCGAAGACATAGCGTCGTCTGGAGTAATTAATAGCGCTTCGTGAATACCAAAACGTCAGCGACAATGATGAAGCGGCTAAATCTATGCTCCCACGTGTGTAAACTCAGGTATTTTTTCACATTTTTAGCCTTTATCTTCTGTAACAAATCAAAATCTTACTCTTTCTCCTCGGATGCGAGAGAAAAATTAAAATTTTGAAGGGCTATTATGGGGGTGAAAGCCCAAATTTATGTCTTGGGCCTAGGGCACTATTTGAAGACTGAGGTATGTCCGAAGAGGAGTATATGATTGATAAGGATCCCAGGTGGGAGAAATATGCTTGGAAATGATCAAAGAATATAGTCCGAAGAGTGTGTCCTCCTCGGATATGAAGCATATCGATCAAGCATGAACCTGGGAGGTTTGAGTGACTTTCCTGGCAATTCCGATGATAAGTGTGAACCTCAGGCACGTATAAAGATGATAAGAACAAAGAAATATCTAAAAGAAAAGCTGCTACCACCGCATTAATTGTGCTGCATCAACTTTTCTGGCTGCATTAATGTGGAGCAGACCTCTGAACAGTGTAGTCTCAAGTACCACCACTCATGGAGAATCGACGAAGATACCTGATGGGACATATACTCAAGTGAACGTTTAGATGAAGAACAAGTGGACGATTAGGATAATATAGAAGAAAACTATATAAGTGTAAAAGTCCTCTTAGAGAAAGGAGGAGGAAGAAAAAGAGTCTGTAGCTCTAAGAATTGCATCAGCCTTTCAAATACTAATTTATCTCTTCGGTCATCATTTTATTTGAATTTCACGTGTGTTTTTATACTTGTTCATCCTTTGGAATTTGCACTATACGTTGCTTAGATCACTCAGTCTAGCTCTTTCATCTACTCTCTACAAATTCATTGTATTGGGCTTGTTGGGCTCATATCCAATATCTTTTGGGCTTGGGCTACAAATTGAGACCCTACAATGATAATCCAAATCAATTTTTTTTTTGATAATGATAATCCAAATCAATTTTTTTTTTTGATAATGATGATCCAAATAATTTAATTACCTAATCTTTCCACTTCTTTATATGCATCACTACTAAAACAAGATAGCCATCTGTTCAAGCCAAACAAGAAATTAAAAGACCATCATCTCTTTTCTCTATTTTTCTAGCCATGGAGAGCAAAAAGACCAAGGGAAAACAAAAGATTGAGATGAAGAAAATAGACAAAGAAGTTGATTGTCTTGTTACTTTCTCAAAACGTAGGTCTGGACTGGTATCAACAAAAAAGCTAGTGAGTTGTGACTCTATGTGGTGCTGAGGTTGGTGTGGTAGTTTTCTCACCAGCTGGAAAGTCCTTTTCATTTGGTTATCCCTCAGTTGAGTCTGTGGCCAACTGCTTCCTAAAGCAAAACCCTTCACAAGCCCAAGAGGATAGTAGTAGCCATCCTTTGGAGGCTCAATATTGGAGGGTGAGAATCAATGAGCTCAACCAACAATGCGATGAGCTTCTCAGGTAACTCAAGGCTGAGAAAAAGCAAGAAAAGGCACTTCAGAAACTGAAAAAGGCAAGAGAAAACGCAAACGCCAGACGCAACACAGACGCGTTCCTATCCAAACTCACGCTTAGTTATAGTTTATTTTCATTATTTCAGGTTTTTTAAAATTGAAAAAATAAAATGAAAATGGAGCGAAAACTGAATATTTTTTATTCTCCTCTTTTTGGAATATGTAGTGTGGGATTTAAAGATCTTATGATTTTCTGCAAATTATTAATTAACTTCTATATTTTCTTCATGTACCATAAACATTAACAATGTATATTTATGAATACTCTCTTGTTACACAGTACAAATCCAGCCACTTAATTATATTTTTAGTTGTCACTACCAATTTTTATTTATTTATTTATCTGTCAACATGCTTATCAAGGAAAATAGGAACTCATGGAATCAAGGATATAAACTTGTTTTATGTGTTTCAGTTTGTGATGCACAAATTATAATTTGTTGAGTGTCTTTTCTCCATATCAAACTTTGGTTGCTTTATAAAAATTTTAATAAATATAAATAATGTCTTATTTCCTCTTTTCACATAAATAGTGAGTCCCACACTCCCACTAGTTAAATTTCATGGTAAGATATACTATTTAGATGAGAGTAGAGAGTATGACATTAGGTTTTTATATTTGATAGTTAGTTTTGACTCTTCCATTTGTGGTTATAGAGAGTTGGAATGCATTTTCTCCATATTAAATCACGGTTATGCATATTGTTGTCAAAAAGTGAATCTTATCTTGAATCGATATATAAGTTTTTGTGTCATGTATTGTAAAATACATCTAGAATATTATAAATAATAATATTATAAATATAAGATATACATCTATAAAAAGATACGAATTACAAGCTTGAGACATAATCAATATATGACCAATTATATCATCATTTATACAATAATATTTTAGAAATTCAACTAAAAAATTTAATTAAGATATATTTACAAAATCTTCAAAATAATCATATTTTCAAGTTACAATGCATCAAGTAGGTAATTCACACCATATTAAAATACATCACACCAATAGTTGTCTTTTTCATAATCTTGCCAAAACATAATAGAGTTATAAATTGCCTTCAAACTAGTATATATAAGGGGGAAAGTCATCCAATTAAATTCTAACAATCACAAACTAAAAACAAATGGTCCAATCTAAAGTCTCCATCAAACCCCAAATATGAAGAAGAAAAAATGAATCATAATGAAAAACGAAACAGAAATTATTGTTCAATACGATATACGCCTGACTTGAATAGATTTGGAAAATAAACTTACTAATCATACAATTTATGAGCATTTTTATACCCACAAACAATTTGAAATTCTTTACAAGTGATTTGATACCTACTCTTTGGTATGATACACACCACCCCCATTTCTAGCAATTACGGTCACACAGTGTTAGAGATCCAAGAGTGATGATTATAAAGTCAATACTTGATATGATCTATGGTTAAATGAGTAAATAACTATGGTTGAAACGGCAGGATGTGTTTTGTCAACATGTGAAGTACTTGTGGGGTTCAAGAGATGCCCTAGTGGTTTGAGCCCCACTTGTGGTGCCAGGACACTTGTGGTTTGAACCCCACCTATACCTAATAAATAAAAAACATGTGAAGACTTAATTTGTTTATTCCACGATAGATATTGGTTGTGCTCTTTCAATTTGTGGGTATGTTTATATCGATTATGCCATTGGTTGTGTATTATGTAGCTCCTATACTTTGTATTTCAAGCCTCAACATATCCAAAAAGTATTTTTTACTTTCCAATGTTGGTTGTTTCAGGATACTCAGTCCATTAACGAGGCTCCTCTTAGTGCTAGTGAAGTACCAAGAGAGAATCAAAATGCTCTGGTCATCTGCAAGAGTGAGAGAATGGATGATTATCCTTCGCCGTGCTTGGCTAATCCAAGACCCAGACCACTATTAAGGTATAAAAAAAGGCGTAATAATGAATTGAACTCTAACCATTCCAATGGCTTAGAGACTTCAACTAGGACAAGTCAGGATCATTGCTCATCTACAACAACCACCACCACCGCCCCTGCAACAAGAAGGAATTTCCTTTCTAAACTCGTGGAATATTGTCTATTAGAATCTATTGAACCCAAAGAGAGTCTTTCGGTTTCTCCTTCATTTGATATTGCTAATCTTGATTCGTCCGTGCCTCCTAGCTGCTTGAAATTCATACAAGATCTGCAAAATGAGATACATAAAATTTCAATAGAGAGGAAGACATTGAAGTCTGAACTGAGGAATGCCCAAACCGTGTTTAACATCCTTCAATCTCGAATTGATCTTCTGAACAAGGAAAATGAGGACTTGAAGAGGAGTGTCCGAGATGTCAAGTGACTGGTAGGCGTATGTTATGTGAGTTTTGCAGCCCTTGGCGGGCTTTTCCCTCTCACATCAGTTGATCTGGGATCATGTATTCTAGGGTCAGGAACATTTTACTGTTTGAACATTTGTTTGTAAGAATGTCAAACTGTAATGTTGTATCGGCTATCGAAGCCTTTGTTCTGAAAAATAGGTAATGTAGACTCCTTGGTTCAAAATTTAAGACTTATACAGTCTTAAGAACCCAAGCCTGCAACCTAGGCTCACAGAAAAAATTGGGTCAATAGCATTGCCCCCATGACAAGTTTGATGGTGATGCGCTGCTGTATTTTTTTTTCAAGGATTTTTATGAATGGTGGATTAGCTGAAACTTAAAGAGATGATAAACTGGACTAGAAGACATCATAACTTCTGAATCTTTGTTGATAGTGATGGGTTCATCTCCTACGAACTACATGTAGTGCGAAGATCATGTGATAAGCAAGTCTCAATCAAGCGAATTTAGTTGTGTACGTGAATGCGTTAGGTGTATTTGTTGACACATGCAACTATTTATTTATTTTTATTTTGATAATGAACCTCATCACGATAGATTTCACTAAAAGTAAAATAATTTGTCAACCACCATATTAAAAAGAATAAGACAGTAGACTATAGAGAGCTCTTTGTGGATCTGATTAGGAAATTCCCAAAATTGTAGGATTTGACAATTAGCACAAAATATTAAAAAAAGAAAAAGAAAAGAGTTATACGTTAGTGAAATTACAAATTTTATTATATTAATCTTTCAAAATCACAAGTAATTTTTTAAACACAAGAAAAATAAATAAATAAATAATTTTTTTTTTTTTTTTTGAGAATCAATTTATTTTATTATTTAAATTATTATGTTGTTGATATGTAACACTAATTATATTCATTATAACATGTGTCTTTAATTTTATTTTATTTTTAGCATAAAATTTGATAATATTTTTTCTTTTGTTGAGAAAGTAGTAAATTTGATAGTAGTTTGAACCTTTTTTTTCATATATAATTTCTCAAAGGTAGGAAATATTCTATATTCAATGGCATATATATAAGCCGTAGTCAAAAGCCCTTGGCCTACTTGCAAGGGCGTTTCAAACTCAGCCATATAATCTCTCTCTCTCTTTGGGATGTAGGATCCCCCTATAAGTACTTTGTTTGATAAGTCTTAGCTCAAGCTTTTTCATTTCACACACTTATTTGAGGTGCTGTGGAGCCAAGTCTATTCTCCATCTCTTTCCTTATGATTTCCCTTCTAGACAGAATTCAACTAATATGGACTCGTATCAAGAAAATAAATCAAAGAAGAGAAGGTATGTCTTTTAACTTTTCATGGGCTGTAATTTATTTTCATTTATGATATCTTGTTTAGTAAAAGAGTTAATGATTGTTCTGGCCAAGGATTTTATAGCTTAATTAATGGCGTTACCGGGATTTAAAACCCCCTTCATTATTTATGATTCCAAGATCATTTTTCATGTGCTAGACACCTCTCTCCCTTGGTAATTAATTTTCAACCAAACATATATATAAATTTTTTTTGTTTTGTTTTGTTCTTTTTTTTTTTAATTTAAATTGAATTTTTATATATATTCGATCATTTGTTATTTACACAATAAGAATGTTTTACTTTGGGAGTGTTCTTTTGGGATTCTAAAGATTTTCCATCTTCTAAGAAAATGGTTATCATATTTGTTAAGCTTGTTAATTTTCTCTTATATTTATTTTAAGTTAAATAATTTTTCATAAAATTTTATGTCAAAAGGTATAGTTCATTATAGCTTACAAATGGATAGTTCTTAATTAATGACGGGTTCATATCTATCTTAGAGGTTCAAGTGATAACTGAGTGACAATGATATTTTTTATGGTGTCTCATCACATACTCTCACTCTCACTCACACAAACAAAATGCACATAAATCTTGATTTGAAGTCATAATTAATGTGCAATTTGAGTGCGTGTAAGGGTGTGTATAAAATGGTGTGAACTAGTGTTCAGTCTTTTTTAATTTATTAGAGCATTCTTTGTAACTCATGTAAATTTTTTCAACCTTTTAACTTGCAGTGAAAACTTCAATAGTAAAGTTGATCATGGAAAATGAATCACATTCTCACATAGTAGATGAACACTGCACTTTGGATCAAGATGTCATCTCGGGGATATTAGCAAGATTGCCAGCAGAAAGCCTTACCCAATGTGAAAGGGTTTGCAAAAGTTGGTTTAGAATGATTCATGATCCAAACTTCGTACACAGATCTAAGCAAGTATTCATCACTTCAAATTTTTTACTTAAAATATCAGACAATTTCTGGTTCAATTATTTTAATATTGAAGATGCCTATGATGGGCTGATAATGCTTAAAAATCAATTTATAATGGCAATCTCCACGTCTACAATCATAACACCGGCCAGATGAGCACCATCCCTCATGTGCCACTAACGAGTTCAAGTTCAAGGAACTTCTATTCATTGGTATATGATGTTTCCATCCAAAAGTACAAGATAGTTTGCTTTTGTTTGAGTAAGAATATGGTCAAGTGTTATATATATGTTATGGATAGTAATGATGATGAAGCTCCTGCTGCTTGGAGGGAATTGAGCTTTTCTTTCGTGTTAAACTTTCTGATTCATCCCCATCAAACACAAGCCCATAAAATTTTTGATGGAGTTGTGTGTAACGGGGCATTGAATTGGATGGAAAAATATGAAACAAATAGGATGCAATATGTATCATCATTAGACATATCAAGTGAGAAGCTTAGGGAAAGAATTAAGTTGCCATCCAAACCCAACACGTGCAACAAGAAAAGACTCAACTGCAAGTTATTAGCTTTCAATGGATTTCTTTGTTATGCTAATCCAAGCTCCAAGGATGGGTTTGATTTTTGGGCCTTGAGGGATTGGGTTAAACGTAAACCTATTTGGACCAAGCAATATACATTAAACCTTTTGTCGATGATCTGCAAGCCCAAAACTTTGAAGAGTTTCATTCAAGATAGTTTTTTACCTCTTGCAATATACCAAAATTTCAACTCTTGTTCGGTAGAAATCATTATACTAGTTTGCCGCAAGTTGTTTATATACAATGTGAAGAGTAAAGAGTTGAGGGCTGAAGAAGAAGGATTACTGGATTCAAGCTCTCTTCCTTGTTTTTCCAAGTTTACTCATCTTTTGTACTGGCGATTATAGCTCATACCAGTATAAGAAGATAAAAGACATTTGTTTTTAAGTTTAATTCAAATAAAGTAGATAGGATTAGGATTGCATTCTTTTTTTTTTTTGTTGAGGAACTAGGATTGCATTCTTAGTTTCAAAGTTGTGTTGCATTTACCATTAAATTCAAGTCCTATAATGTAAAATAGGAGGTTGATCTTGGTTGTCATGATTCATGAGGTTACATATTCATTAGTATTTAATATTTACTCTTTAACTATTTATGTACGTGAAAATGTATGAAAAACCCAAAAGGTCTCTCTTTCTTTTAGTAGATTGGTTGTCACAAATAAACTAATTAAACTCAATTTATTATTTCTGTCTATAACTGTTTGTATTCATTTATGGTTTGTGGTTAAAAAAAAATTCTTTGGATAGATGTGCTCAAAGATAAAGATTTGATTTTTAATTTTTTCTTTGGTTAAATGACTTAATATAGTATGAAATGACTGTTTTTGTTCATGTTTTCATTTCAAATTTATAATATCACAATTTTTTTAATTGTTAGCAAAATCTTTAAAACTCAAATTATCACGTGTTATTAAATTTAGTAACAATGCTTTGTAGGGTTTTTCTTTAAACTAATTTAGAGAGAAATCATGTCCTTTACATAATCACTTTTCAAAAACACTTACATTAGATTATCTATTATATACTCTATTTTATTTAAATAATTATTTTTATTCTTTATTATTATTATTTTCATTTAATCTCTCTCTCTCCTCTCAAATTTAAAAACACCCACATAACTCTCTCACCTTCTCTTAACCCAAACCCAGAGCTTCTCACCTCTCTCTCAATTGCTGTTGTTGCTATGCTTATTCTTGTATGTCGGTTCTTTGATGATTTATATGGATTTTGTATTTAGGTTTAATGAGTATGGGATCTAGATTTAAGATAGGTTTGATGAATTTGCAAAGATTGCTGGGATTCAAGAGGAGATAATGAAGGAAGAGAGCTAGAAAAGGGAGAGAATTAGATGGGAGAGGTGATCCTAAAAAAAAAAAAAAATTTAAACATGTGTCCAAATTCCAAAACCAAATCCCCCCCCACCCCCCCAAAAAAAAAGAAAAATAAAAAAAAAGAAGAAGGAAGGATTTCGTCCCTTTTCGGCATACTGTTTTGTTCCATGATGTAATTCTTTTGTTTAAAAAAAGGAAAAAGAAAAAGAAAATTTAAGTGCAATGATACATTGATACGTACATACAAAAATATTTTAAGGGAGCAAAAGAAAATATTTAGAGAAGATAAAAGTAAAATTTTGGTTGCTTTTGAGGGAACAACTTTCGCGAAAACAAAAGATACGAAGGGATAAATTTTGAATTTATCTAAAGAAATCTTGACCTCTTAAATCTAATTTGAATCAAAATTCTTTGATACTGCCCATTCAAAAGATTAATTGGTATAAATTTAGTATTTTACAATAGAGTTTGTAACCTAATAAACTAATAAGATTAGGATCCATAATCACTCTAGGACTCCAATTACAAAATATATATGCTGTAACAATGTGTTACTATAACATACAAAACACTTAAGCTAACTAAAGCACAAATATTGGAGTCCCAATTCGTTCTCATCTCCACTTAACAATGGTATAAATTGCACAATGCACCATGCACCATGCACTATGCACCATGCACAAGCCATTAAACACTAGTACTATACACCCTCTAGCCATGAAACCCTTCACTCTAATAATCTTCTTCGCCCTAGTAACCGCTTATGGCTCTTACATTATTTCTCCTCCTTTGGCATCGCTGTCCCTTCGGCCACCATACTCGGTGGCATATGAGTCTTGCAAGAGAAGCTACGCTCTGTAGCGTCGTGCTCAGGAGTGCTCACCACACTGATGAAAATCTCATCAACCAAAATTTTGAATTGCAAATTTGTCCGTCTTACAGGATCTGAACTTTAGTTTGTTACTTAAAGACAAAATATTTTACTGCTTGAGCTGTAAAATATTTTAATTATAAGCATGTAGTGGGTGAAGTATCATGCATGCAAGGACCTTCTTAACAAAATTCATACCAAGCAAAGCCAAAATATCACTCATTGACTAATAATATTTGAACTGTGTTGTAAATTAACCTGAATATCTTTCTTTTCATATTTGTTACAAATTTGGCATTAATAATAATAATAATAATAATAATAGAAACAACAATGTTTGTTAATAATTAACTTTAAAATGAGCTAATGAGAACTTATGATAAATATATCTCACATAAACAATTAAAGTGTTGCTAGGGCTACGAGGAAATCAAAAATTAAAAAAAAAAACTAAATAAAATAAAATCTTACCAAAAATATGCATACAAAAAACTGCAAGGCAAGGCAACAATTGTTTTTTTTTTTCTTTATCATACATAGGAAAGCAAAATACATAAGTTGGGTAGAACTTAGGTAAAATTTCTTAGGTAGAATCATAGAATACATTAGGTTTTCTAATTGAATTCAAACGCAAAACTGTATTGAATTAATTTTTCTTAAAAAGATAACATTGTTTATGATGTATTGAATAAATAGAGCCATGTGTTTTAGTTTAATTGTGGATCTAAATCTAATATACTACATCAAACTATATCTAAGTTTTACCTTACATATAGATTTACCTATCTAAAATGTGGTTTTAAAGTCGTGGAGCTTTTCGTTAAAGTCCTTTAGAATGGAGAGAATCCAAACATCATTTGTTGCAAAAATAAAAAAATCATTAAGCTGAGTAAAAGCAAAATAATGAATTTTTCATGACCCGAAAAAGAAATTCTTTAATATTTTGCTTAGAAATACAAAATATGTGTTTAAAACTAGAAGTTCAGTACAACATAACTGTCCATAGGATGCACATAATTCATAAAGGGGTTCCAATATTGTCTTTGTAAAAACAAGGTAACAAATATTGGGATATCTACTTTTCTTGTTTGTATCCTACATTTGTCAAAATGTCCACATAGTGGTTCGCTTCTTAGATAAGAGATATGTCTAACTATCATCTCTCAATGTCTTCCGAAGATGTTTTTACAATCATGTGTTGGGAAGTATAGTTTGGAAAATTGTTTAAATTGATTAACAAAGTTACAAAGCAATATCAATAATATATTAGTAAAACAAGATATGCTCAAATTAATTTATAAGCAAAATAGATAAGTGCAAAAGTATATAAAATCAAGGATTAAGTAAAACTTATCGTCGAGGTATGGAACTAAATCCGTTGTCCTTAAGAAGCGATTTCGTCCCCATTGAAATGAATCCGTTAGTGCAGATAGCTTAGGCGGTCGCTCTTTAGGAGACAATGGCAACTGTATTAATGTGCACTCACAAACAGAGTTTCGAACTCGTCACAAATGCCCAAGAGAAAATTTTCAGTAAAAATAGAGGAGCAAAAGTATCAAAGTAATAAGTGTTTTTATTATTTTAAACTAATCTCATATATGCAGAACTTGATAGTCTTAGAGCTCTTAAAAAGGAAGTAGCTAAAGATGATTAGAGTGAAAAGGAAAAGGCAAAAAGAAAGGAATTTTTCTTTCCCATTGATGCCGCAAGCTACTATGTATTTTCTGCAAAAAAGAGGATGGTGCAGCTTACTAGTTTTCTAAGGAAATATGAGATGATTGAGGATTTTGTTTGCTGCCAAAAATTCCCAATCAAAGAAAATTCTAGAACATGGGCTTGGGCTTTACAACAAAATATTATGGGCTTAACTTTTGAACATACCCAATTAATTTTAAAACATACCCAACATCATGCACATGATTTGATATCAGCTTTGCAGTTGAGTATTACATTATTAATTGACCAAGAACGTGGGCGGCGCTAGCCATGTTCCAGGGGGTTCAAATGAACCCCCTGACTTGGCAAGAAAGAATATATAAAATATAAATATAAAATATTTATTTTGTTTTGACCTTCTAAGATAAAAATTAGAAAACTTTGACCCTAGTTTTTTTGAATAACAACTAAAATAACCTTAAATATAATCCTCTTACTAATATTTTGGAATTTTTTTTTTAAAAAAAAAGAGAGTCTGACAACAAGCTAATTTAATCTAAAACCTTGGAAATAAAAATTAATTACTGAATTTGAAGTGCTTTTAATTTGTTATTTGTTGAGTAGGTATTAGGGGCGTAGGACAAGCTAAGAGTGATTGCATGAAGACAAAAACAAATGTTAACACAACAAAAATTTTCTTAGCATCTATCTGGGAATAGTTTATCCAACATTTTGCTTAAAGTATAAAATAAGTAGGAAATCACATGAAACCCACAAACAGAAAGAAAAAAGATGAAGTAATAAGTTGGCTTATAAGCAAGACCCAACACACTTAATATAGTTACAAAGAATAATAGTTGTCAAAGTTGAGTTGAATTGTTAAATACAAGAATTGTAAAGAGTTAAAACAAACTAATAGATAGAAGTATTCTGAGCAATGATAATTAAAGTTCATTTAGCAGTAATAATTAGTAATTTTATTGTATTTGAAAACAATGGATGATTTTCAAGATTTTATCTTAGCAATAATAATTACTATATGTTCATTGTATTATAAAACTATATGTCAAATGAAAAAATAGTTTACATTTTATTTTCTTGCTAATACTGTGGACAAATTTGTAATAAAGAAACATTGTAAACCACAAGATTCATTTTTTATGTAAGATTTATCTTTTTATCAACCCTTTAGAAAAAAATTCTGGAGCCACCACTTACCAAGAAGCAACAAAAAGGGAATCTGTTTGTACTTTTTCTTAATTTTGCCAATATGTTGATTGTCCAGAAATCCTATACAAAGAGAACACACTATCCATTCATCCATTCTTCATTACTATCCTTGAGAAGGTGGCCAAAAAATAATAAATAAATACATAATTATCGTATAAAAAGAAGCATACCAGACCATGATTGCCAAATAAAAGTAATAAGCATGAGGGTAAACTAACATACCACCCCTATAGTATATCCTCACAATATAAAAACTATTATGTGGCTTATTTTGTGACACTTCTCTTACGGTTTGCTTTTTTGACTTTTTCCTGCACATTGAATTTTACCATAGTAGGAATAGGAGAGTCCTGATATGCTTTTCTCCATAAAAATATTTCTTGATTAATACATCACAGCCTAAAAAATCTTGCATGCTCAGTCCTACATTCTTGTTAATAAATCGGATTTTAGTTAAGTTTGTTTTAATTTCTCTTTCATGGATGAAAGTGAAACCATTATTAATATTTTTACCCCTCATTGAGTTTGAATCATATTCATTTATATAGATGTTTTACTTAATTGGTTGCTTTGAAATTGAGGCATGAAGATATTTTGGGATGTAGCAGTTTCAACTTGCAACTGCTGCTTGAATTATATAATTATAGTCATAAAATATTGGATTTTTTTTGTTTCTCTTGTTTGTGTCATCAAGTTCTCCATAATTGAAGTCACCTGATGAGATATATGTAATTGTTTTGTAACAACAGCATACCAAATACCGTATCTGGAGATAGCCCTTACGGAACAGAGATGTATCAAAAAGATTCAGGCAGCATGCAAAAGCTCGTGTTCAGTAGATATGATCCTGCAGAGCTTGATCCCTTGTTCACTCCTGGTACCTTTGTGGATGCATTCTTTCAATAGATCCATATGACTATC
This sequence comes from Quercus aquifolioides, assembly GCA_019022515.1. Classification (NCBI taxonomy): domain Eukaryota; kingdom Viridiplantae; phylum Streptophyta; class Magnoliopsida; order Fagales; family Fagaceae; genus Quercus; species Quercus aquifolioides. Next base: position 2,992,476 of record CM032332.1, read on the forward strand.
AGCAGAATGCAGGCATTCGTTTGGTGGCAAAAAAATTGATTATCCATTCCGATTGATGAAAGAAGACAATCTCTAATTTGTTCAATAGGACCAGTTGCTCTGTAAATTTGTCATGTTGGACCAAGTAGACTAACATAAAGAAAGAAAATGTTTTTAATGTTAGGATGGAAAGGATGAGGACCATTAATACTGATGATTGATTGTAAGATATAAATGCAAAATTTGTTCGAATTTTTATGTTATATGTGGCCAACAAATTAATATAAACAGATTTACTCTTCGAAGTTACAGGCAGCAACTATAAATTGTATCTCAACCCGTTGCAAAGAACACGTGCGTATGTAATTTATGTTTGCAGTAATGGGATTGGTTGGAGGCGTTCTGAAGATTAAGTTAACACATGTAAAGAAAAAAGTTCTAAAAAGTCAAAATAATAATAATAATAATAATAATAAGGGATAAGAGTATACATATTTTTCTAGATTTTAACTTGTATGTAAAAATTAAAAAAATTTAAAGAAGTGGGATTATGATCTTAGTCTTTCTAAGTTTAGATTTTTTTTATTATATATTTTTAATATTTTTTATGCCTATGAAATACAAATTGGTGCATGTGCAATTTTGTATTATGGTTTTTTGTTTTTTTAAGAAGAAAATTTGAATTATATTAAAAAGAGGAAATTGGCCATAGTCAACTAGTAGTACATCATTTAGGTGTGGAGTAACATCTTCCATCCACACAGCTAAACTATTGACATGTCTTGTATGCCTAGCTAGGTTATGCACAACATAATTACCTTGTCTACAAGTATGAGAAAAAGAAATATGATTAAAGGTAATTGTATACAAAATAGCATAGGTAATCAAGAGGCCAAAAGAGGCAAATGAGTTGTCATTACCCTCTAGAGCTGTCATGAGTCATGACCACTTTCGAATCTCCCTCAAGAATGATGGAAGATAAGCCAATATCTTGAGCAAAGGCTAAAGCTCAAATAGTAGTTATAGTTTCTACATCTGCCATCAAAGGGGGGAGGGGGACTTTCTTTGATAAAGAAGCAATGACCAGACCTAGATTGTTTCGGATAACCATACCAATACATGCCTCGCTTGAATCATTGAAGACTACACCATCAAAGTTCACTTTGAAGACCGAGGGAGGTGGGGGTGACCAACTAACCTGAGTAGCAGTAGTGGGGGGCTTTGTTAATATGTGTTTTTCACTATATTATGTATGAGACATATATTATTATCATATTTTAATGTAAATAATTCTAAAATGGATTAAAAAAAACCCTTTATGGTGTTTCGGTGTACTTTGGCCAAATCATGAGTTGGTTAATGAAGGAAAATGGGTGAAGAACACTATTGCAGTAACCACAAATGTGGCAGCCATTTTTGGTGCTATCTTTAGCGTTAATCAATATTATGGATAAATTTGCTAGAATAAAAATAATTTTATTTTAAGATCTCCTATATATATATATATATATATATATATATAATCCCTAACATTTACTAAATCAATCCATTATATTTGTTTAAAAAATAAATTATAAGTAAAATAATTAGAGCAATACTTAGGTATAGGATTTAGGTGTTGTTCCTTAGGTTCCCATTTTTAAGATTCTGCCTTGTGGATTTTTTCTTATGGGATAAAAGCATATTTTTTAATTAAGTAGCCACATGGCTGAATATTAAGAGGAAAACCTAAGGAACAGCACCTAAAGTACTGTACCTAAGTTTTGAATTAACTACTATTTTTTTAGAAACTAATGCACATATTATAATAAATGATGTTCAACTTATACTCTAAAGTATCATCAAACCATAAAGTAACAAGTTGCATTTAATTATTTGATAATTCTCAAAACACAAAAATAAATCAAACCATAAAATTGAAAAAGTAATTGTGGGGGAGAAAAGCCCAACCAAGCGCATTGGGCCCAAGGCCCTATCCGAGGACCACTGTTTTCCGAAGAGATGAAAAAGCTCAGTTAGAGGCCCTGAGAAAGGAGCATGTCTGGAGAGGAGCATGGCCATGATCCGAGGAGATTCTCAATGGGCCGAGGAGCCCAATACCCTCGGATCCGAAGAATCTTGGTCTGACATGCGACCTATTGCAGCCCAAGTGATCCTCCTGACAGATGTAATGACGGAAATGAACCTCGGACACGAAAGAAAATAACTGGAGCAGAGAAATATCTAAGAGACAGACTTCAACCACCGCATTAAATGCACTGCATCTACTTCTCTGGCCGCATTAATGTGGAGAAGACCCCTGAACAGTATCAGCCCAGCTACCACCACTCACACAAGGCTAAAGAACACCTCTGATGGGACAGACACTCAAGTGGATGTCCGGATGATGAACAAATGGACGATCGAGATGAAGTGAGGGGATACTATATAAGAAGGAAAGCCCTCTGATAGAGGGGAGAAAAGGGGAAGAAAAAAGGAGAGAACTCCATTGTTGTAGTTCTGAGAGTTGTAACCCAAGTTTATTCAATACAAACTCCTCTTCGGATTTTCACATTTATACTTGTCTGAGAACGTTTTAATACAAACTCATCTGTAAACCCTGCAGTCTCATACTGTCAATTCATTACTAGCTTAGCTCTTTCACCCACTCTCTACAAATTTATTGTCTTGGGTTCAGTGGGCTCAAAATCCAGGCCTCCTTGGGACTGGGCTACAAAAACTGACCCTACAGTAATAAAAATAAACTTATATATATGATGGGTTGGGTTGGATTTGATGGGTTGAAAAAATTATCAACTCGATCCCAACCCAACCCGAGACTCAAGGGCAGCTTGATGCTTTTGAGGGCCTAAGGCGAAAAAATGAATTGAGGCTTTTTATCTCTATATATTAAAATGATTTAGAAAGTTAGTTATGACTTCAGAAAATATCAAATATACCCCTAATCTAATTAGATAATTTTTATTCCTAAAAAATAAAAATAGGGTTAAAATTGTAATTCAAAAAAAATTTCAAAAACAAAAAACTACCTTGGAAACATTTTTTCTAAAAATTAGGACACACTCTCTATATAAATATATCTCTCACACACATTTACTCCTTTTCAAAATCGTAAATTTTAGCTTCTTAAAAATCCATTCCCCTGTAACCTTACTGACAATAGAAAAATTCAAATTGAAAATTATGACATTAAACTCAAAAAAAAAAAAAAAAAAAAAATCTTCATCACATATGTGAAGTGCGTGTGATAAGGCTAGTATATTTAAATATTTTTTTGAGGAAATTTTATATATTTAACACAAACTCTTCTGATATTTTTACCTTAATATTTCAAAAAAAAAAAAAAAAAAAAAAAAACTAAGCTCTCTTATATTTCCACATTAATTAGAATCCCATTATTCTCTTTGTTTTCTCTCTCTAATCATGTTCTTTGACTTTGTTAAAAGAAAGCTTTCACACCATACCTCATTCTTTAACCTTCCATTATGGGCTTTGATACTTGTTATCATTGCAATATTCTTTGTTGTTCTCAGTGGTATCATTGTATGTCTATATTTCATTTGTTATCTTCGAAGAAGAAAGTCTTACAAAGCCAAATTTTGTATGTCAAATCCTATAGCTTCCAAGAATCATCCTTACCATAGTTCCAGCCTATCGTCCCTTGATAGGAGACTACTCTCACGTAACATGTACGAGATTGAGATGAACAATAGTAACAGTAGGAGCGGTAAGGGACAGCCAGTGTTGTTGTCTGATCCTTGGTCTAGTCAGAAACGTTGGACAGGGTCAGTAAAAAAATGTGATGTCACTGATTTGGAAGAGGTTGCTAGGTACTTGCCGATGGCTGAGGATGTTTGGAGGGGTTGCAGGTTTAGTTTAAAGGAGATTGAGATGGCCACCAATGGATTGGCAAAAGAGAATGTGATTGGAATGGGGGATAATGGGATTGTTTATCGAGGTATTTTGTTGGATAATACCCGAGTCACGGTGAAGAAACTAGTGAGTAGCAGGTATTGAGTATTTGTTTTTGTTTTAAAAAATACAACAGGATTTGAATTTACAGTGTCTGTTCTATGATATTACTTATTTTTTATGATTAGATAACAATATATCAATAGGTCTCTTTTTGGTGTAGGCAAGGATTTGAACCTAGGTCTATTACTCAACAACAAAGAGATTTTATCAATTGAGTTAACTACAATCCATTGATGAAAACTAAATTAGTTAATATACAAGTGGTATCTTTTACTTGTTAATAAAAAATGCAAATAGAGAAGTGTCAGTGTGTTACTAACCCAAAACACAAAAGTTACAATATATATGATTGTTAAGCTACTAAGAAAAATTCAATATGTTCATTAATTGTTTTTCTACTTTTCTGGTTTCAACATTTATTGATCGCACAGAACTATTGTAGACTAAGAGGCAGAGTTAGTTTGTGGAATTTCAAGCAAAATTAAATCAAAATGACAAAAAGGAGTTGAAATGCATGCTGATATCTTAGGTGCTACTAGATAAATATATATCTTGTAATCCTAGGTTAGTTCATTTCTATGTTCTGCGAGACATGATATATACCAAACACTACCTCAGTTTCCACTTAGCACAATGTATTCTTGGGACTGCATACTAACACAGCATTGAAATGCTCTACCTACTCAGTTTCCACTTGTAATCTCCAGAAAAAATATTTAACAACCAAAACTACACAAGAAATATACTGTAGAATCCTAATTCCTACAGTTATACCCATAATATCCAATTATTTGAGTGGTCAGGTTTTGGAATGGATGAGAATTTGCTAATTGGTAATGGATGAGAATTTACTTGTATATTGTGTTTAAATAGATGTCCGGGGTTGGTTTTTAAGTTTTTGACTTTTGACCCTCTTTCTGTTAGAAGAGGAAAGCTTGTGTATTTAGCTAGTGTGGATATACCTTAGATTGACTAGGTTAGACTTTTTTGGTTTTCACTTGCACACAAATTTCTCCAAGTTTGGCTGATATTGGGATTGGCAATATTTTAGTGTTCTATTGGTCACTACCCCTTCCAACATTCAAATAACATATTCTAGTATTTAATGAGTTTATTAAAATCACTATTTTGTTGATTTCAATGTAAAGGAGAAAAAGTATGTTTCATGTACTCATAGTATGTTATGCTGATTGTATCTTGCAATATACTCTGTTTTTACTTGGGCAATTTCCCCCCCTTAGTTTAATTTAAACAAATAGTGGTTGTTTGAGTGCTTTTCAGCAGACCATACGTTTAAATAGATGTGCCTTAGTATATCTAAATTTAAGCTATAGAATAACTTTATGTGAGTAATGCATCAAAACATGTAGAATTTTTTATCTTTGCAGAGATGATGCGGTAGGCAGGTGTGGGAGGGAAAACATCATCACCAAAGGATTGAGCTTTAAATCCACAGAGAAAGCGGACAAGATTTGCATCTCCAGGAAAATAAGTTTTTCAAAGATTTCTTGTTGGCCCTTAAGAGTTGAGTTTTCCTATTAGGAGTTCAACACAACAGCTACAGTTTTGGCGAGGGTAAAATAATACTTGGCTTGGCCAGTTTGCAAGCTCTTTGTGAATACAGCAATGGTGCATCTTGCTCCCAATTTCCTTTGTTCATATTTTATGAATGCATCCTTGTATGATTTGAGGCCTAGTAGTGCATGCAAGTTGTGCTATATAAGCATTGTTTAGGGGGATCTCTAGAGATAATTTTTCCTTTGTATTCTTGGGTGCTTCTTGCGGGGATGAGATAAATGGATACATTTTTTTGAAGATCGTTTCAAACGCATGGAAATTGTATTAATGTAATATAATAAACATAATAGCCTATGAAAAAAAAAATTGATGTTTTTTAAGCCTATGATTCACATGGCTTAAAAGCTGATTTGTCAATGTTAAATTATCGATCACCGGATTTAAAATTAAATGTTGTATGTGATTCTAGTCCCTCAATGCAGGTACATTGAAAACATATATATTTACATTAGCGCAAGACATGTCCAGAACATATATTAGTACTATTTAAATGTTCAAGTTCATGTACACCTTCTTCTCAAAAATAAAAAAATAAAAAAATAAAAAAAGTACATGTACACCTTACTTCGATAAAGGTGAAAATAATTAAGAACAAGGTTTATCCACTTCTCTAAAGATTTGGGTTTAATTAGTGGCTAATTTTGAGTCAAAAAACATTTAAACTTGAACTAAAATGAAAAACTATTAAGTATATTTTGGTAGGAATGGGGTTTTTCTTTTTTTATTTTTAGGTTTAGGGGGTATTTCAGTAATTTTTTAGGTTTTGGAGTTATTTTGGTCATTTTTTAGGTTTCGGAGGTATTTTGGTAAATTTTTGGGTTTCAGGGTATTTTGGTCATTTTTTAAGTTTTGGGGGTAATTTGGTCATTTTTAGGTTTTGGGGGGGGGGTATTTTGGTCATTTTTTTAGGTTTCGGGAGTATTTTGGTCATTTTTTAGGTTTTAGGGGTATTTTGGTCATTTTTTGGTTTTTTAGGGGTAATTTGGTCATTTTATGAGTTTTGGGGGTATTTTGGTCATTTTTTGGGTTTTGGGGAGTATCTTGGTAATTTTAAGGTTTGGGGGTATTTTGGTCATTTTTTAGATTTCGGGGGGTATTTTGGTCATTTTTTTTAGTTTCGGGGTTATTTTGGTAATTTTTAGGTTTTGGGGTATTTAGGTCATTTTTTAAGATATTAGAGTATTTTGGTCATTTTCACTTTAGTAGCATTTTGATAATTGGGTAATTGGGTGGGTTGGGGTTTACTCATAATAATTGGATTGTGTTAGATTTGAGTTAGAAGTAATTAGTTAAATGGGTTTTAATGGGTAAATGAGTTTTATATACCCAACCCAATTATGCCCATCCCAAACCCACCCATTTGACACCCCAACTTGTAAGTGATAGGGGGAATAACACTTTACCCACCTGTGGTTTGGCTAGTTTTAATTAAGCCACCTACGGTTTAAAAAATGTCACTTAACCTACGTGAGGTGCTCTCCGTTAGACATCCGTAACCCACCTCTCCCTTTTCACTGTTAAAAACAGGGGTAAATGTGTCTTTTTAATTATATTTTATGTCTCTCTCCTCTTTTCTCTCCTTCTTCTTCTTCACATAAAACATAAAAGAAAAATATCAAAAAGCAAGTCAAGAGATCGACTGAGCAACAGAGCAACCTGATTGTCTAATCGACTGAGATCAAAGTAGCGAAGAGCGATGGATCAATGGATTCAAATTTTCTAGGGTTAATGGATTTGTGGGTTTGAATTTTCTGGGTTGGTTTAAATTTCCTTATGGTTGGTGGGTTCAAATTTTTTGGGTTTAATGGATTTGTGAGTGTAACGAATTTCTAGGTTGGTTTAGTTTTTCCTACTCTGAGTTTTTAGGATTTGGTAGATTTGTTCTATCTATGGCTTCAAAAGAAGATGGAGAATCTTCTGGGTTCCTACAATAAAAAAAAAAAGGGTTCCTTTTTGTTTTCCCTTGCTATCTAGGTTTGTAATCGAAACTGATTTTTTTGTTTTGTTTTGTTTTTTTAAGGCAAGATTTGATGTATATTGTTGGTAGTATATACATCAAGAGGGAACCAATTATTGTGTTGATTGAACAAGATTCGGGTCACGAAATGGGATTTGGGTTTGAAGATTTGATTTCTAAGATGGTGAGAGAGAAGTCGTTCTTCAATATGTTGCTTCTAATTCTATTTTTATTGTGGTTTATATAGTAAAGGGGATTTTTTAACGGAAATGGCAGAGGTGGGTAACGGGTGTCTAACGGAGGTTACCTCAGGTGGGTTAAGTGATAACTTTTAAATCATGGGTGGACACTGTTAAAACGGGTCAAACCACAAGTGGGTAAAGTGCAATTTCCCCTAAGTAATATTATTGATGCTATTGTTGTTACCATTGTTTTTTTATGGGAGTTGTTACCAATGGAACTATTGTTATTATTATTATTATTTTTTTATGGGAGATGTTACCATTTTTTTTATGGGAAATTTGTACCTTGTAATAGTTTTATATGATAATTATATGGAATTGCAGATAAAGGAGGTAAGGCCAGAGGTGAGGATGGTCAAAACAGTAGGCACACAAACTTGGGTGACATGCTGACTTCAATATTGATTTCAATCTTACTTTGAGCTTTCTCAAATTATCTTGACAAGTGGGACTACTAGGAGTTCTAGAAGTGAAGGGTGTGACTAATATGACTAATATGATATACTCAAATAAAGAAGGATGTGCATGGCACATTGTTAGTAGAAAATTGGCGTGTGCCACGACTAGGGATGGAGCCATAAATCTTCTCTTGAAGGGGTAGATCCTATGACAAAGATGATACTATATAAATCCATATCACAAGATGAATACACAAGTACACTCGTACATAGTTCTATATGCTTTTGTTATTTTACTTGAAAAGATGAGCAAAATTTTGCATATTATGCAAGAGATAACAAAATTAAAACTATAGAAAAATTCGTAATTTAATATCTTTTTTATAGATGTTTTAACATAAAAAATTTGTTTTATATATTGATTTATTTCATATAAAATAGGATAAGTCATACATTACTTAATTAGATTAATTAAGTAGGTGAAAGATTTTTAAGTTTTATGTAAAACTCAATTAACATTGATCACTGATGCTGAATTTCTAAAATATTTTTAGTTTTATTCATACGTTATGGGACAATTTTTGGTTATGAGATAATCAAATATTTAAAGGTTTAAAAGTTCCATTAAAGCAAAAATTACCTCTTGACACATGAATAAAACTAAAAATATAATACATTGATCACTATTACCATTGGTGTCATTGCAAAAATTTTGTTTCTCTCTGGCTTAGGACAAAACAACTCTATCCTGAAACGTTAACAAAAGTCTGTTTGACTCTCTTATAGTATATATACAAATTGAATAGTTTATCACTTTATCTGTAATATACAATATACAAAATCTGATTTGAGTTTTGTATATGTAGGTTAAAAATTATAACTCAAGGTGACAGGGACGGAACTACTGGGCCTAAGGGGCTGAGGCCAAAATATTTTAAAAATAGTAATATGGTATATACATTTAGTGAATATTTTAACAATTGAGCTCTTTGTATGAAAATGACTATTTTTGGCTCCCCCTCCCTCCTCCCAAACCCAATAAGTTACAAGCTGGCCTATGAAAACGATAAAACTCAACAGGCAAACACCCACACTATAACATCTGCAGCATACCGCGTTGGCTGTACGTCTCTCGCTCTTTCTTCTCATATTTAAGCTACTTTTTCTTTTTTTATGAGTGCTAAGATTGGTTAAAACGAGAAACAAAAAGATTTTGAAATCATGACTGGCAGCTGAAATACCGTAAATAAAAGAGTGACAATGGAGGTAGGAGATAGAGGGCGAGTTGCTTCAAGCTTGCAGTGAATTAACAACTGTCAAGCAATGATCACCTTCCAAAAGTGCTAAAACTACTGTAATTTTTATTTTTTTATTTTTATAATTGATGATACATTAATTTATAAAATTTATTTAGTAAAATTTGTAAATACTAATGGCTACACATTCCACATTAGCACCAATTTATTAACACAACTATTCAATTTCATAACACCCCACATAAAATTAACACTAATTTAGGCTCTGTTTGTTTCGGCTGAAAATAGATTTAGGAAAATATTTTACACCTTGATGTGTGTTTGGTTGTACACGTAAAATTTGGTCAAACTAAAAACCATTTTATTGACTGTAAATTTGGAGAAGGTACTGCCGGTGATGCCCAGAACCACCCCTCGACACACGTCCCCGCCGTCATGCATGCAAGCTACTCTGCCGACCCATCCCTTTCCTCACAGACTCACACCAAGCCAAAGGAACTAGGGAGAGAGCTACCCAAGGTCAAGCCTGTGCCCACCTGCCTCCTCTTGCCGATTTGCCTTCTCTCTCTTCCCTCCTAGCAACCAAAGCCGAATCGAACACTGCATGTCACCGATCTAGTGCCTTCACTCAAGAACCACACATTCTCTTCCACTCTCACTCATGACACTCCTGATCTAGATCAACCTCACCCTCCCTCCTCAGCAAACCCAAGGCAACACCACTCCCCAGTGGTCTTCTCTCTCTCATCTCACTTTTTCTCTCTAACCTAAACCAAACCCCCCACTTATTTTTGTGTCTGATTTTTGTTTTGTTTGATCTTTGATTTTATTGTTGTTGTGGTGGTGTTTTGGTGGGTTTTGTGTGGGTGGTGATGGGTTATGCTCATCCGTGGTGGTGGTGGTGGCGGTGGCGGGTGGCTGGCTTAGGCTTAAATTTTCTAAAAATAGATTTTTTACATCCAAGACCAAATACAAGAAATAATTTTCCGGTGTAATTTTCACAACACAGTTAAACAGTAGAAAATGTTTTCCTTTACGTAAAATTTTTCAATTGAAAATATTTTACATATTGCTAAACACAACCTTAATAACAAACAAACAACAATAACCAGGAAGTTATAAAAAAAGAAAAAAAAAAAAGAGTTAAATATTTTAATTTTTTGGTTAAAAATTAATGGACACATACACGGATACACCTGCCACCCCACCCATTGATTAATTAATGGCCACACGTGCACCCCCAATCTCACTCGATCTCCAAAAGACACGCCTATGTTTACTCCGTCTCATTCCTCTTGTTTCGTTCTTATGGTATATATATTCCTCCTCCAAGTTGGAGAGAATACCTGAAGTAACTAACATTGAGTTGTACATACAATTGGGGCCGCGTGCAGAAGTTGGTATCGAGGAGTGGGAACAAACAACCACAAGTTTACAGGTTACAGTTCCGGATGCTCAATTTTATGCAAAGAAAAAAAAAATCAGTCTTGATAAAAAAAAAAAAAAAAAAAAAAAAAAAAACTAAAGAAAGAAAAGTGAAAATGTGGAGCAGGAGTTTTTTTTTTTTTTTTGGAGAATTTTTAACACTGTAAGTTTATTTAAAAAAACTTTATCCCCTCTCCCGGTGTGAGTAATGCTTGGAGTTAAACGTGGAAATTAAATATTGCCTATTTTGTAGGCAAGGTTATAGGTGAGAGTTAAAGATGTATTTTTACTATGTTATCCTCAAACTTTATATCTACTTAAATTTAGGTTGCAGGGGTATTTTTTGGAAAAAAAAATCCGGTCCAAACAAGTGCAACCCCTTAAATAGTAAAAGTAGGAGTTCATTAGAAGTAAGAAGATATTTAAATGTAGAAGTAAGAATTTATTATTTTTGTCAATTTACAATTTTAATCCAATTTTTAAGTTTTAGGTAGGGGTATTTTTGACAGTAAAAAAAGAAATAACTAACTTTCTTTTGCCAATATACTATTTTAACCCCATTTTTAAGTTGTTGGTTAATTAATTTAGGAGTATTTTTGATAGGAAAAAAAGTAATAACTAACTTTCTTTTGCCAATTTACTATTTTAACCCCATTTTTAAGTTGTTGGTTAATAAATTTAGGGGTATTTTTGACAGTAAAAAAATAATAACTAACTTTTGAATCCTCTTAATATATATATATATATATATATATATATATATATATATATTATGCCAAATAAAAAATATGGAATTCAAACTCCATTTACATTAAAAATTAATTGATGTGTAAGTCCGATGATAAAAAGTAGTGATTATCTACAAATATTTACATTTAAAATTTAATTAACCTTTGTTTTATTTTAATGGAAAATACACAGCTCCTTAAAACACTACAGGGATTTAATTGCAACCATTGATCAAAAGTGAAAAAGATATTAGCAGTTTTGTATTATCCTCCCTAGACCACGTCATATGTCAATCCAAAGTTGGTCAACCCTCTTTTTTTTTTTTAGAGTAGGTTTTATTGATGTATATCACTTTGTACAATAAGGAAGAGAAAAAATGGGCATTCTTCTAACCAAACAATGACTTCCTCTTCCTTTTTTTGCAGCATTAGCTAAAATGAGTGCAACTCGATTACATCTTAAAAGGATACTAGAAAAAGAAATAAAATTAAAACTATCCTTAATAATAGCAATATCTTCCAAAATCCACGCCACCTCTAAAGAGCATATTCGGTCAGCGTTCAACAAGTCCACCAATTCTGCAAAATTACATTCCAACTGCACATGGGAGAAGCTGGTATTTTGACAGGACAATAGAGCTTTCCTTAACACACAAGTAGCCGTACACAGTGGATTCAACTCCTTCACACCTGTATCACATGCAGCAACTAACACTTCTCAAAGATTATTTCAGATAATGAGTCCAACACCGCCTGGGCCATCTGGAACGAGCGCAACAAGTACTATTTTGAAAAGGTGCAGTTGCAATCGAAAATTATTGTTGATGGTGCCTCTACCCTATTGTCCGAATACCAGAGATTGATGGAAGCTCAGAATAGGGATTGATTCTTTGGGTATTGGGTCTGTTTGGATACAACTTATTGCTGCTGAAAACTGATTGTTGTTGAAAACGCTGTAAATAGTACCGTGGGATCCATTTCTAATATTTTTTAATGCATGAACAGTGCTACTTCAGTGCGTGAACAATGCACTACAGTGCGTGAACAGTAATAAATGTCTCCTGCATAGTGATTTTACTGTTCATGTGTTGAAAAAAAAAAAAAAAAGTTCCGAAACGTGAAATTGGAAACGCATAGCAACTTTGAGTGTTATCCAAACACATACATTGTATTGCTTTCTTTTATTAGCCTAGATTCCCAGCTAAGCCCTACGGGCGGCTTAAAAGACTGGGTTATTTGCATGATGTTGACTGGGCGGTTTTGGGTCCAATTTTTTTCTTTTTCTATGTCGGTTTTTGTCAAGTTTATTCAATAAAATTCTATCGTTTCCATTTCAAAAATAAAAAATAAAAAAATAAGTTGAAGTGGGTGTTTATAGGATATGCTATAACTTTTATATTTTAAGATATGTAAATTCATGGAATATAATAAACATATATTGGAATGCGAGCATTCACACTAATTGTTTGTTGTATTTTATTTGCTTTCCTTACTGTGTGAAAACGATAAATTAGAAATTTAATTATGCTATGTGCTTGTGCCAAAAAGCTTTCCTCTTTTTTTCAAAAAAAGAAAAAAACTTTCCTCTTCAATTTTTCTATATGCATAACATGTCCCTTATTGTCATGATTATTATTTGGCTACTCTGAAGTATACTCTCTATCTCTCAGACCTAATACTCTAAATTGAAGTGCCTTCGTTGAGATGACATTGCTGCGGGGAGAAAACGATTTGGGCAAGAGATGGAAAAAGAAACTGATGGTAAAATCTGTCACGAGAAATGGAGAAAGAACTCAGTTATGTTTGTATAAGAGAAGAACTCAATCATCTGTAACAAAGAGATACAGGGTAGACTTGGTGGAATTTCTTGACCTCACGAGAGAGTTGATTAGTTTTTACTTCTATCATTACTTTTGAGAAAAATTATTAGGGAAAGAAAGAAACTGACAACGAACAAGAGAGAAACTGACGTTCAGAGAGAGAGAGAGAGTGAGGCTTTTCAAAGAAGGTTCGGTCTTTTCAAGAGAGCCTAAAAATTTAGGCTGTAGAAAATAGATATTGAGTGACAAGCACAAGTGAGAATCTCAATCTGACTGAATTTTTTTTTTTTATTTAAAATTTTAAATAATAGAAGTGAATTGTAAAGTTTAACATAAAACGAAAAATAGATAAAGTATATTTATTAGTAATTGGTGAGAAAACCCAAGAAGTACATTTATTATTTATGTAAGAAGCTTTTTTTATTGATGAGCACGTGAGCAGCCTTTTTATTAGTAATAGGTGAGAAACCCATTTTCTCCGAGCAAGAGATCTGGTGGTTGACATTCAAGACTAGCCCAGAGCCCCAGAGAGCTATCTACCACGCATCAATCAAACTTTTTTTTTTTTTGTTTTTTGAAGTAGTTGCAGTGCCTTAAATCGTTCTTCATTCATTCATTTCAATTAATGGTCATTACAATTAATGAGACAATACACTTCAATTAATCATGAAATGGAGGTTATAAAAATTTTAAAATTTATATATAATAATGAATTTTATTTTGCAGGGTGGTCACTAACGCGAAGAAGTCAGTGTCCTCCAATCATATTATGGGTCTATTTGTATAGAATTTATTTTGTTAAAATTGAAAACTGAAAACACTGTAACAAAATAATTTTTAAACGTGTAAATAGTATCGTGAAATGCATTTTTAATGAAAAAATTGCTAAAAAGTGAGATTTGTGGGTCTCTTAAACAGTACACGGGACCTACTAATATGCTGAAAAGTTAAATATTACTACTATAATTAACGAAACAGTCATCTTTTACTCTTGAAACACGTGCCAAAAAAAAAGTGCTATAGTAAAAAACTCAGCTGTAGACGTAAATCCAAACCCACACAAAGTTGGAAACTGAGCAGTCATTCAAAACAAAGTGGCGAAGCAAAGTGACAAGTCACAAGACATAAAGAAAGCAAAACCTGTGAAGGTGAAAAAAAAGAAAAAAACAACTTTAAGGTCTAAGGATATATGGGCCACATAATTAATTGGGTAAGATAAACATTCAAACTTTCAATTCTAAAGTTATTTATTTTTTTGGTAAATAAGATTGTTTTTGTCAGAAGTGGGATTTGAGAACCTGCGCCCTCGTTAGAGGACTAGAACTTGAGTCTGGCGCCTTAGATCACTCGGCCATCTTGACTTGTGTTTCAATTCTAAAGTTAATTGCATTTAACATGACTTTTTAAGTACGGAATTTACTGAAATATAACCTTAAGGACTATATTAATAAATTATTTTAAAATATTTTTTTTATAAAAAAACGAAAAAATAATTTACTATTTTAACATAAAAAGAGTTTTACTAACTTGTTTAGTTATTTTAAAAATATTTTATAAAATAATGTTAAAATAATGTTAAAAATATAAATTATTTTATAAAAACTTTACATAATAACAAATAATCATTAATAAATAAAAATATAATATTAATGACATGTCTAAATAAAAATTAATCCGGTTAATATTTTTTAAAAAATTATAAAATAATTTGACATAACCAAAAATTAACATTTAGATAAAAACTTATTTTTTGAAAGAAAAATAGATAAATAAAGACTTTAAGTATAAACTACAAAGTGGTGGTACTGAATCCTGTCAACAAAGCCGAGAGTTGACCTTTGAATCAAAACTTTAAGTATAGAGTCTATAGACTAGAGCATGATGGTGACTACTTAGTTCTGTCAGCAAAGCTGCCTCTAATTGATCAATCTGCTATGGTAAGATTCTTAGGCTATTTTTCTTGAGGATGCTTTATTAAATTAAACCTTTTTTGTTTTATTTGCATACCTAATTAAGAGTATTGTAAGAATTTGTTAAGTCACATACGCATATAAATATTTAAAAGAAAAGACAAAAACAGCACAATCAAAATCGGCGTATTGTGGTTTATGGGAAAGAAAAAAAACTTAATGAATAATGTTGTGAAAGTGTTGCGAAAAATATTGTGGATATAACACTTCTTTTTTCATAATACCTTTAGTTTTAGTTGTGGATAATTCTATTATGAAATTTTATTTTAACTTATAAAGAATTAACATATCAACAGTTGCAAAAATATTGTGACAATTTATTGTGTTAACTAACAATTATATATATATATATATATATATATATATATATATAAAGAGTGGACAAGATATTACCCCCAAAAAAAAAGAAAAGAAAAGAAAGCAGCGGGTAAAAAAAAAAAAAACAAAGCAGTGGGTAAAAAAAAAAAAAAAAAAAAACTGTTCAAAACTTGAAAACAAAAAGAAAAGAAAGGGGACTCATGTGCTAGCCATGGGGAAAAAAAAGTAGTGATTAGGATCAATTTTAGATTTTATTTGTATCACAAAATAAAGATATAAATCATTTTATTTTTTAAATACATAGAAATTTACATTAATCAAAAGAGACATTAATTTTAAGAATTTTGATAATTATTTCATAAAAAATTAATCTCATTCGTATAAGACCGTGTTAGTAAGTTCTATTTGAGATAGTTTTAGATTTAGGGTTTAAATCTATTGTAATCTTCCATTCTATCATAGTGGATTTGTTTACCTTAAGGATAGCTAGGTTAAATCCTCCCCAAGTTTTTATCTTGGAACGATTTGTTTCATTGGTTTTTCTAGATCATCATATTACTGTCTTTTTTACTTTTCTGTGCCAAGTAATATGTTTGCATGTGTTTAACCTAGATCTCATAATTAACCAAAGTAAATACTTGGTTAATTCATTAGGTTAAACTAACATGTTTTTAAGGGGTCTAAACAAACAAAGTAGTGGTATCAGAGAGGTTAGCTCTTAATTAGGTAGTTTTACCTTGAGTTAATCCTTAATCCCTACTGTGAACACAACGGGTCAAAGGAGTCACCACCTAGTTTTTGCAATGGTCTAGGAACCATATGAAAGCTCACTTTGTGTGTAAAACACTAGTGAATGTTTAGACCACTAAATTCAAATTAACCAATACAAGCTTATATTCAAACAATGTATGTGCAGAATTTGAAATATAACCAATACCCAAATATGCAAATTACTCTAAGCTATATTTTAATCACAACTTAGCAGTAATTAAAAGTAAAGAGTAAGGGATAGAAAGAAGCAAACACAAGATAACACCGACACGTGTTATTGAAGAGGAAACCGAAGAAATCGGCGAAAAACCTCTCCACCGCCCTCCAAGCGGTAAATGATCCACTAGAAAATTAGTTGGGATACATGAAGAGCAATAGACCTTCCAAGCCTAATCCACTCGATGCACCTAAGCCCTCTAAGCTTCTTGCTCCAACAGGGTTACGCCTAACCTTATCTTCTCTAGCTTACTGGATCCCGCAATTATCCCATTGCATCAACCAAAATGAATTGGTTCTCTTTTGAATTGCTTCCCAAACACCAAGAACCTTCTAACTACTTTGAATGTGATGAGGTGAGGATTTGGCTTAAGATCCTCTCATGGATATGACAATGGAGAGGGTGAGAGTAGAGAAATTTGAAGAATCAAATGTATAAGATTGTGGATGAATCAATCTTGTTTTTCTCTGGGGTTTCTCTCTCAAAATTCTCTCTGGAAGCTCTCTACATTTTGTGGGGTATAAGGATATTTATAGTAGGGTAAGAGATGGAATGTGAAAAGTTAGTTTTCAGCAAAATAGGGTGCACTAGTGAGTCACTTTGTGACTGGGATGAGTTGCAAGTTCCAGTTGCTAGTTAATAGAAAGGCCAAACTGTACTTTTTGTCCTATAGTGATCTAGCTGTCATGAACCTTCAACTTCCTACATGCTCCACACGTGTGCTAGATTCTGACAAGTCACCACTCACAAGTCAGTCGCGAGATCCAGTCGCGAGTTGCCTCTTGATGCACACACTTGATCAATTCTTCACACTCTCTCATACACAACCCTTACATTATTCCCGCCTAAATACAAGGTTTCTAAATGCTGAATTACAAGCAAATTTGGTACGGATTAAAGCCAACACAGTTGAATAAATTCAACTTTACACTGTATATATAGCATCATCTCGTGAAAGAACCATTTGATTTTACTACCAGAGATATGAGTTCGGAGTTAAGGTATGGTTTTCGGAAGGTGTTAGGCGCCCAACCCTAAGGTTGGTTCCTCTTATTGTGTCTTATGTCTTAACCCTATTAAAGGCACACTCAATATTGTTATTTTAGACTCACACACACACTAACATTCATCTAACATAACATCAAACATCCCAAAAAGACCTAATCATACATCTATCATGGCAATCAACCAAAGCCTAACATACATCTAGCATACATGTCAACCAACCTAGCATTCATCTAGCATGGTATGGCATAAACCATAGCATATATCTATCATCATCTCATCATACATATTACATCATTCAAGACAACAACAAAACAAGGCAGAAAGATAGGCATAGCAAATAAGCATAGAACATCACATGTATTCTAAGCTTTTAGACATGACATCAATCATCAAACAAATGTATTTCACCATTAAAATGCATGTTCATACCAATGCATGACTTACATTACTTACCTTGCATCAACTCAGCACCTATGGCATCATGCATGAACATGTGAATGCGTGTTCATGATATCAAAACAAGAAAACACAAAATAAACCCTTTTCTAACATGTGGAAAGCAAACAAGCAATTAAAAATGTGAAACAGAAGCTTAAAAGCATAAATATATGAAAAATGATCTAAAACAGAAGTATTGCATATGAAAACAGAAGCAAAAACAGATAAAATAAAATTAGGGTTTCTAAACAGGATCATGCGCACACATAAACAAGTCTGCGTGCGCATAATCTAGCCTGCACACGCAGCCAAGATAATGCACACGTGGGTTTTAGCCCGGAAACCCTAGCAACACATCAGAACTTCAAAACACTAAATCTAAAATCCTAACATGCTTTTAAAACATAAAACTACGTAAACCTAGACTACATAAACATATTAAACATAAAACAAGTAAAGAAACAAACAAAAATAGAATTAAACTAAAGAAAATAAAAGAAAAAACTTAGAACTATACCTCATAGGAAAAAAAAAAAAAAAAAAAACCTCTTCAAGTTTGATTTTTTACTGTTCCCCTCAATCAAATCTATTCATAATCAATAAAAAAGGTGATTAGTAATCTTAAACTCAAAGATCAGGGCTAGAAAAAATCCTAATCAAAAGAAAATTGACTTGAGGATGTTTTGTGAAAAACTCCCTCTTGGATTCACTATTTCTAGTGAATCTTAGTGTTTTCCCATGAGATTTATGTGTGTTTTTTAAAAGGTACCATGTATAACTATTAATATTGAGAAAATAGGGGTTTAGAACAACTTCTAGATGATGTGGGATTCAATCCAAATCTTAGCATTAATGCAAAAAACTTGTCTTATTTATGTTTCTGGAATCCGCCATTCGTGCGCAAGATCGTGCCTGCGTGTGCATGATCATGGCTACACATATAGGCTGATTCCCGCGTGCACATGCAGAGGGTTCCTTTGATTTTCTTTTTCAAAAATAGATTTATTTGCTCATTAAAAGTTAAAATTTTTGTTTTAACATCTCTCAATTCAACTCTAAACCAACATTGAGTCTTAGTATTTCAGCATCATCGGGGAATGGGGGCTCGAGTTATAAGAGGTACAAAATGCAGTGTCCATAGATGCCCCTTTTTTGATTTGGAAGCTTCGCTAACAGAATCAAAAGAATAAGAGACAAAACATTTTTTTTTTCGACGTATGGCTCGGGCGCAACCCACGCACACAACACATATCACGCATACATGGGGCAAGGTGTAACTCCGAAGAGTTGCATGGGATTTGTATGTCCGAATTCCCATATTTGTTACTCGGGAAATGAGCAACGACAGGTTCAATATCCCAAAACCTACTTTTCCAATTGCAAGTAAAAGGCAAGCGACTCACTATCCTAGAGTCACTTAAAAAGAAAAACAAACAAGGTCAATGGCCGCAACTATCAACCAAACAAATAAGGTGCTCTTACAAGCTTAAAAGGATAGATATCTGTGGTGTCCATTTGGGGCTTTTGCCTCAAACTTCTCTGGGTGGCATGTGTCTCTAAGTAATACTTGTCTTCTCCATCTCTATCTCTGCCTGTTCTAGTGAGGCTCTTGCCTCAGTGTGACCTTGGTTTCTATCTCTATCACTACTTCTTCCTCTGTGCCTACATATTCAATTCCCTTGAGATATGTGCACAATTTCTGTATTATGTGCTTGCATGTTCAATTCCCTCAGGATATGTGCATAAATTCTGTATTTTGACTTCCTTGACTATTTTTTGGATGAAAGATCTACTAGGGATGCTGAAGAACTCACTGGGGAGTATACTTCTATTGAGGAGTGTTTTGGTGATGATTCTGACCTACCATGAGGTCTTGATGGTGTACGGTCCACTGAGGGTAGCTTTCTGGGGATTTCTTGATGGTGTGTTGCTCACTGGGGAACCTTCCTCCACAGGGGAATAATTATCTTCTTCTTTCTTGTGACTCACTGGGGATTGATGTTGACTTCATCCTCGAGAGGATTTTACTATGCTCCATTAGGGAAATTTTATTTTGCAACTCTCAAGGGGGTTGCGTTCTATGTCTTGGACCCATGGGGGAGTTTGTTTATGATACTGGATTTACTTAGGATTTAGTTGATGATCTTGACTCACGATGGAGTTTTCATGATGATTTTTAATCCACTGAGCGATGTTTTCGATGCTTTCAATCCACTAGGACATTTTTTAGGGTTTTGATCCACTAGGGATGCTTTTGATGCTTTCGACCCACTGTGGATGCTTTTTGGAGTCTTTGTGTTCCTTGCCTACTGAGGGCATTTTTCTGTCATTTTTGGATGTATTTTTAAATTTTCTTTTGCACTTTCGGCCTCTGAGGAACTTCATGGGTATATTTGAATTTTTGTTTTTTTGCTAACTACACATAGTTTAGCGGGAGGCCTAAACTACATGTAGTTTAGCCATCAGGTATGTTCCCACCTCTTTATTTTTTTTCTTGAACAGTTACCAACTGTTTCTTTTCCTTTCTCATTCTCTTCATCTTCCCTCCTCTCTTCATATTCTCTAACTCCCTCTACAAAAGCTTTCTGCCTCTCTCTCATTCCTCACAATCTGACCCTTATCTTCTTTTTCAATCTCAACTTCTCCCTCAAGCTCTCTCATCAAATTCAATGGCACCCAAGTCCAAGAAGAGTTCCTACATCCTCTCCAGTGATGCCTTCCTTCTCACCCGCTGGGATGGATCAGTAAGGCTGACAACGGCTCTTCCTTTGACCTACAGATCATAACAACACCTTTCGGAGGGTGTAAGGATTAGATTGGTGAGTTTTTCAAACTTTTCTTATTTTCCATTAATCTTCCATTTTAATATGATTTTAGGCCTGTAAATGGTTGGGTTTTGCTTTAGGATGAGTTTAGATGAAAACTTGACAATTTAGGAGGGGTAAGAACATGTTTAGGTAGAGTTTTAACGGGGAGAACTTTGAAAATGTTGAAGAACACTCCTCTGTGTTCGTTCCTGTGTGCAGACATGTTCTTGCGCGTGAAGCCTATATTCATGCATACGTAGGCTTGTTCTTGCATGTGTGTATCTGTTCTTCAGTTTATGCACGCGTAGGTTCCTTCTTGCGTACTTGTGCTAAATTCTGGGTATGCAAGATCCTTTTGTGCACGCATAGCACTAGGTAGAAACCCTAGTTTGGGCATTTTAGCTCCTTTTTCAGGGTTTGGGGTTTGGGTTTAGGGTTTGGGGTTTGGGGTTTGGGTTTTAGGGTTTGGGGTTTAGGGTTTAGGGACACTACCCTTACATGATTTCCACCTAAATATAGGGTTTCTAAATGCTGAATTACAAGCAAATTGGCATGCAATAAAGCCAACAAAATGGTTGATAAAATTCAACCTTAGAAAGCATATACCCATCCTCACCATAAGGAAAAAGTATTGGATATTGCAATGCCATAAAGCTTGGATGAGTCCCATTTATACGTTGCAATCCTAAACTTCAATTCTCAACAATAATATCTCTATTAGAACTTCCAATATTAAAATCTCCAATAATAAGAGCAGCGATCTCAGTCATTATAGGTAAGTTATATTGCTTTTCATCAAAATTGCGACTTCGAATTAAACGAATTCAGACATTATGTATATCCGATTCATCAAATCTGTCCCTGACCATTCTAAAATATTTAAGCAATTGGTTACACTGGTCTAACATTTCCGTCAACCTGGTAACAATATTTGGATCCACATAATTTCTATCATCTTCATGTATAATTGCATCAATTCTATTTTTAACTTCATTATCAGTTTCATAAATATAAAGCTGTGCATACTTAGGTTTTTGGCCATGAACAGGAAGAAGTGATCCAATTCTATGATGAGTTTGACTATTTACACGAAACACATATGGACCAGAACCATTATTCATTGATCTATCAACATTAACCCCCAAAGAAGTGAAAGCAAAGAGAGAGTTGTAGATTCTTATACCTAGTTGAAAGTTTATTGATCCCTGATCACTATTAATATTGAGTAAGCTTCCAAGAAAGGGTGGAGGTTCTTTCAATAGAGGGAGTTCAACTCTTCCTTCAAAACAGCACAAACTAAACTTCGATTTTGTAGGCCTCTTTGACTTTATAGTTCTCTCTTCATACCAAAGTTGAGTTCCATAATGTTCACATACTATTGTTGGAGGTCCTAAATCCAAAGGTTTTGTAAATTTTCCTATGATAACAAAGACAAAAATTCACTTTTTCTTCCTAATTTTATAACTTTTTTGTGAGAACTAAAAAATATAGCACTTACCTTGTTTTCTGCTTTCATCATTAATGCTATATTGTCTACGTCGAATTAACAGTTATGTGTTATAGAAAGGGGAAAAAATTGAAGAAAAATATAGCATTCACATACTAACTTCAGAATTTTTTAAAAAATAATGCTTATTTGATAAAATACAAATTGTACATATAAGTAATTAAAACAATGGAAATCTTGAGATGAAACAATTAAACCAAACATAAAACCAAGTTTCAAATAATGAAGAAACTTAAATATGCAGTCATATTCCAGTTTCAAATTCTTTCTACAAACATATTACCAATAAATATGCAATAAACTGTACAGAATAAAGGAAAGATTGGAAAATACCTGACTTTCCTCGTCTTGTAGTTGTATTACCAAATAAGCCAGATATCAAAATGCTAAATCCCTACCTGCAAAACAGTAAGAATCCAATTTTCAACCAAGAAACATTAATAGAAGAGAAATAGTGCAGTGTAGAAAGTTTGAAACAGTGCAGTGTAGGGCAGATTTTAATGAAACAGTGTAGTGTAGATTTTTCTCAAGCAAGGTAGTTCCAACAATTTTCCTGACTTGCTCCAACGAGGTTACGCCAAACCTTTTTCTTCTCTTGCTTACTGGATTCCGCTATAGCCCAGAGCATCAACCAATAACTATTGGTCCTTTCCAAATTGCTTCCCTTAGTACCAAAAGACCTTCTCACAGACGTAGTTATGGTGAGAAAATGATTTGATCAAGAACCTTTCAAGGATGTATCAATGGAGATGGTGAGAGTAGAGGAATTTAAAGAGTCTCTATGTGAAGATTGTGGATGAATCAATCTTGTTTTTCTCTAGGGTTTCTCTCTCAAAATTCTCTCTAGAATCTCTCTACATTTTGTGGGTATAAGGGGTATTTATACTAGGGTGAGATAGGAATGCGAAGAGTCAGGTTTTTCAAAACAGAGCTGGTTGGTAGCTTGGCCTCATGACTTGACTGAGTCGCGAGCTCAAGCTGTGAGATAACAGAACGGCCAGGTTGGACCTTTTGTCCTGTAGTGTACCAGCTGGCGTGACTGTTCATCTTCTCGCACGCTTCACTCGTGTGCTGCAGTTGGCAGCTTGCCAATCGCGAGTCACCCGCGAGTCCCAGCTGTGAATCCCTGCATCCTTGCACAATCTTGAGCATATCTTCACACTCTCTCACTCACTACCCTTACATGAATCTCACCTAAATTTAGGGTTTCTAAGTGCTAAAATACAAGCAAATTGGCACGAAATAAAGCCAACAAGATGGTTGATTAAATTCAACCTTACAATCTCCCCCTTTGGCTATTCTGTGACAAAACCCTACAACAAACTATAGACTTAACGTGTGAGTTGGGAACAGTTGGAAAACTCACTCACACTTAACTCTAGAATTTGTGAAGCTCTTGAACCATAAGAACAAGTATTTCCTGAAACAAAACAACACAATAAGTTCATTGTATGCAGAAAACTTGTAATTCATATGGAGCAAGCACAATGTGATCAGGCAAAATGGGATAAAACAATAAACCATGACTTGACCAAAACTGCAATCACTATATACTAGTGATCATAATGCTCAGTCACTCAAGGAATGAACATCCGGACATGCAAGCTAATAAGCTTATTTGCGAAGTATCATTTGCATGTCCAACACTCAATCAATGCACAAAACATATATGCATCTAGGAATAAGATCCTACAAGTGCACAAGAGTGGTGTACTTAAAGAAAATGCATGACATTTAACATCAAGTACTAAAACTACATAGCATGGGTACAAAAACCTAAAAACCTTAAAAGCTTACAAAAGCAACAGGTACAGACAGAATAAAAATTGAATAAAATCATAAGAATTAATAAACCAAAGTTTCAAAGTCAAACAAATCCATGAGTTTTAAACCATTAAACCAACATTTTAACCATAGTGTATCAAAAACATAAAGAGAGCATTAAACATAGAGTAAACACTGTTTATGACATGCTCCCCCTCAAAATGGCATTCCCCCTCAAGAATTCTCCCCCTTTTTGAACGGAATGGCCAAAGGGTCATTATTGGGAGTTAAGACTGTCAAACTTGGCTGAAAGTACGTTGAGCTGATCCTGAATTGTTGCCATCCTATCAGTATGCTAATTCTGAACTTCTTTGAGTCCATCAATCCTCTCCAGGATAATCTGAAGTGCCTCTGGAGGTGTAGCTGATGAGGTTGAAGCTCTGCTCCTCTTGCTTCTACTTCTGGGTGTGATTGATTGTCCTGCAGCCTCTGCTTCAATTTCCATAGGATCACCTTCTCCTTGGTCACCCTCCTCTTCATCACCTGGAAGACGAACTTGTATCCTTATGAGGGTTAGTTTGTTTATGGCTGATAGGGGAGCCATGGGACTGATATCTTGAGGAATTGCAACCCCTTTTGCTCTGAAAAGTCTCATGAGAAGACTAGGAAAGATCAGCTTAGGCCTGGAGGTGGTTCTAGTCTCGTCTACAATTATGTCATATATGTGAGAACTGATGTCAATGAATGTCTTCTCCTTGAGCTCCATGAGAAAGATAGCTCTGGCATTAGTAAGAGTAGTCAACTTTCTTATAGGATACAAGTTGAACATCATAATGGTGGTCAGACACCTTATATCAACAGGAAAGACATTAGTATTGAGACATCTCCCCTCTTTAACACCACCAATCCGAGTCTAGACAGTGTCTATAGATAGCATCCTGTCTTTGTAGTTGGTGAACTCATGATCCTCTAATCCCTCAAGTCTTAAAACCTCATCAATGTCATGTGCATCTATGGTGAACACATATCCTCTAATCCAGCAGTTCAGCTCATCCTCCCTTATGCTCACATTTGCATAGAATTCCCTTATTAAAGGCTCACGCACAGCAGGCAGGTCACCCAGTAACTTATCTGATCCTTTGCCTTCAAAGCATTCTGGAATGAAGGTATCCTTCAAGTCATTTAAATCTACAAACCTCTCCTGGATAATTGTTCCCTTCATGAAAGAATCTCTGTATCTCTCAAAATGTTGAACAGACCTAAACAGGTTATGGTCCATTTTCAGCCTTTTGTCAGCCTTCGTAGCAGGGGTCTTCTTCTTTGTAGGTGTGGGAGCCATCTGTAAACAAGCAGAAGAGGCCACAACAAGAGCAGAACACAATATGTGGAAATGCACACATATTAGTAACCAGTTTGTTGCAAAGGGAGTAACAGACTGTCAAGTCAACACACAGACCAAGCACAGTTGAGAACTAAAGAATGATAGCTCAAATTAGAACTTAGTAACTCAAACTAGTTCAGTTTGTATAGATACAGACTGGAACAAGTATTAAATAGCTATATATATGGACAGAGGAAACCACATACAGGCAAAAAAAGAGCATATGTCTATGAGACATATCTTAATGAATATGAAAAGTTCAAAAAAAATACCCTCAAAACAGAAGCACACACATGATATGGCAACTTAAAATCATAGAATTATAAGACAAACAAGCCAAAATCTCAGACATTCTAAAACACCCAAACACACATACAGAGTAAATCACAGAAAACTCCAAACCCATATACCTAATGGGTATGTAAACTATCAAACGACAAAGCTCAGAACAAAGACTAGAACAATGAGACTAAATTATGATAGCAAATGTATTCAGCATCAAAAGCAACCAACCCCAAACAACCAAACCCAACATTTTAAGCAAAAACATGTTCAAACACAATATATCTCAAATCACAGTGACAACTCATAAATCAAGAAAATAATGCTCAAATCGTGAAATATGAAGTGAGAAAGAGAAAACTCATACCTTTTTCTTGAAGATTTGAGAAGAAATGGTGCAAAAATGGAGGATTTTCGAAGAGAGACACGGTATGTTTGAAGGAGTGAAATGGGAAAGACAATGAACAGTCACAAAAATTCAAGGGAAAAACTGAAAAATTTTTAAAAATTTTCTTTAAAATGCAAAACACGCGTTTTTCACGACTGAGTCAAGTCGCCAGGGTAAGCCGCGAAACACTTTGAAACCAAGATTCATGAAAAATTTTCTAAGTGTTTTTCGCGACTTGAAGTTCTACTCGTGATAGAGTCGCGAGGTGAGCCGCAAAAATCTCTGTGTACTTCTCGCAACTGGACCTTCCACCCACGAACAAGTTGCCACACTGAGTTGCGAAAACCATAAGAACACACATTTTGGAAAATATTCTAAGTATTTTTCGCGACTAGGGCATTTACCGGCTAGTGAGTCGCCAATGAGTCGCAAAAAACCTCTGAGTAAAGTACGCGACTGGGGCATACGACTAGACCAACCCGTGATTGAGTCGCCAGAACAGGGAATACTATTTTTGAAATTTTGACACTTTTTATGAAAACAAAATACTTTCCCAAAACAACTAAAAACACTCAAAAATCTTTTTGGTGTTTGATCAACAAAGATTGAGCATGTAAAAACACATTTAAACAGGTACAATCACACAAATGAATATGACATTCATTGAACATAAATATGTGTGATGTGTGTGGATATAAAAAATGAGATAGTCCTTAGTCTAATGTGAAGCTTCAATGATCAATTTAATCAAGGTATACACAACTAGTACTAGATAATGTGACCCATCTCAATTATAGAAATATGCATATATGACCTCCCACACAAACTTGAGTACAATATCTTTGAAACTTTTCATTTGGCTCCATGTTCAACATATCAGTTAATCTTTTTGAATCAACACATCTCATTGTGAGATCGATGCCTGAAATTTTTGATATTTCACTTTGATGTGTTAGCCTTTGGCTTTTTGGGCATCATACAATTTTATTTTTGGCCGCTTTCCCTTTTTCCTAGTCAAATACTAGTATGTGCGACAGGCTTTTGAAGTTCAATATCTCTTTTCATTTGGAGATTTACATTTGGTGAGCTCTTTAATTAAAAGCAATAAAATAAAAGGTAGGAAGATATATAGGCACAAGTTTATGCATGTCTCAAGATCAACAAAATCATTCACTAATCATTCATGACAAGGTTGAAGATCTATTTACAACAATCACATAGATTTCAAGATTTCTTCCACAATGATATGAGTGCATAGGGAACAAGCTAAGCTCATAGATGCATAAGGCCATAAGTACAAAGGTACAAGGCAAAACATGTTTTGAGACAAAACTCAACAAAGTCGATCAAACTTTTTGGATTTTCTACTTTTTATGTGTTTTTGGATTTTTGACATAAAAGCAAGAAAAGATTGATAAAAAACAATGTAAAAACATTTTAAAATGAAACAAGTAAACAAACAAATTTTCAACACTCATTAGCAAAAAGCATTCTACCAAACATAAACACAAAGCATAGGAAGAATTAATGCATGGACATGTTATAATGCTTATGCATGAGTACCCTTCGTCACCCACACATCATGTGCGTTTGGGGTGATATCCTTGATGGATTGGTATGAGAGTTAGGACTTTCAAACCTTCTTGTGAAGCTTTTCAAGCAAGTGGTGAAGGTACCAATCATCTTCATCATGTCCATCATTCGGGAATCACGGTTTTGACTTCTTGGTTGCTCACCACCCCAAGGCCTCTTGTCATTTCTTCTTCCTCGTGATCGAGGAGCACTTTCACTGTTTAACGCTCTCAACTTATGACAGTTGGGTCTGGTATGTCCTTGCAATCTGCAATAATGACAAAAATGATTCGTTCTAGGACCCCGTTGTGATCTTGGAAGTGATCTTCCTCTAGCTTCAAATATGGCTTCTGATTGATTACGGGACTTATTTAACACCCGTTGATCAGCCACCTTCTTCTTCTTTTCAACCTTAACTTTCTCAGGAATAGGCTCTTTTACAACTGTTTCTTTGGCCTTCACAAACTTCACTTCTTTGGTGACATTAGCTGATGAGCTACTCCCTCTGGTATATTCCAACCCGGATTTGTCTGAGAAGTGTTTTTGAGATGAAATAACATCTCCTAGCTTCTTGGAGAAGACCTTCTTTGTCTTGGCATGTGCTTGCACTACCTCTTGCTCAAGAAATCTCACTTTTGTGTAAGCTTCTGATAGCTCACTATTTAGTGTTTCAATTTCACACTTTGATTCCTTATAACTGATTAAAAGACTTCTATAGTCCTCCTCGGCTTTCTTCATCTTCTTCTCAGCCGCCTTCGCCACCCTTGCATACTCTCTCGATTTCTCAAGAAGTAAGGTGTAATTCTCTTGAAGACCACCTGTATTCTCATCCTCTTCAGCATCTGATTCTTCCACAATCCCTATGGATTCTTCATCACTGTGCTCCTCAAGTTCTTGTAGAAGTTTATTCAGGTCTTTCGAGTACTCAACATGGTCAATAGTCATAAATGCAAAGTAATTTCCTTCTCCGTCACAGCTATCCTTTGAATCAAAATTTGATGAATCTGAGTCACTTAGAGTAGTGGCATAGACCTTGCCCTTCAATTTCAAATAATTGGGACATTCTTTCTTGAAATGTCCATGTCCGTTGCACTCGAAGCACGTGATTCCTTGTGAAGATTGGGATTCTCTACCATCTTTCCTTTTGAATTCCCTTTTCTCCTTCTTGAAATTCTGAAATTTCCCTTTGTCACTAGATTTCCCACTGTTCTTGAGTTTTAAGAACTTCCAGAAGTTTTTCACAAGGTACGCCACATCTTTATCTGCAGCATCTTCATCCGAAGAGTCATGAGATACTACCCTCTCATCAATTGTCTTAAGAGCAAGAGATTTGCTCTTCTTTTGCGTGGGCAGTGACAATTCATATGTCTGCAATGAACCAACTAACTCTTGAACTTTAATATCGTCAAGATCCTTGCTATCTTCAATAGTTGTTACTTTGGCACAGAAGCTTTCCGGCAGTGACCGAAGGATCTTCCTTACTATTTTAGAATCCTCCGTTTTTCCTCCCAAATTGAATTTGCTGACGACCACCTCGTTCAGCTTACTATAAAAAGAGTCAAAGGACTCATCCTCGCTCATCTTGAGATCCTCAAAGCGAGTGGCCAACATCTGTTGTTTGGTGTCTTTCACTTTCTTTGTTCCTTCATAAGTAGTCTCTAGAATCTCCCATGCTTCCTTAGCAATAGTGATATATGAAATCCTATGAAATTCTTCTAGAGAGACACCACAGAAAATAGCATTCAAGGCTTTACTATTAGCATTAGTTGCCGCAAGAGCTACCTTATCCCAAGTGGATTTGGCTGCCTTCGACCTAGTCCAACCTACTTCAACTGCATCCCACACAGCATCATCAATAGAACACAAAAATGCCCTCATTCAGACTTTCCAAAAAGCATAATTATTACCATAAAAAAATGGTGGCACATTTAGAGATTGAGACCTATTCATCTCAAAACGGGGTTTAGGATCGCATTAAGGTGTTTAAACCATAAAGAGTGCACCCGCTCTGATACCAATTGAAATTTCAAATAGCGTTGAAAACACCATGAACATTTAGATCCCCAAATTACAAATGATCAATTCAAGCTTATTATCAAACAATAAATGTGCAGAACATGAACATAAGCTAATGACAGAATTGATAAACAATCTAAACCAATTTAAAATCACATCCACAGTAAAAATTAAATGGTAAAGATTAAGAGAAGAGAGATGCAAACATAAAAACAACGATGTGTTATCGAAGAGGAAACCAAAGCCCTCGGTGTAAAACCTCACCGCCACCCTCCAAGCGGTCAATAATCCACTAGAAAATGTAGTTAGGATACATGAACAGCAATACACCGTCCAAGCCTAATCTACCCAGTGTACCTAAGCCTTCCAAGCTTCTTGCTCCAACGAGGTTGCGTCGAACCTTATTCTTCTCTAGCTTATCGTATTCCACTATAGCCCATAGCATCATCCAATAACTATTGGTCCCTTCTAAACTGCTTTCCTTAGCACCAAAAAACCTTCTCACAGACGTGAGTATGGTGATAAAAGGATTTGGTCAAGAACCTCTCAAGGATGTATCAATGGAGAGGGTGAGAGTAGAGGAATTTGAAGAGTCTCTATGTGAAGATTGTGGATGAATCAATCTTGTTTTTCTCTAGGGTTTCTCTCTGGAAGCTCTCTACATTTTGTGGATATAAGGGGTATTTATACTAGGGTGAGATAGGAATGCGAAGAGGCAGGTTTTTCAAAACAAAGCTGGTTCGCGGCTTGGCCTCGCGACTTGACTGAGTCGTGAATTCAAGTTGTGAGATAACAGAACGGCCATGCTCGAGCTTTTGTCTTGTAGTGCACTAGCTGGCGTGACTGTTCATCTTCTCGCACGCTTCACTCGTGTGCCACAATTGGCAACTTGCTAGTTGGGAGTCACCCGCGAGTCACAGCCACGAATCCCTGCATCCTTACACAATCTTGAGCATATCTTCACACTCTCTCACTTACTACCCTTACATGAATGCCACCTAAATACAGGGTTTCTAAGTGCTGAAATACAAGCAAATTGGCACAGAATAAAGCCAACAATATGGTTGATTAAATTCAACCTTACAATAATAACTTTTTAACGAAGATTTAAACATTAGGATTGCAATCTATAATCCCAATTCTTCTTGTTTATAAGAATTCCATTTTGTTTTATGCAATTACTCTCAATTATAGTCTTGTAGCCTTGCAAGTATTTCAATGCATCTTTTCTAATCAATGTGTCAGCTGCATCATACCTTGCATGTCCATACGTTCATGTGTTTGAAGACAAAAATAATGTTGTTGAGCAATACAATACTCAAATCTGAAAAACTTTAAACATCTATGATGGCTTGTATCTTGCGGATAAATGCATGCAAGAAAGAGAACCATTTTGGTAAACTTGTACTCAAGTTCGAGCTAAGAAGGATTCCAAGGCAACCGAAGCTTACTATGTAGAAGATTTTATTTATTTTTAGAATCAGTTAAGATTTTCTTTGTTTTGTAGACAAAGCTTTCTGCAATTGAAGTGCTTTCTTTAGGTTTTTAATAAATGCTATTAAACTCTTGTTAATGCTTGGATATCATTGGATGTTTGGGGAAATTATAAAGGATTATTATGGAAACTTTGAACAAAATTATACCATTAGGATTTTACCATCAAAGATTCAACGTAGATTAGAGCAAGGACATATTGCAGTTTTGAAAAATATGGGCTTGTATCTCATTGATTGCCGGCCACCTATTGTAGTCAAGTTAAAGAGAACACTACAATATACTATGATATTAAAACTCCAAGCATAAAAGCAGATTTAAATCAGCATAGATACAATTGTACTAAGCATAGATATAAATTATTTTATAAACCTGCTCCATATCTGTATATCATCTGAAACTGATTTTTAGAGAACAAAAAAGAAAAAAAAGAAAAAAAAAAAGAGAGACATATAATTCAATATGAACAATGTAATGAATAACTAACCTTAACGTACTCCACACTAATTTCGCTAAGATTATCAGGAATGTTGTGTGATGAAAGCAAGCTAATAACTCCACCTCGCTCAGTTTCCACTAAACAAATTCAAACCCATAGCTCAGTTTCCACACAAAAAAAAATTCAAATTGATTATCACAATTTTAATATCTATTTAAGCTAAAACTACAATTCAATCAACTCTAGAATACAAAATAGAAATCAATGAAGCTGGGGTAAAAAATCTCAGAAAGGTTGGCTACATGGGTTTTCAATCCATGCTTAAAAATCCAAACTAAAAGAAAGATAAGAAATCCAAAACTGATATAACTAAACTAAAATTCAAAAAAGTCTAACAAAACCAAAGTATTCTAAGTTTGAACTTGAAACAGTCAAAACATAAACCTGCTAGCTATATTTTTCCTGCAAAAACTGATATAACTACACTAAAATTTGAGTTTCACTAAAATAGTTGGAAATTAGATGTACATAGATTATCACAGAGGCAAATGAATACCATACCTTTAACCCTGATTCGAATGGAGGAAAAGAATGAAGACAAAGGCAATAAGAATAAACCTAGAAATTGAACATCTGGGAATAAAAAAAAGAAGACTAATAAGAATCCACTATTTATAATAGTTATAGAGTCCTAATAGTTATAGAGTTCGGATTCAAAAAAAATGTTATAGATTCTAATTAAATTTGTTTAGTAGTTACCTTTGGGCCGGTTTCGACGGGTTGAGTTGGTTGTATTGCCAACCGACATAGTTGATGGGCCATGGGCTAGATGAGGCCCACGGCAAATGGGGCTCCGTTTTTGGGTTGTAGAGGTTGCATGTGGGTGGTTTGTGGCAAATGGGTGGTCTGAGGAAGGAGCTCGACCTCTATTCTGAGGAAGAAGATGTCTATGGGTTTGTGGGTATGGTGGGCATAGTGGGTATGGTGGGTTTTGATTGAGGAATCTGTGGCCATGGGTTGGATGAGACCCACGGCAAATGGGGCGCCGTTTCTAGGTTGTAGAGGTTGGATGTGGGTGGTTTGTGGCAAATGGGTGGTCTGAGGAAGGAGATCGAGTCTGAGGAAGAAGATGTCTTATGGGTATGGTGGGTATGGTGGGTTTTCATTGAGGAATATGTGGGTCTTTAGATGCGATGCGATGCTTTGCTGTTGGTTTGCTATGTGTTTGATCGAGGAGGAGCTGGTAGAGGAAGGCAGTGAAGAGATGGTAGAGCATCGT
The DNA here is from genome assembly GCA_019022515.1 of Quercus aquifolioides. Classification (NCBI taxonomy): domain Eukaryota; kingdom Viridiplantae; phylum Streptophyta; class Magnoliopsida; order Fagales; family Fagaceae; genus Quercus; species Quercus aquifolioides. Next base: position 3,025,485 of record CM032332.1, read on the forward strand.
GAAAGGGAAAGCAGAGCATCGAGAGGCAGAGTATCGTGAAAGGGAAAGACAGAGCATCAGGTTTTATAAAAGTTTTATTACTTTTTTTTTTTTTTTAATATTGTGTTGACGTGGAAATTTATGGGAGTTTCAAAGACTTTGGTTATATATATATAAGAAATATAAAAAGTTGTAAAAAAAATTAATATATTTTTTATTTTCTTATAAAAAGTTTCTAAAAATATTTCTAAATCAATATTTTTAGACCATTTATTAACTTTTTCTAATAATAATTTAGAACTTTTTCCAAGGTCAAGCTCCATTTAGTTTTTTTTTTTTTTCTTTTTCTTTTATGGGTATTAATTAAGTCAAGGTTTACTTTATGGTCTACCGCCTACCATTGTCCTTAGATCAGTTGGATTATGAAGTGTAAACACAAAACCAGTCATAAATATGCACATCGAGACTCGCGTATATTTAACGGGTCTTCTCTTTACGTATGCCTTTAAAAAGTCCAGCGTTTTTGTGAAGCTCATACCAAATCATTACTCTTAAAACCCATAAATACGTACTCTTCTGGAAAATAGTGAGGCTATAGGTTGGTGTGATATTATTATCAGTAAAAATAACAAATGCAGCAGAAACATTTCCATTATCCGTCTGGCATAAATTGAAGGTTGTTACCTGAAAGATACTGCTAGAGATTTTTCTATCAATTGTGACACCTCGTCCGGCCAAACGCAACCAATGACTGGAAATGTCGTCGTTACAATATTTCAATCCAAGGCAATATTGACATCATAATGTTAACGGGATTGACTGTTACGAGTCAGTCAGGTATGCCTTTGGAAAGCAAGAAACCAAAACTCTTGGTTCCCAGTTTCACTTACACACAGTTTCTGTCACTCAAAACATGCTCGTGTCGTGGGTGTTGGCTGTGAGTCTGTGACACTCATGTTGAAAAGTAAAACCTTGCACCCAACGACTTATGCATACCTAAATGGTAATCTGAACTATGAACCTTTCTCCATCAGCTGCCTGTCCAGATGTAATAACATGTGAAATGTAGTCAATGGGACTTGCTCTGGGATTGGGTGTTGCCAAATGGATATTCCTCAAGATTTGACAGATTGATTTTAAAGCATATATCTTTAACGATAACCACTCAAAAGTTTGGGATTTCAATACTTGCAGTTTTGCCTTTATAAGCTGAGAAGACAAGTTCAATTTCTCCTCAGATAATCTTATCAGTCTACGAAACAATGAAACCCTTCGCATGGTTCTTGATTGGGCAATTGGTAACGAGACTATAAAAGTTGCCCAAAACAAAGCGAATTACGTATGTGGGATCAATTGACCTCAATCCCAACAACGTGTCTAACAATCTAAGCACTAAAATAATTGGTAAACATTTTACAAAAATACAGTGACTCTCTTCTCCCTCATCGGGTGGTTGGAAGGCACAGATTTTAATGGTTTATATTTGAAAATTTTTATGTCCGTACCAAAAACTTGAAAATGTTTTGATCGAAAACATTTTATAGTGAAACAAATTAATGGATTCTTCATTTCCTTAGCTTCTCGTTGCTTTTAATTATAGTGCTTTTTGAAAGTTACTTAAAATTGTAATTCTATTATTATTATTTTTACAATTGCACACATTAACAAATACGATGTTATAGAGGTCAATGTAACTGCACAGGCAATCAATATTGTGCTAATCAACCAGTACATTATCATTATTTCTGCGTCGAGGGATACCATCTGGACTGCGACGTATGTGTCCCCACTCATAAATTATCACTAGTAGTTAGCGTCTCAATTGGTAAGTCATTGTTTTTACCCTCGGATCCTTTCTGTCGTATCATCAAGCTGAATCAAATATCAAATATGATTTAAAAAAAAAAAAAAATTTTGAGATAGAATTCTATTCTAACCTAATCTAAGTGTATATGTGTGAAACTCATTTTTGAAAACTTGAACTCTAGCCTCTGCCTCACTTCCTTCTTATCTTACAAGCACTTATACTTATGAAGTGACCATCACTCCCATGCGGTGGTAATATAAAACATAATTAAGGTTTGAAAATTTGTGCTCCTACAATCATTCATAAAAACTTTTTTTTATTTGAAATTGAGTTTTAATTAATGTAGGATCATATATAGAATGATTTTCTACTCTTGATCACAAAAGAATAGGAGATTTTTCTTTTCTTTAATTATTTTTATTTTTTTTGGGTTCTGAAAAGAAAAATGATCATGGTTGGTATGGAAAAAAGAAAGGAAAATTTTGAACTTGTTAAAACTGTTTCTTTAGTCTCCATTTTCCAAGTTTTGGAAAATTTAGACTTTATCAATTCAGCGTCATAAAAATTCATTCCACTGAAAAATTCTAGTGAAATAAAATAATTCTACAACTTGATTGTCCTTGTAAAATAGAATTCTGAGTTCACCTATTCGCTATAAAAAATAGTATGAAAACAAATAGTCAGTTATTACAATTCTATTTCTTTCAGCTGTAGGTGTTAGCGCCAGTTTAATAATCATGCTTGTCTGTAGCTCTTGGATGTACTTGATAATCAAACAAAGAAAGCTAATCAAACTTAGAGAAATATTCTTTATTTTAAGCAAAATGATAGTTTAATGTTACAACAGTGCAATTCTCTAGACAGGAAAATTCAACTGAAACCGCCAAAATCTTGTCACAAAAGAGATCAAGAAGGCTGCCAATAATTTATTATAAAACTTTAATCATTGGTCAGGAGGTTTTGGTCATTTTGGAAAATGCTAATAAGTGCCCTTAGGGCACTCGTTAATAAATAATTTATTTAAAGAAAATTTTTATGGAAAATGAAAAAAAAGTAATTAATATTTTGACAGCTTTTTAATTTTCCATAAAAATTGTATCAAAACTTTCCTAAAATGGATTATTAATGAGTGGCCTAAGGACACTCGTTAGTATGACCCTTTTTTATAAAGGATTTTTATTGAATAATAGGATCGTGGCCATCAAGAAATCCAAAATGGTGAATTAAAGTAAATTTGAGCAATTCATCAATGAGATAGTTGTCATTTCCCAAATTAATCATAGGAATGTGTTTAAATTATTGGTTTGTTTGGAGATATCAGTTCTTTTACTGGTGTATAACTTTGCACCTAATGGGCCTCTTTGAATACATACATAATGAAAGCAAGTATCCACTATATCGTGGAAAATTTGTCTTAGAATAGCTATAGAAATAACTGACGCAGTATCATATCTGCTCTATGCTTCTCGTCTTTAGAAAGCCTCTTCTCGTCAAAATTAAACAGAAGATGATGCGATCTTTGGATTAAAGGCTCGTAGGCCGCTCCATATATATATATATATAAATATAAATATATAAATATATATATATATATACACATATACATACATACATACATATATATATATACATATATATATATATATATATATATAATACATTTTAGAGTAGCATTAATGAAAATATCTATGCCCTATGAAAAATAGAAAAAGAAAAAACAAGGTAGACCAGATTTGTTCAATATATTATGGTGAGTTTTGTTGTAATTTAGACCAAAGTGACAATTCTAAATTCAATGCTTTATGATAAAATAAAGTTGATTTTATTATTATTATTAATTTTTTTTACATAGAGTTTATTTTGTCGCTTACTTATGTAATATATTTATTGTACATATATAAGTATCAATCACTTTTTTTTTTTTTTTTTGAAGCCTTAAATATCAATCACTTTAATTCACTAATAATCCATGCAAAAATTTAAAATTTATATATCCTCATGTTTTTTAGATTTATTTGAACGATTTAGATATACCTTGAACTTTGACCACCTTCTTATATAAATAAATAAAATTTTGATTATTATGCATAGAAAATTTTGTAACTTCCCATCAACTTTGATGGGGCGTGTCCTGTTATAATTTCTTCCAGGTTCTCTAAAAATTAGGGATATTAGGTGTTCAATCACCATCGCACGGTCACTTTGGAATTATATTCAAAACGTGTGTTGAGGACTATCAAAACTTAAACTATACAAACTTATAATTCTGTAATTAATTAAGTTAATTATGTGATTAATATTATAATTTTGCGAAGGTTCAACTCATAGTACTGTTGCTGAAGTAAAAGCCTAAAAAAGAGCTAACCTTGTCCTTGGAGGTATCGCAAACGCTAGAGCAGGTTGTTAGGCTTTCATTTGAGTTACTTGTATATATTCACTGTTTTTACCCTCGGATCCTTTCTATCGTATCATCAAACTGAGTCAAATATCAAATATACATACATACATACATACATACATATACACAACACACACACACACACACACACATATATATATATATATATTATTTGAGATAGAATTCTACTCTAACATAATTTAAGTATATGTGTGTGAAAATTCATCCTAGAACTTTGAACTCTAACCCTTGCCCCCCTCGCCCCATATCTCACAAACACTTATAATTGTGGAATGATAATCACTCTCACGCGCGTGGTGGTAATATCAAACATAATTAATGTTTGAAAAAATTGTGCCCCTAGAATCTTTCATAAAAACTTTTCTTTTATCTGAAATTGATTTTCAATTAATGTAGGATCGTATATAGAATGATTTTCTACTCTTGATCACAAGAGAATAGGAGATATTTCTTTTCTTTATTTTTATTTTTTTATATTTTGGAAAAAAAAAAAAAAAAAGGTCATGATTGCTATGTAAAAAAGAAAGGAAATTTTTCAACTTGTTAAAACTTTTTCTTTAGTCTCCATTTTCCAAGTTCTGGAAAATTTAGGCTCTATCAATTTAGCATCATAAAAATTCCGTTGAATAATTCTAGTGAAATAAAATAATTCTACAACTTGATTGTCCTTGTGATGTCGCGGAAGCCTAAAGAAAGTGTACACAATACTCTCTTGATGGATAGAAACTAAATTGTTAGTTTCTGGTAGTAAACCTCGAATCCACAAGGAGATAAAAACTAGAATCCACTAGAAGAAAATTTGACAAAACATCTGTGTTTATTGATAATAGTTTGATTTGCCTATAACAATTAGAAAACATATAAATACTAAAGGGAAAAAAAAAAAAAAATCTAAAACCCTAATTCGTACTAATTACGCGATTAGGTGACAAAAAACTAAAACTTACCAAAAATGGCAAAATTGAGTTAATGCAGAATCATAAACTGCTGACCTTAAGGGTCGTCTCAAAATAAATGTGACCTTATTATAACTTTTAAACTAATAGTTATTAAAGAAAAACAAATATTACTATAAATAGCAAAAACACTGTTTTCGGGGCCTTAACAGAGGAATTCTATTCCCTTCAACTTGCCAAATTTCATGCAATTTGGACACACGTACTGTCACCCCCATCCCTCTACTGAAATCCCCTTTAATTGATTTTGCATTGTGACTTACGGCGCCATTGTACTCCAGGAAGGCATGTGTTGTTTATTCTGCATCACCTTGTGGGAGAGAGTTCTGAATTTATGTATTCGCTATAAAAATAGAATGAAAACAAATAGTGAATTATTACAATTCTATTTCTTTCAATTGTAGGTGTTAGCGTAGGTTTAATAATCATGCTTATCTCTAGCTCTTGGATGTACTTGATAATCAAGCAAAGAAAGCTAATCAAACTTATTAAAGAAATGTTCTTTTAAGCAAAATGATAGTTTCATGTTACAACAGCACAATTCTATAGACAGGAAAATTCAACTGAAACCGCAAAAATCTTTCGCCACAAAAGTGATCAAGAAGGCCACCAATAAATTATTATAAAACTTTTTTTTTTGCTGAATTTATTATTATTTTCATATTTTCATCTAAGTTCTAAGCATTTTTAAAATTACAATGAGAAATAATATTTTAAAAATATAACATTAAACTTTTATTAATTATTTATATATATGATAAAATTTTAACGTACAATATTCGTTTTATGATGATTGTTTTTTATCATTAGACTAATACATTAATTAGAACTAATAAATTAAGACAATCACAATTATGAAAAACCGATAGAAGAATTTTTAACAGACTTTTATTAGAACCTAAATACAATATACTCAATAATTTAACTTATTTGGGAATTTTAATATACATTTTATTTTGTTTATTTTTAATTGTATGCATACATATACATGAGATTATAAGCTAGTTTAAGTAAAACATTACACATTTTGAAAGTGTATTTGTGTTTAAATACATGAAAATGGGGAAGATACTTTCTACCATGCTCAATTTCACCAAAACAACAAAATTAATAAGAAATTTTTGCGAAAAATAAGAATTGTAAATATAATCTACCACTAGATCACATTTTCTTCATGACTCCATATATCCTTGTCCTTTTCAAAATTATTAGAGATCAATGACTATGTCATTGTTTAAAATTTTAGGTTTGAATTTTTTTTTTTTTTTTGTTATTTAAAAAATAATATGGAATACATAATTTTATGTATAGAATTGATGAGCAAATAGATTTTATTAGTGTAAAATTTGGTGTGCCTGTTTAAATAACAGGAATGTGTAATCTAATATTGATAAAAAAATAATTTGAATGATAAAACATTAAATGAAGTTATATCAAGTGTATATATTTCTAAGATAAAAGAGCTTTATTTGCAAAATAAACCAAACAACAATCTCTTTTAGACGAATGATATTGCAGGCTCAGGTTATCTAACTCTTAAAAAAACCCCATAGTTTTATCATTGGGATATATATTAAACCCTATACACTTAAATGGAGCACTTTAAACCCCATATTTTCATAAATGCACCTCCAAAAAATCCAAACAAATCTGACCCTCACAAATGATATGTGCATCAATTGACTTCTTGGGGTTTAAAACTTGTCATTTAAAAGTATGAGGTTTAAATGGGATCGTTTTCAATAATAATAATAATAATAAAATTAAGGGATTCAATGTGTCCCAATAATAAAATTGTAGATTTATTTTTATTTATTTATTTATTTTTTACTTTTCCCAAAATTTAAGTCTTAATCCTCCACCACTTTGTTATGACACAAGGAAAATACTGCTGAATAAAAGTGCAACAGTTATCTTACTTTTGAAAGCATGTAAAGACTAGAAATATATCTATTCTACTATTTAAGAGGATTTCCTTTTTTGGACTGAATTTTTTTTCCCCCTAAAATACCCTATACCTCTAGTTTTAAGTAGAGACAAAATTAAAGGATAATATGATAAAAATATATTTCTAACTTGCACTAAAACATTACCTACAACATATGAATACTTTTCTACTATCTCACTTCTTCAAAGTAATTATACATTTTTTTTTTAAAAATAGAAAAATAAGTTAAACAGCCCACGTTGCTTTTTTTTCCTTTTAAAAAAGGGTCATGCTACCACACCCTCCTTTTTTTTTTTGGGGGTATGGTACCCACCTAAATCTAAACTGTTAAATGAATAAAAATTTGATCCGGACCATTCATTTAATTTGGAGTAATTAAGAGTAAATACTTGCTACCAGTCAAACAAGTTATATATATAAGTAAAAAAAATCTAAAACAACCCAGTATTCACTGTGCGCTTCTCCTTCTCAAAAACAAAATTTTCTCTGTCATGTCTATATCACGCTTCCGATTTGGTTTATCTAAAGAACCTAGAATTCGGTTTCTTCTGTATTAGCTTCTTCTCTTACTAATCAACCACAAGCACTCAGGGCAGCTAAACAAAACCCAAAGAAGAAACAGTATCGGCCCTTCTCTGCCCGGCGAGGATATTTGAAATAGGTTTGTCTTTCTCTTTCTCTCAGACGAAGTTGATTTCACTACTAATATACATGTAAGGTTGAATTTTATCAATCATCTTGTTGGCTTTATTCCATGCCAATTTGCTTGTAATTTAAGCACTTAGTAACCTTGTATTTAGGTGGGATTATTGTAAGGGTAGTGTGTGAGAAGATGTGAAGAAAAGTTCAAGTATGTGCAAAGAAGCAGAGTTTCACGGCTAGGACTCGCGGATGGCTCGCGGCTGCAAGCCGTCAAATGCTGGCACGTGAGATGCACACAAGGGAGCTGAAGGGTTGCGCCAGCTGTCGTACTACAGGACAAAAAGTCCAGGCTGGCCAGGCCGTTATGTCGTGACTTGAATTCGCGACTTGGACAAGCCGCGAAGTCAAGCCGCAAATCAGCCCTGTTTGGCAAAAACTGTCTCTTCATATTCCTTTCTCACCCCACTATATATAGACCCTTATACCCACTAAATTGAAAGAGCTTCTAGAGATAATTTTTGTGAGAGAAATCCTAGAGAAAAACAAGATTGTCTCATCCCCAATCTTTACCTTAGAGACTCTTCAAATTCCTCTACTCTCTTCCTCTCCATTGTCACATCCTTGAGAGGTCATTGACCAAATCCTTATCTCACCACACCCACGTCTGTGAGAAGGTTCATTTGGTGCTAAGGGAAGCAGTTTGGAAGGAACCAATATACATTGGTTGATGCTATGGTATAGTAGCAGAATCCGGGAAGCTAAAGAAGAAATAGGTTCGGCGTAACCTCGTTGGAGCAAGAAGCTTGGAGGGCTTAGGTACTTGGGTAGATTAGGCTTGGAGGGTCTTCTGCTGTTCATGTATCCCAACTACATTCTTTAGTGGATTATTTACCGCTTGGAGGGCGGCGGAGAGGTTTTATGCCGAGGACTTCGGTTTCCTCTTCGATAACACATCGTGTGTTATCCGTGTGTTTGCATCTTCCTTCCCTTTATCTTTGCCTTATATTTACTGCTGTGGATGTGTTTATATTTGGCTTAGATTGTTTATCAATTCTGTTATAAGCTTGTTATCATGTTCCGCACATTAATTGTTTGATATAAAGCTTGAATTGGTATTTTTGTATTTGGGGGTCTAAACGTTCAAGGGTGTTTTTATACACATATTGAACTCTCAATTGGTATTAGAGCGGGTGCACTCTTTGTGGTTTGATTAACTGAGTGCGATCCTAGACCCCTTGGCTATGGATGCAGCTGAAAAAAGGGTCATGCAAAATTGTGCTTTAGGTGTTTGTGATAATGACTCTGTGAGTATGTTTGAAGGGTATTCTAAAACTGAACTCTTAGTGGTAATTAAATCCAAGAAACATGCTAGGATGTTCATTCACATGTTGAAATACTTTGAAAATAAGAACCACATTCTACACAATAGTCTATGTGAGTCTAAATCTTTGATTGAGAAATACAAAAGAAGAAATAGAACATTGTGTGAGAAGGTTGATAATCTGAAAAGGAAAAATCAATTTGGAAAAAGCTTGGAAAATAAAGATGAATTTCTGTTTGATGGTCAAGAATGCTTGTCCCATGCCTGTATGTTTGCGCAAAGACTTCATAAACTGAAGAAGAAAATAGCCTAAAGTAAGAATGGAATGAATGACACTTATCGTATTAGTAGGGAAAAAAACAGAAGGAAGAATGGAACCAACAGGAAATAGAGAAATTAAGGATCCCCCAACGGAAATAGATCTCTCCCTCCCTTAAAACCCTAGTACGCGAAGTGCGCCTTCGGGGCAGTGAATCGGGCTTTAAAAAGAAAGAAATTCACATAGTATTTCGTGTCCCAGACCTTTTTTTGGAAAAAACCCCGAAAACCTACTTTACTTACCCGAGTTAGTCCGGTAAGCCCGATCGGGATGAGAAAGGTGGACTTGTCCTGCCATTAATTAAATTAAGAAGAAAGCCCGAGGTAACTATCACTAGAATTCCGAACCACCTATCCTAGTAAACGAACAAATAGGTGGTCTTTTCGGAAATGTGAAACAAAAGTTTTTCCCTTGCATCTGGGTCACTTTTACTTTTTCGTTATTTCGTAATCCCCAGGGTATGATACCTTATAGCTTCACAGTTACAAGTCATTTTCTCATTACTTTGGGTCTCTCATTTTCTATTTTTATTGGCATTACTATAGTGGGATTTCAAAGAAATGGGCTTCATTTTTTAAGCTTTTCTCTCTATTGATTAAGTAATTTCCCGAGTCAGATGCCATGAAATGAAAAGCGTTATATTCAAAATTTGCAGATTTTTTAGGTGGTCAGTGAGTGAGTGAAAGTCGGATGAAAGTTCTCCCAGGCTAGGGAAAGGGCAAAAATCAAAATCATAAGAGAAGAAAGACAAAATAAACAGAGGGCACATTTTAGACATGAAGAATCTTAGCAGAGAACACTTTTTGGATTGAAGGTATTTAACTTGTGCTTATGGTACCTTGACAGTGGATGTTCTCGTCACATGACAGGAGATAAATCACTGTTTAAGGCTCTTAAAGAGAAAACATGTGATTATGTGACTTTTGGCGATGGGAGTCATGCTCAAGTTCTTGGCAAAGGGACGGTTGAAATACCGGGATTACCTCTACTGAAGGAAGTGCTATACATCAAAGGTTTGAAGGCAAATCTCTTAAGTATCACTCAAATATGTAATGAAGACTTTCTTGTCCAATTTTCAAAGAAAGGTTGTATAATCATTGATGAAAAAGGGATTCAAGTCTTGGAGGGAAATAGGACTACTGATAATTGCTATGGAGTAGTTCCTACGGCACCTATTTCGTGTAGAAGTGCTCGCGTTGATATGCTGAAACTTTGGCATCATAGGTTTGGACATGCAAACTTTAAACAAGTATGTAAAGTCTCTAAACTTGAGGCAGTTAAGGGACTTCCAAAGTTTGGAAAGGTGGAGAAGACTATATGTGGAGCATGCCAAATGGGAAAACAAACAAAGGCGAACCATCACAAGGTGAATGTGATTGCTACCTCACGGTGTTTGGAGCTGCTTCACGTTGATTTAATGGGGCCTACACAAACTGAAAGTCTAGGAGGGAAGAGATACATTATGGTGGTAGTTGATGATTTCTCAAGGTACTCTTGGGTGGAATTCCTTAGAGAGAAGTCTGAAGCATGTGATAAAATGCAAAGACTATGCAAGAGACTGCAGAATGAAAAAGGAGTTCCCATAGTCAAAATCAGAAGTGATCATGGGAAGGAATTCGAGAATGCTAAATTTGAAACGTTCTGTGAAGAGCACGGTATCAAGAAGGAATTTTCAGCTCCAAAGACTCCACAACAAAATGGGGTGGTTGAAAGAAAGAACCGGGTGATCCAAGAGATGGCAAGAGTCATGCTACTCAACAAAAACATACCTCAAAGGTTTTGGGCTGAAGCTGTGAACACATCGTGTCACATATGTAATAGAATATATTTCCGAGCTGGGACAAAGAAGACGTCATATGAAATTTGGAGAGAAAAGAAACCCAAGGTGAAGTATTTCAGAGTGTTTGGGAGCACATGCTATATTCTAAATGACTGGAAAAATCCGGGAAAATTTGATGCTAAGAGTGATGAAGGAATATTCCTAGGATACTCCACAAATAGCCGAGCTTATAGGGTGTACAACAAGTGCACGAAGACGGTGATGGAGTCAATCAATGTGGTCATAGACGACACCATATCAGAAAAGGAGATTGAGGATGATGAAAAGGGCTCAAACTCAAGGAGAAAGAGGATGATGATGATATGTCCCTAAGTGATGATGCTGAGAAAGAAACACCCGAAAAGAAGTCCACACCTCTTATATCAAGAAGAGAGACTAGATCAACACAAGAAATCTTAAGTCCACTCACTCCTCCAGAAGTTCAAACCCCAATTTCTTGTGATGAGGAACTCTCAACTTCCAAGAAACCTTCATCAAGAGTGACTCTCAATCACCTATCGAGTAATATTATTGGGGATGTGAACGAGGGACTTCGTTTGAGAAAAGGGCCGAAGTATACTGCTAACCATGTAACATACAACTGCTATCTTGCTCAATTTGAACCAAAAAGGGTAAAAGAAGCACTGAAAGATGAGAATTGGGTAAAGTCTATGCACCAGGAACTACACCAATTTGTTAGAAATGATGTGTGGGAATTGGTTCCAAGGCTTGAAGATACACATGTGATTGGAACCAAGTGGATTTTCAAGAACAAAATAGATGAAGATGGTGAAGTTGTTCGAAATAAGTCGAGATTGGTGGCTCAAGGGTACACTCAGGTGGAAGGCATAGATTTTGATGAATCGTTTGCTCCGGTAGCAAGACTAGAGTCCATTTGAATCCTTTTGTCCATAGCATGCATCATGGATTTCAAGTTGTATCAAATGGATGTGAAGAGTGCCTTCTTAAACGGTTTTCTAAATGAAGAAGTCTTTGTTGAACAACGAAAGGGGTTTGAAGATCCTCACTTTCTGGGTCATGTACTAAGGTTGAAGAAAGCTTTGTATGGGTTGAAGCAGGCTCCAAGAGCATGGTATGATCATCTCACTACTTACCTATTGGATCGTGGGTTCAAAAGAGGTCAAGCAGATCAAACATTGTTTGTTAAAAGAGATGAAAAATCCCTCCTTGTCGCTCAAGTATACGTGGATGATATTGTATTTGGATTCGCAGTTGATCACCTAGCTCATGAGTTCTCGGAAGAAATGAAAAGGGAATTTGAAATGAGCATGGTGGGAGAGTTGAACTACTTCCTAGGGCTTCAAGTGAAACAACGGAGAGATGGAATATTTATTTCTCAAGAGAAGTATGCTAAAAACTTTGTCAAAAGATTTGGTCTAGACTCTAAGAAACATACTTCTACTCCCATGAGTTCCTCGGCTAAGTTAAGCATTGATGCAGCCAGTGTTGATGTTGATCCAACACTTTATCGAAGTATGATTGGCAGTCTTCTCTATCTCACAGCAAGTAGGCCAGATATTGCATTCAGTGTCGGGGTATGTGCACGGTTTCAAGCTGCTCCTAAAGAATCCCACTTAATAGCAGTGAAGCGAATCATCCGTTATGTAAATGGCACATCTGGCTATGGGATTTGGTATACAAAAGATTCGAATGAGTGTTTGGCGGGGTATTCAGATGCTGACTGGGTAGGGTGCATTGATGATAGAAAAAGTACTTCCGGAGGGTGCTTCTATCTTGGAAATAACTTGGTTTCATAGATGAGCAAAAAGCAAAATTCAATATCCCCGTCAACGGCTGAAGCTGAATACATTACAGTAGGAAGTTGTTGTGCCCAATTGTTATGGATGAGGAAGTTATTGCATGACTATGGAATCTCTCAAGACACTATGTGTGTGTTCTGTGATAACACCAGTGCCATTAACTTGTCAAAGAATCCAGTTCAGCACTCCAAATCAAAGCACATCGAGATCCGCTATCACTTCATTCGGGACTTAGTAGAGGACAAGATTGTATGCCTAGAATTCATCAATACTGACAATCAAAAGGCAGACATATTCACCAAACCTCTTGATGGCCCGAGATTTGAATCCTTGCGTAAGACAATTGGTGTCGGTGTCATTCCTTAAACTCAATCTTCCATGATATCTTACTGTGTTCTAGGCTGTTTCATTTGTGTTTCTTATGTTTGTCTGCATTTTTTTGTGGTTATCCTTTGTTTTTACTGTTTTTGTGTCAAAAAATCCAAAAACACATAAAAAGTAGAAAATCCAAAAGTTTGATCGATTTTGTTGAGTTTTGTCTCAAAGCATATTTTGCCTTGTACCTTTGTACTAATGGCTTTGTGCATTTAACGAGCGTAGCTTGTCTCTTATGCACTCATATCATTGTGGAAGAAATTCTGAAATCTATGTGACGGTTGTAAATAGATCTTCAACCTTGTCATGGATGATTAGTGAATGGTTTTGTTGATCTTGAGACATGCATAGACTCATGCCTATATATCTTCCTTTTTTTTTTTTGCTTAAAAGAGCTCTCTAAATGTAAATCTCCAAATGAAAAGAGATATAGAGCTGCAAAAGCCCGTCGCACATACTAGTATTCGACTAGGAAAAAGGGAAAGCGACCAAAATAAAATGTTTGATGCCCAAAAAGCCAAAGGCTATCTCATAAATTGAAATATCAAAAATTTCAGGCATCTATCTCTAAATGAGATCTTTTTTGCTCAAAAATGCAAATGTTGTGTGAATATGAAGCCAAATGAAAAGCTTCAAAGAATTGTTATTAAAGTGCTTGTGGGAGGTCATATATGCATGTTTCTATAAATGAGATAGGTCACATTATCTAGTGCTAGTTGTGTATGCCTTGATTGAATTGATCATTGAAGCTTCACATTAGACTAAGGACTATTCCATTTTTGATATCCACACACAACACACAAGTCTATGTTCAATGAATGTCATTTTCATTTGTGTAATTGTACTTGATTAAATGTGTTTTCACATACTCAATCTTTGTTGATCAAACATAAAAAGATTTTTGAGTGTTTTAGTCTGTTTTTGGAAAGTGATTTTTTTTTTGTACAAAAATGTCAAAAACTTCAAAAACAGTGTTGCCTTGTTTTGGCGACTAAGTCGTGGGTTAGCCAAGCTGCAAACCCCTGTCGCAAGCCCACTCAGAGATTTTTCGTGGCTTACTGGCGAGTTAATGTCCTAGGTGCGAAAAATACTTAGAAAAATTTTCAAAAACTGGGTTTTTGCAATTTTTGTGACTCTTTTGGCGACTTATTCGCGGGTGGAAGGCCCAGTCGCGAGGGGTACACAGAGATTTTCGCGGCTCAGCTCGCGACTCACTCGCGGGTAGACCTTCCAGTCACAAAAAACACTTGGAAGATTTTTAAGAATCTTTTCTTCACAGTGTTTTGCGGCTTACCCTGGCAACTTACTGGCGACTTGATCCAGTAGCGAAAAACGCGTGTTTTGCGTTTTGAAGACTGTTTTAAAATGATTTTCAGTTTTTCCCTCATGCCTATTGTGACTGTTCATTGTCTTCCCCATTTCACTCCCACAAACACTCCGAGTATTTCTCTGAAAATCATCCATTTCTGCATCATTTCTTCTCAAATCTTCTTTAAAAAGGTATGGGTTTTCTTCCTTTTCCTTCATACCTACTGCGTTGGGATTTTTTTTGATTTGTGGTGATTTATTGTGGTTTGTGGTTTATCATGTTTGAACATGGGTTTCTGATTTAATGTTTGTAATGTCTATTTGTGATGATCTCTACACTGATTTTCTCTACCTTGTGTACCTACCTTGGTTATTGGGTGTATACACAGTCACATTGTCATGATTTGAACCTAAATCTCATGTGTTTAGGGTTTTCTTCAATATCCATGGTGTGAAAATGACACATTACTAATAATGTTTGTTGTCATGTCTGGTATCTCTTGTATGTGTTAAATCATGTTGCAGAATCAAAATGTCTCCATTCAAGAGATCTACTGTGAAAGGAGGAAGCAGCAAAGGGAAAGAACCTGTCATTGAAATTGATGATTTCTCCCCTACACCAAAAAGGACTCGTTCCCCATCTGGTGGTTTCGATCCCAACAAGTTCCGATCATATGCTGCTTTTCAGATTTTTGAAAATTACTTCAAAAAGGCTACACCATTCATTGAAAGAGTTTTTGACCAACATTCTTTCTTTGACACCAACATACCTCAATGGTTTGCCTGCAAGGATTGGAATTATCTACTCTCCGACCTTGATGATGCATATGAAAATCTGGTAAAAGAATTTTATGCCAATGCAATTGTTGATGGAGACGAACTTAAGTGCTGGGTTAGAGGAAAGAGTTTCTCGGTATCTCCCACATACTTAGCAGAAATCCTACACATCAACCGGCCAATGCTTGGGGCCTCACCAGTTTATGATGATCTCCATCCAAATGAGGAATTACTTAAAGCTGTTCTTGGAAAAGATCTGGAGTTTTTCTCAAATGGGAACTCAGTCAGTGTTTCATCTCTTCCTCCAAAATTGAGGGTGCTTATGATTGTCATGTTTCACAACCTGTATCCATTATCCAGCACAGGACATATGAACCTCGGACGTGCACTGTTCCTTCATGATCTGATTTCAGATGTTGAGATTGATATATGTGCACATATATTTCGTATCCTTCGCAAAACTGTTCTACGAACAGAGTCAAGGATCTGCATTCGCTGCCTCATTTCAAGGATTATGAAGCTAAAAGGGATCCATCCCTCTGAAAATGAATTTCCATGCCCAAAACCATGTCCAATAAACATGCGTACATTCAACGCTAGCATTGGCCATAGCAAGAAAGGAATCAAAACAGAAGCTTCAGCGTCCCGTAGTGGTTCGCACTCCAGTTCTTCCACCACCGATGACAAGCTAGACTCTATTATAGCCTCTGTCAATGAGCTGAGTACAAAGATGTCAGGACTTTCATCCATCTTGCACCATCTCAATATTCGGTGGGATACGAAGTTCACTTCTCTCCAAGCTCAATTGGATCAAATTCAGAGAAAGCTAGAAGATGAGGAAGACTAGCTATTCCATGACAAAAAGGGGGAGATGCTATTGGCAGGGGGAGTTCAACGAAAGGGGGAGATTTCAGCTAACAGGCTTTTGTTTATTGCTTTTGTCTATTTTTAGCTTCTACCATATTATATTTCAGTATCCTCTTTGTATTTATTCAGCACATCTTTCTTTATGTGTTGGTTTGTACCTGCTACCTTTGTAGGTTTTTATGGTTTTTGTTTGTGTTTTGTACCCATGTTGCTTATATAAGCTTTAAGGGTTTGGTTTCATGCACTCTTGTAGGACTTTGTGGTTTGTGCCATGCTTTATGCAGCCTTTGTGCTTTGTTAAATTAGTACTTCTAACCTAATGCTATGCATTCTTTGTGAAGTACTGTCACTCTTGTGCCCGTGTAGGATTTTTCCTAGATGCACATACTTCATGTCTTGTGCATTGGTTGAGTGTGGTCATTCAAGTGATTTACCTTGTGTTTGTCAAATTGAATGTCCAGATGTTCATTCCAAGTGTGAATGAGCATTGTGATCACTTGGTTATAGTGATTGCATGTTTTGGTCTTGCCATGGTTTATTGCATTACTCCATTGTGCATGATCGCATTATGCTTGTTCCATTTGCATTACAAGTTTTTCTGCATACAATGAACTTATTGTGTTGTTATGTTTTAGGAGTTCTTGTTCTTATGGTTCTAAAGCTTTACAAATTCTAGAGTTAGGTGTGAGTGAGTTTTCCAACTGTTCCCAACTCACGCATTAAGTCTAGAGTTTATTTTAGGGTTTTGTCACGAAATTGCCAAAGGGGGAGATTTTAAGGTTGAATTTTATCAACCATCTTGTTGGCTTTATTTCGTGCCAATTTGCTTGTAATTTAAGCACTTAGTAACCCTGCATCTAGGTGGGATTATTGTAAGGGTAATGTGTGAGAAGATATGAAGAAAAGTTCAAGTATGTGCAAAGAAGCAGATTTCGCGGCTAGGACTCGCGGGTGGCTCGCGGCTGCAAGCCGCTAAATGCTGGCACGTGAGATGCACACAGGGAAGCTGAAGGGTCACGCCAGCTGTCGCACTACAGGACAAAAAGTCCAGGCTGGATAGGCCGTTACGTCGCGACTTGAATTCGCAACTTGGACAAGCCGCGAATCAGCCCTGTTTGGCAAATACTGTCTCTTCGTATTCCTTTCTCACCCCACTATATATAGACCCTTATACCCACTAAATTGAGAGAGCTTCTAGAGAGAATTTTTGTGAGAGAAACCCTAGAGAAAAACAAGATTGCCTCATCCCCAATCTTTACCTTAGAGACTCTTCAAATTCCTCTACTCTCTTCCTCTCCATTGTCACATCCTTGAGAGGCCATTGACCAAATCCTTATCTCACCACACCCACGTCTATGAGAAGGTTCATTTGGTGCTAAGGGAAGCAGTTTGAAAGGAACCAATATACATTGGTTGATGCTATGGTATAGTAGCAGAATCCAGGAAGCTAAAGAAGAAATAGGTTCGGCGTAACCTCGTTGGAGAAAGAAGCTTGGAGGGCTTAGGTACTTGGGTAGATTAGGCTTGGAGGGTCTTCTGCTGTTCATGTATCCCAACTACATTCTTTAGTGAATTATTTATCGCTTGGAGGGTGGCAGAGAGGTTTTACGTCAAGGACTTTGGTTTCCTCTTCGATAACACATCGTGTGTTGTCCGTGTGTTTGCATCTTCCTTCCCTTTATCTTTGCCTTATATTTACTGCTATGGATGTGTTTATATTTGGCTTAGATTGTTTATCAATTCTGTTATAAGCTTATTATCATGTTCCGCACATTAATTGTTTGATATAAAGCTTGAATTGGTATTTTTGTATTTGGGGATCTAAACGTTCAAGGGTGTTTTTATACACATATTGAACTCTCAATACAGATTATTAAAGTTTCTTTGACTATCAACACATGATTTGTCTTTAGTTTTATTCATTGTCAGTAATCCCTAATGCTATTAATTGATTTGGGTTTTTATTTTTATTATTTTTATAGGAGATTTGGGTGTTGTTTGTTAACTTTGTTTCGAAAGTTGATTTGGAATTTCCTCCTATTTGAGAAACAAAATTTCAATACCCATGATTGCTGTTTTCTTTAGAAATTAGAGGGTTTCTCTGTTTTCTTTCTAATAAAATGTTTATGACTTAAAAAGAAAAGAAAGAATGCTGAATGACAATAGTTATCGAATAGAAGTGAACAAATGAGTATTCTTTCAACTGTTTAGGTCCCCAAGAAAATTTCAAATACCGTATTGCTATTAATTAGGTCTTTTCTCTTCATGTTCCCCATATTAATTTCCCAGTTATGCTCACTTTCTTGGTACTGGTCCTTATATCAGTGAGTCTTGGAATTTAGCACACGGGTCCAGAAGTTCCATTGTACAATGAAGTTATATATTATGACATTGTTCTGGAAAAAAATTGGCATTGAAGGTAAGGCCCCGCCTCAATTCTTCTAAATGAATCTTCTATTTTTCTACCTGAATTCCCATTTTATATTTTTTCTTCATATAAATTTTGGAATGGTCATTGTTTGCAAAATAAATTTGCTGCACAAATGAATTCAAAAGCTTTCTCACGAATTTATTCTATGGAAGCAGTTTTTTTAGAACCCAAGGAAAATTACACTTCCAAGATCAAATAGATGTTGATGTACTATAATTTTTTCCCTTTTAAGAATTGTACTCAGTCTCAGCTGATTAACAAGTGCATGAGAAAAAAAGCTTCATTTTGTTTTGTCCAACCAATGAATTTTCCATTGATTAGACTATTTACTCCTTGGTGGTTGGTAAAAGTGTCATGTATGCTTTGTAGATTTGGTGGTGAAGAGTTTATTTATAGAAGTCAATTACACAATTTGCCTTAATGTTTTCTTCACTCAAAATATTTTCAAAAAATTTGCTTTAGATAATCACGTTAAAAATGTTTAGTTGAAGTTTATCTTAATTTCTCAACAGATTTCCTTAGTGTATGTAATTATTTATTTATCTTATAAATTGACGCTTAAATGTCATGGCTCAGTTCATCCAAGTGAAACAGTGCTGGCACTTACAATGCACAAGGCTAGAATATGGCTTAGCTCACTAAATGTTTTTTTGGTTAATGAGTTCTTAGACTTCATTTTCTACAATAGGAAATTTTAGACTTTTGACATAGTTATTGAATCTTTCTTAGCAGATTGCTTTAGTGTATCTAATTATTTATTTATCTCTTAAAATGATGCCTAATGTCATGACTCAGTTCATCCAAGTGAAACAGAGTTGGCACTAACAGTGCATCAAGCTAGAGTATGGCTTTGTTCACTAAATGTTTTTTTGATTAATGAGTTCTCAGACTTTATTTTTTGGCTATGATGATAGAGTTAGGGGTGGTGAATGTCATTGCAGTTTTGGTAGCATAGTGTGAAAGAGATTTAGGGTGGTATATCATAATAGGTTGTTTCATCTTTGAACGGTTTTAGACCCCTTAAAACAATCAGATTAATCTAGTTAATTAGCCAAGTGATTAACTTAGTCAATTTAAACAATTCTAGGTTATCACAAACATACAATCATATCAAAAGTATAAAGCAGCGGAAATATAAAAGACACAATGATATGATCACCCAGGAAACCACACGGTAAAAACCTGGGGAGGATTTGACCTAGCTATCCTCAAGGTAAACTTGAATCCACTATGAAAGAATCGAAGTTCATACAAAAGTACTTATAAGCTCCCCGCTTGACTTCCTAATGCTACCCACCAGTAGAACTTACTGACACGACCACGTGCAAGCTCCGAATCCACGGACTCCTTCTTTCTTGGATTCTCCAATCAGCTACAAGCACCCACGCTTGATATTCTTTAAGCTTCAATGGTAGCAACCGAGTTGATCATCAAGATGTTGAAGTAATCTCTACCTTGAAAACCCTAAGCTTTGTGTAAAGGAAAGCTCCTCTAGATCTCACAAGAGATTTACACAAAACAGGAAAGTATGAGCAACAATACAACTGGAGCAACTCTAAAAACGTGGCTAGGGTTTTTCTTTATATACCTAGGGTAAAAACAGAAAACCCAAAACGTTTAATGAGTTAGGGCTGAGCTGGAAAATTCTACAAAAAAGCATTCTACCCGAGATTCGATCGATCGAGCCTTTCCTTCGATCGATCGAGCCAGGCCGAAATGCACAAATGCATCTGCGGCCTCTCAATTCCAACTTTACATGAAAGACCCAACTTTGAGCAAGCTTAGACAATACTAAACAACCTGTTTTGATCATGGTTTGCCAACAATACAAATTAGAGTTCTAAATATATAAAATCCTAAATCTTTAGAACCTAACAATCTTCATCATAATCACAAGGTGAACATGTGTTTACCCAAATCAATAGCTGATGTGTTTTTGTCATTTTCACAAGATGAAGATAGCCTTAGTGTGGTATATTTATCTTAGTTTTAAAATTGATTCTATTATCCATTATAACATTTGTATATGCCTTCTAATTTTTTATGATATAAGTTTTATGTTAAGTTGTGCGGTAGTCACTTCACAAGTGTAAGTGTTTGTGGGGCGTGGGGGATAAGGGATAGGGTTCAAGTTTCCAAGAGGGAGTTTTACACACATATGCACTTAGATTAGGCTAGAATAGAATTTCTATCTTGTATAAAAAAAAATAAAAAAATAAAAAAAATAAAAACATTGATCATCTATGTTGTCAAGGACAAAGTTTGCGAGGAAAAAGTTTGCAATTCCCATAGCTTTCAATTGTGATTTTTTTTTCTTCAAATGTATGTTATTGCTTACCTTGTTTTTATTTCATGTTATATTGAGATAGGAGTATGGGGAGAGTGGAAAATATTGAAGAGCAGGGTGCTGTCCAAGTTCCCCTCCCGAAAAGACCAGTTGGACCATTTTTAATTTATTAGTAAGATTCATTTTCATTTTATATCCATTTATAATATATTTCCTATTGTTATATTTAAAATAATCTGTTTTATTAAATTTGGATTTTCAGTAAAAAGAAAATAGAATTGATGAAAGCTAAGGGTATTGTCGATAAGATAAGCATAGCTGTAAGTTGAATAATGCTTATAGTTTTCAGGTTATTGTTATTGTTTAGTTGACATGACATATTCATGGAGATCTTAATTGAGTATGATGTCTATTACAGGTTAAGAAGGAGATTAGAGAAAAGTGGATGAATCTTGATGAAGATTCTAAATTAGAGTACAAGAAGGAAGCACGTGAGAATTCTGAAAAGTATGCTAATTTGTCACATAATATTCCTCGCAAATCACATAAAGTAAGTATTTACCTATGAAACTTTTAGCATTCAGGACTATGTATTAAATTTCGTAATGAAACCCTTTTTATTCATTAAATAATGCAGGTTTCATTATATACTCGATGTGCCCCTAATCGTGTTCGTTTGATGGCTTTAAATTTAAATGAAAGACAAAGATTTGTTATTTAAGAAATGGGATTTGGTAGTATGTTGGATTTAAGGTCTATACAGTTGGATAGAGATTTTTGCAAATGGTTAGTTGATCATTTTGACCATAATTCTTGTGCATTGGATATTTGTGGAAGGAGGTTACCAATATCCACTGAAGATGTAGAATTTATTCTAGGAATAAAATCAAGTGGGGTAGATGTGTCTATTGTTGCAAGCGCTGAAGAGATAAATTATAGATGCCAACAACATGGATTAAATGTGGTAAGGGATATACCAATTAACCTCTTAGAGGGTAAACTGAAGGAGATGAAAACATCAGGAAAAGAATTTGTTGGTTGTTTTTTGCTGTTTGTATTGGGTACTTTATTATGTCCCACTCCAAAACCTTATATCAAACGGTCCTTTATCTCAATTCTCCTTAATATTGATGAGTTCAAAAACTTGAATTGGGCGAAGTTGGCGTTGGATTTTCTTATTTGAGGTGTGCGCAAATATAAAGAAAAGAATCATGTTGGTGTTAATGGTTGCTTGCTATTTTTAATGGTAAGTTGTAGAAAATAGTTACTTTCAAGAATATGATTTTGTTTATCAAATTTCTATGACTCTTTTGACTAAATGTCTATGACCCTTTTATACATATTGCAGTTGTTTTATTTTGAGCATGTCAATGTTGAAACGAATCTTGAACATGTGTCCAAATGACTTCAACCACATGTTTGTTATTGGGGGAAAAAAGAAGTTAACCAAAGGATGCTTAAATTACAGTCAATTGGAAGTTTTGACAGTCCTAAGGTAATAATTGACTTTTTTTAATGTTTGACTTTTTATAAATAAGTTAAATATGTTTTATATGTGAATTATTACCCCCATGTCGTTGACATTTTTTTTTTTTTTAATCATAGTTGGTTGTAACACAAATGGATGGTGGACATGAGACAGAAAGTATTCCACTAGAGAAACAAGATATTAATGAATCTCATGCTATGCCATCTCAACATGAAGACAAGCGAAATATGGTATCTTTTTTCAACCAATAAATCTTATGAATTTGATGATAATTTGGTGCTGGACATTTGTTGATGATTGTACCTATAAATTAATCCACAGGGTTCTGTTGAAGCAATTCGTAGAATTGAGCAATCAATAACAAGTCTTAGAGATGAAATGCTAGTCATGCAGAAAACCGTGACAAACATTGCAAACAATATGGACACATTTAAGAATGACATTCTTTTGGAGTTAAGGAAAACAGCAAGGGAACATAGTGGACATTCCAATGACCTCAACTTAAATGAAATTGTAGATGTTAAAAAAGAAATGAAGTCTGCATCTCCATATATAATCCAAGACACAATGGATCAAGATGATACAGTATGTGCTAAAAAAGAATCTAAGATAGAGTCTACATCTCCAGTTCAAGACAAAATGGATCAAGATGATACAGAGCACATTAAAAAAGTATCTAAGATGGTGTCAATGGAGGAAGACTGCAATGTTCACATTGCTGGGCTAACTCAATCTAATCAAAAACCTAGTAGCAAAACACCGTATCTCATAATGTGGTAAGTGAATTAGTATTTGTTATTTATTTATTTTAAATGTGTTTAGGATGTTTAGTAGCAACATGAGTTTGTTTGTTTGTTTTTTATTTATTTTTTATTTTTTATTGCACAGGATGTGGATATGCTGCAATTAACTTTCCCTCATAATGTTCAACTTAAAGCATCATGTGTTACACCTTCTAGCAAGCCTAAAGTCACTAGATCACAAAAACGTAGCCCAATTGTCACATCACAAATTGAAGTTCCAAAAGTCAAAAAGAGGAAAGAAATCAAAGATTCATTGCAGGTAAGTTCATGAATGTGTACATTGATATATAAGGGTGCGAATACAACATATTTTTATATGCTAATTTGATTACTATATTCTTTTAGGAATCTAGACTGGGTGATGACGAGGATATGAATGAGTTCGAACCATTTACTGAAATGGAGAAGATCATATGTAACTACATTTTTAATAAAAATTTTGAAAAGAGGTTTGTCCTTTTTGAAGTTGGTATTAAAAATAATGAATTTATTGAATAAGCTCTAACATAAGAATTTGTCAATGAATAATGTTTAGTGAAGTTCTTGTTTCCATGAAATATGAGTATGGTGATCGTGCAGCTTTCAATACCTTGCTCCCTAACCAATGGATAAGCAGTCAGGTTAGTGTATGAAATTTAAATACAGTAATAAATATTTGTGCTGTTTATTTATACAATAATTATAACAATTATGTTGTATTTTAGATTATTAATTTGTTCGTTTGCAAGATGAGGATGGAAGAGAACAGATATAGAGACATGTTTGTGTGGTATTTGCCAACGCATTTTGCTGTAAGTTTTCGTAATATTTTGGTTTGTGTGCTTATAGTGTTTAATTAATACACAAGTTGTCTATCTGAATAAATGTTTTGGATTGTGCTTGTAGTGTTTAATTAATTCCTTACTTTTTTGAAATTTTTATATATTTTTGTAGCAAAAAATGCTTGAAGAAGATGGCAATCCCACACTAGAATGGTTTAAAAGGACATATAGGGACGATGACAAGTACATGTCAAATTTGATGAAGTGTGAATGGGTAATTTTACTTAGTGCGCGCACACACACACATGTATACTACATTGACACATGCTAATACATTGTTCATTTGTACCTGTAGATTTTTATCCCTATGAATGATGATAATAGTCATTGGTATTTATGTGTCGTTGATTTTGTAAAAAGATTTACATATATACTGGACTCTTTACAAAGCACAACTAGTGAAGTCATTCGAACAAACAATGTTAAAACTGTGGTATTGTTTCTTACTCTTTCTACTCAATAATGATTGTTTTTAACGTAATTTTGTTAGGTATTGTAATAAAAATAACTGATGTTAAAATCCAACTTTGCGATAGGTTATAGGCCTTGATAAGTTGTTGAGTTTTTTGGAGAAAGACAAGTATATTGATAGTATTACCAGATTTAAATTGAAATCACCCATCTCGAATCCTCAACAAAATAATGGGTAGGTACCAAATTGCACTAGTACATATGGATAACTATTCTATGTGAACGGTTTTAGACCCCTTAACACACAACCAGATTGAGTAGCCTAGTTAATTAGCCAAGTTGTTACTTAGTCAAATTAACCAATTCTAGGTTAAAACAATCAAACAATCATATCAAGAATATATATAGCAGCGGAATAATAAATAACACAAGATATGATCACCCAGGAAAACCAAACTGGTAAAAAACTTGGGGAGGATTTTACCCACCGATCCTCAAGGCAAAACTGAATTTACTATGAAAGAATCGAAGTTCATACAAAAGGACTTACAAGCTCCCTGCTCGACTTCCTAATGCTACCTACCAGTAGAACTTACTGACACGACCCCGTGCAAGCTCCGAATCCACGGATTCCTTCTTTCTTGAATTCTTCAATTAGCTACAAGCACCCACGCTTGATATTCTTTAAGCTTCAATGGTAGCAACCAAGTTGATCATCAAGATGTTGAAGTAATCTCTATCTTGAAAACCCTAAGCTTTGTGTAAAGGAAAGCTCCTCTAGATCTCACAAGAGGTTTACACAAAACAACAATGTATGAGCAACAATACAACTGGAGCAACTCTAAAAACGTGGCTAGGGTTTTGCCTTATATACTTAGAGTAAAAACATAAAACCTTAAACGTTTAATGAGTTAGGGCTGAGTTGGAAAAACTGTAGAAAACGCAATCTGATCGATTTTCGACCGATCGAGTCTATTCTTCGATCGATCGAGCCAGACCAAAATGCCCCAATGCATCTACAGTCTCTCGATTCCAACTTTACAATAATTAATCAACTTTGAGCAAACTTAAACAAGACTAAACATATTGTTTTGATCATTGTTTGCCAATATTACAAATTAGAGTTCTAAATACATAAATTCCTAAACCTTTAGAACCTAACAAACTCCCCCTTTGGCATTCCGTGACAAAACTCAAATTAAAAGCTCAAAGTTTACAAGTAAACAGCCCTTTACAAAAATAATGCTCATAAACTCAAATTTAACCCTAACTACAATCCATCGGTTGCAAGTGTAGACAGCAGCTTAGTTGAATCAACCTGTATATTCCTGAAATACTCAACAAACGCATAAATGCATGTGTGACAGAAAAGAGTAAAACAACAAGTATAACTTCTTGTAAGATTCACACAACACTAAATAAAGACATATATTAATGAACAACTCAAAAATATAAATCAATAGGCAGTGAATCACAAAGCAACAAGAATCAATGAATATATCATGTATATCAATCAAGGTTACTCCCCCTAACATGAATATCCCCAAAAATGATATACAAAGTGAAGCACCTAGATACAATCTAAAAACTCCACAAGCTCCTCAGAAACAAAAAGTCTCCCCCTAATTACAAAAACTCCTCTACAAGTCAAAAACTCCACTCCCCCTTTTTGTGACGGAATGCCAAAGGGCAATCACAAGTCAGCATCAAAAGGAGGTGGTGAGGGTGAATGAAGATGCATAAGGTCGGCTTGCAGAGCACGAATTTCATCAAGCAAGTCCACCAAAATCTGACCATGAGTTGCCTGAACGGTCATGACAGTCTCCAAGGTACGACGAACATCAAAGTCGGCCGAAGGAGGTGGAGGAACATCAGCAGTAGCAGCATCACCAACAGGATCAGGAATATCCTCACCAGCAGGACCTGTACAAGAAGAAGGAGGAGGTGCGCTACCAGAAGGCTCAGACCGAGGGTGTTTAGACCCAACTCTAAGATGAACGGCCCTCTGTCGAAGAAAAGACGCACCTATGGGAGCAATCACACGAACGGGCTCAGAGGAAGGGAAGCCACTAAGATCAAGATAAAGCAAAATCCTATGAATAAAAATAGGATTTACAAGAGCATGAGTAGTAGATGAACTCCTATAAACATCGTTCAAAGAATGAAGAAAGAGATGAGGAAAATTGATAGGAGCATCAGTAACCAAATCATACAAAAATACACACCTCTTGAGAGGAATGGTGTGAACATGAGATATGGGCCAGATAGAATGACAGGTTATTCGAAAGAACAGATAGTGCAACCTAGAAAGCTCAACAGAGGTGATCCTAGGATCAGAACCCCACTGGACAAAAGTCCCAGTGATGTAAGACAAGACATCACTCAACTCATGAGACTCATCATAAGGATAGATAGGATTTTGGACCAAAGGTACCCCTAGAGCATCAGCCACTACCTGGGGAGTAATGGTGTACTCTACGCCTTGTATTTAACTCTTTACTAAAGTGTTGGAATCATAGATGCGGATAGAGATGTTCGAAAAGAACTCTCTAATCAAGGCAGAAGGTGGAGGAGGATCAGAAACATCCACCAAGGGTGACCAGCCCCGACGCTCAAAGTTTGCCCTAATGACAGGATCAAGTTCATCTAAGAGAACAGAACGCTCAGCTCAAATCTTTCTCCTAAGGTTTAGCTTCTCAAAAATCTCTTGGTTTTTCTCACTCGGAAACTTCTCACGGTCAAAAGAAGGAGGGGATGGAGAAGAGGAAGGAATAGTCCTACGGGCTCTAGTCTTCCTAGGCATGATGCTAAGGATAGGACAGAGACACAAGGAGAAAACCAAAAGAACAAAATAAAACAAAACCAAGGGCAGATTGCAAGTTAGCACAATAAAAATATATAGAAAAAAATCTATATGATGCATGAACAATAACAATGTTGTGATGCATGAACTAATGCAGTAAACATAGTTCTAATTAGGTTCAATTTCACAAAATTGGCTCGAACATAGAGTTTCTAACAAAAACCCTAAAAAATTTGAAAAACCACTTGAAAATTTTGAAACAAATTTATGAATTGATCATCACACAGTGTTGAAAACAGATTAGAATAACCAATTTCATCAATTAAACCCAATTGAACAAAAATCCCCAATTTGGATCAATTACAAGCCCTAGAATTTTCAATTTCTCACAAAACCCAAAATTGATCAAATTAAACTATCAAGATCATGTTTATAGCATGTCCCCACAAAAACCCATTGATCAATTACACATAATTAGGCTTGAATCAACAGAAATCCCAAAAAGAAAAAGGTCCAAAATTTTGAGCAAAAATTCATGAAAAATGCATGAAATATATAAATAAACTCAAAAAGGAAGGACAAAACAGACTTACCGGCTTGAGGAAAGAGAAATTTTGCAAAAACTTCGGACGAAAACGACAAAAATTTGACTGTGGAGCCTTGCCTCGTCGGAGAGAGAAAGAAAGTTTGAAAAAAACTTTTGAAAAAGTGTTTGAATCAGTCAAGAACAATG
The DNA here is from genome assembly GCA_019022515.1 of Quercus aquifolioides. Classification (NCBI taxonomy): domain Eukaryota; kingdom Viridiplantae; phylum Streptophyta; class Magnoliopsida; order Fagales; family Fagaceae; genus Quercus; species Quercus aquifolioides. Next base: position 3,053,581 of record CM032332.1, read on the forward strand.
TTTTAAAAAAACCTGATTCGCGACTTTCGATTGATCGAAAAATACATTTGATCGATCGAATGCAACAGTCATTTTTAAACAAATTAAAGCACTTTTTCGATCGATCGAAAATCAGAATGGATCGATCGAACTGGGCAGAGGCTCACAAAAGTTTTGAGAAAAAAACACAGTTTTGATAAACATAAACCATATTTTGAAAACAACTCCTCAAAGCATTAAACTAATTTAAAAAATGCATGAGTATGAGATGGAATGCTTTTTCAAAAAACCCAAGTTTTAATCCCAGTTTCTCCAAAGAAAATTCTAGCCATTCTTCTTTTTAAATTCTCAAGCAAAAAAAATGTTTTGCCTAATTCTCAAAGTATTTTCAAACTTGGTTGGTCAGACTAAAAACACACACAATAACATGTACAAAGTTTAGCAAAGAGTAACTTGTGTAATGTGTGCAACTAGCAAAAATTTTGAGAAACATGTGAGGTGATATGTAAATAGCAATCAATCACAAAGTCTACACAATCCATCACATAGAATTTAAAAGAGACTATCACCTAAAGAGTTACATCATATAACTCCCACATCTCCTAGAACAAAAGCTTGCAATCATGTAAGTTTCTTGAATTTTGCCCCATTATTATGTGAAATGGCATCAAGCCTAATAGTACACACCAATTTTAATTATGTGAGATGGCATCAAACCTAATAGTACACACCAATTTTAAGCATTAAGCAATTAAGCCGAGGCATCACCTTATGTTCTTTTTGTGCATGTGTAACAAGTACACAAAATCTTATGATATGCACTAAGGTGTTCATGATTGGCTAGTAAACAGTGGTGAGATGGTTATTTATGTCTTTCTCAAAAGGACCAAGTCCGACAGTCAAATAACATGTGACATCAAGATTAAGACAAAGTAATAAACACCATGAACATCTTTCCCACACAATATGCAATACAAAGCTTCAACTAGTTAAGTGCAATAAATAAGTTCATCAAAACTAAACAAGGTACATAAGATATGATATGTGTAAATAAATTGACCAACCTTGTTTTCAAAAACCAAGAAAACAATGTCAAACACATTTTTACTTTCTCCTTTTCTCTTTTTTTTTATTAATTTTTTTATTGAACAAGAGAAAACAAATAAATCCTAGAATGAAATGCATGAATGTAATGCAATGCAAATCCTATAAAAAAAACAAAAGAAACACAAAAAACCAAAGAACAATGGTCACTGAAGAATGAGCAATGAAGCACAAGAACCATGTCAGAAAGACTCAATTAGGTCGAGTCTTTTGCATCCAAAGCCTTTTAGATGCACTACGAGCATTGGAGTTCCTATTCACATTCGAGTGATTTCCAGCTCTAGGATTGGAATAAAGGTTCAAAGCCTTTACCAATTAACCAATAAGTGCCATAGGATCTTGTGCTTGAGGCACAGGCACCTTTGGTTTATTTGCTCTCTTAGCAGCTTGAAGCTTGTAACAGTTAGGACGAATGTGTCCAGACTTTCCACAATAATGACAAACCCAAGCAGGTTTACCATGCATTTTATCCTTAGAAAGGGTAGAATCCTTAGGTTTAGTTTCTCTCAGATTAACCCTACTCTTCCTAGGAGGTGAAACTTCTACAGGTTTGACTACCTCACTCACAGGTGGTTTGATAGTTTCACTCACAACCTCACTCACAGAAGGTTCAGAAGAAGATGAAAGAAAAAAGTTCGTGGAATGTGGAGTAGACACAGAGATGCTTTCAACATATCCTATGCCAGATTTATCAGAAGTCAACATATCCTATGCCAGATTTATCAGAAGGATACTTTTGAACATTCAGCATGTGATCAAGTTTAGAACTAGCAGTTCTAGCAACATATAAATTATGTTCTAAAGTTTTAACTTTATCAAGTAAAAGCATGTTCTCAGATTTCACATGGTTCAAAAGATCATTAGCATCAAATAATTTAACAAGCAAATTTTTCTTTTCAAGCTCAAGAGAATCAATTTTCTTCAGGCCAAGTTCAACATTCATAGCATCCTTTGCAGCAACTTTGCAAAGTTTATTATAGGCCTCTTGAAGATCTGCATCCTCAGAGAGTTCCCCATCAGAAGGTTTCTCCTCAACAGATATGCTTTCATTGACTAAAGCAATAGCAGTGAAAGCAATGAAGCTTCCATCCTCGTCACATTCAGACTCATCATCAGAAACCTCATTATCACTAAGGGTTACAGCCATAGCTTTACCCTTATTTCTCAAGAATGTAGGACATTCAGATTTAACATAACCATACCCTTGACAACCAAAACACTGAGCACCCAAAGAATTGTTTGAAGATTGACCTACTTTTTCTCTAGGTTTTTCAAAGTTATTAACCTTAGTGGGATCATTCCTTCTAAAATTTCTAGGTTCATCAATGTTTGTACCTCTTGCCCTTCTATTTGTATTTCTCAGAAAGTTTCTAAAATTCTTGGCAAGGTAAGCTATCTCTGTAGCAGAGAGCTCATCATCAAATCCACCAACCTCAACATCATCAACAGACTTAAGAGCCATTGATTTGGATTTGTTTGTTTTGGGTAAGTCAGACTCATAGGACTGAAGAGATCCTACAAGCTCATCAACAGGGATGGAGTCCACATCCTTGCTCTCAGTAATGACAGTCACTTTGGGCCTAAAGTCTTCAGTTAAAGATCTAAGTATCTTCCTAACAATTTTAGGTTGATCATAGATTTCACCCAAATTAAAAGCAGAATTAACAATACCATTCAGTTTGGCATAAAATTCATCAAAGGATTCATCATCAGACATCCTAATGCTTTCAAACCTGGAAGTTAATTGCTGCAGTTTGTTTATCTTAACTGCCTTTGTGCCTTCATGCACAGTTTGGAGGATTTTCCAAGCAGTATGAGCAACCTCAACATTTGAGATCCTCTTAAATTCCTCCATAGAAACAGCATTCAAGATGGCATTCATAACTTTGCTATTGAAGCCAGCTGCTTCTTTTTCAGAAGTTTGCCACTCACTCACAGGAGTAGTGGGCTTCTGCCATCCATATTCAACGGAATTCCAAACCCTCTCATCAATAAATTTCAGGAATGCTTTCATCCTTACTTTCCAATAAGCATAGTTATTCCCATCAAAGTGAGGAGGAACAACAAAAGAGTGTCCATGCTCCATGACACCAGGGGTCAAGGATCAGCTCAGAGATCAAAAAATCTCAAACAAAAGAGCTACCTGCTCTGATACCACTTGAACGGTTTTAGACCCTTTAACACACAACCAGATTGAGTAGTCTAGTTAATTAGCCAAGTTGTTACTTAGTCAAATTAAGCAATTCTAGGTTAAAACAATCAAACAATCATATCAAGAATATATATAGCAGCGGAATAATAAATAACACAAGATATGATCACCCAGGAAAACCAAACTGGTAAAAAACCTGGGGAGGATTTTACCCACCGATCCTCAAGGCAAAACTGAATTCACTATGAAAGAATCGAAGTTCATACAAAAGGACTTACAAGCTCTCCGCTCGACTTCCTAATGCTACCTACCAGTAGAACTTACTGACACAACCCCGTGCAAGCTCCGAATCCACGGACTCCTTCTTTCTTGAATTCTACAATCAGCTACAAGCACCCACGCTTGATATTCTTTAACCTTCAATGGTAGCAACCAAGTTGATCGTCAAGATGTTGAAGTAATCTCTATCTTGAAAACCCTAAACTTTGTGTAAAGGAAAGCTCCTCTAGATCTCACAAGAGATTTACACAAAACAACAATGTATGAGCAACAATACAACTGGAGCAACTCTAAAAACGTGGCTAGGGTTTTGCCTTATATACCTAGGGCAAAAACATAAAACCCTAAACGTTTAATGAGTTAGGGCTGAGTTGGAAAAATTGCAGAAAACGCAATCTGATCGATTTTCGATCGATTGAGTCTATTCTTCGATCGATCGAGCCAGACCGAAATGCCCCAATGCATCTACAGTCTCTCGATTCCAATTTTACAATAATTAATCAACTTTGAACAAGGTTAAACAAGACTAAACATATTGTTTTGATCATGGTTTGCCAATATTATAAATTAGAGTTTTAAATACATAAATTCCTAAACCTTTAGGACCTAACACTATGCATTCTTCAAATTGCAGAATTTTAACAATTTTCATTTTTCAGGTATGATTGTGGGATGTATGTTATAAAACACATGTTTACAAATACTACCTGGAGGCATTTACCCCTTTCGGTAAAAAATTTCATTGAATTAAATACAAATTTTCACATAATTTGTTTAAACTACTTAATTACATGTCTAATTATTTGTAGGAGAGTTGGTCGACAAGTTGGCAGCAAGTCTAGTGCTTTCAAAGAACAATGATCAACATTCGAGAATTGTTGAAATTGCTAAAAACATTCCACTACAGGAATATTTTCGGTCACTCAAAGATTAGTATAATAGAATGAATAGGATACTGTTTATGAGTTAGTGATTTAGTGAATTGAATTTTTTTTTTTTTTAATGAATGGGAGATTGAATTTTTATCTTTCATACAGCAATTTAGTAAATTGTTTTTTTATTTTTCTAATGAATGTGAGGCTGAATTTTTATTTTTTGCACATACGTTTGTGTTGTGTGCACAAACTATTTTGATTTCAGCTGCTTGGTTTAAAGAGCTTCTGACATCTCCCCACTCTCTTCATTTGAAGCATTGAACAGATTTTTGGTTTGTGTAAAGGTCATATCATAGTAATTGATGTTTTTGAGTTTCTTTTTAGACCCATCTTGAGTTTTGGCTATTTTAGTGTTTTTAAGAGGTACTTGAGAAGGTTTGTGGCCTTTTTACCAGACTAGCAAATATGTGTCTTCCTTGTAGAATAATGAGTACAATGTGATAAATTATAGTTTTCAGTTTTAATGTGGTAAAGCAAGTACTCTTGACTATTTTGGCAATCTTTTTTGGCTTAGAAGCAAAATATATATTATATTGAAGATTGTGTCTTGAATAATAAGTGCTGGAGTTGCACTTCATCTTCAGGTATATTTTATTAAAGATTGTGTCTTCAGTAATAAGTGTAAGTGATTTGGTTGTATTTTCTGCAGATTAGTGTTTGGATCTTGGTGGGAAATCTAATACCTATTGGCTATATACAGTATGTTTCAGACCACCCTAGTAATTTAAATTCTAAATCAACACTTTTATGTGGTATCTAATTTTCTGAATGTGCTGGAATTAGTTGCTAGCGGGTTGGATAACAATTTGATCATGGAGATGAAATTTGTGGAGCAGTTGTCAATGTCAGAGCTAGGCAGGAAAAAATATCTCTATGGCTGAAGAATGCTACAAATGATGCTGCACAGGCAACTGGCATGTTTTGTTCACATGTACTCTTTTGGACCCAGCAGATGACTTAACTTCCTGAATTATAAATGCAACTTTGGTTCTGTATATACGAGTATAAAACCTACTTGCATTTGTGCTCAAGTTTTTAGAGATGAATTGAGAGAGAAGAGTTAAACATGATGGGCAGGTCAAGATTTTGGTCTGATATGTTATAAAATGGATGAATTGTAGACATTTTAGTAATACCTTGTACTCTGCAATATATGATAGCGGTCGCATTTCATTTGTTCCCTTGAAATTGTGTTACTCAAGACAATAAAACTGTATTAGTCAATCAATGGTGAAACTTTGTATAATCACATTATTAAGTGAATGTAATAACATTATTAAATTTAATCCATTTGTATATAACACTAGAGGAATTATTATACTTAATATTTATACTGCAATATAAGCATATATGTAAAGCCTCAGTTGTAAAGCTTGAATATTATATGCAAGGCTTATGTCCTAAAGAAACAATGAAGCTTCTCCGTGTCAAAGCTACCGTTGTCTAAAGGTTCTTACATATCAATCATAATGAAGTCTGGACTTATGTTTGTGTCCAGGAAGCTCTTTTCATGAACAATCTTTGTTTGTGTTTGTATTCTAGCTGTAAATTGTTACATGCCAAAGTTGGAACAAAAAAAAAAATAAATAAATAAAAGAATTATCAAACTCCACTCTAGAGAGGTAAAAACCAATCTCATAAGGGCCAATAGCTGTAAATTGTTACATGTAACACTTATATTGAACCACATGACTCAAGTACACATGTAAGACCCTAAGTTTTAGTACATAGTATCCAATATCAACCTCAGTTGTTTATTATGCTACAACAAAACAAAGTTCTAGTCCACTACCAAACAATAAAAAGAAAATACATTGCTGCATATATGTAGTATTGTAGTTCCACAAGAGAGCTTTCCTTTTTTGTTGAGCAAGCCAATCAAAAGCTTTAGTGAACTGAAACTGGTTGCATGTTTTCAGCTTCTTTCCTCAGCTCTTGAAACGGGACAGATGACAAGTATCGCTCCCCAAAACTTGGATGAATAGTCTGAAATTCAAACAATCAACAGCCATTTATGGGCATTAATACTTGAATCAAACTTATTACATAAGAACATAAACACTAGAGATGCTAATAATAAAGAACACCATTTGCTTGTGTTGATTGAATTAGAAGCTTTTTCACAACCAAAACTGGTGATGTGTAGAGAAATGAATTTTGTAAACAGAATTATTTTTTCAGAATATAACCTTATTCACATTTCATGTATAAAACTTGTGAATTAAAGAATAAAAAGATAATAGACAAATAAAGTTGATCTTTATAATTTGTTTGCATATCCTGAAGCTATCTTATGCAAAATCAATTGGCTCTGATGAAAATAGTTTAAGGGTATTAATCATAACATGATACAAACCAAATGGAATTAGAATATATGTCTCTCTTATTACCACAATAAGTTTGCCCTTGTTCTCTGGCATATTAGCGAGTCTGAGTGCTGCAATTGTATTGGCTCCAGATGATATTCCTGCTTGCATTAACCAGGACGATCGAAATTATAAAATGCGCAATAGCATTCCAGATATCATCTTGTTGGGTCCATCTGGGGTACTAAAAAGATGTTACTGAAGCACAGAAGCGTTCTCTAGTAGCATCAGCTGATATAATTAAGTTGTGAGCACCCATGAAAGTGTAGAGATAGATATACTTCAAAGAGTAATTTGAGTAATTACCATAAGTCCCTCCTTCAATGCTAATTCCCTGGCCATATTTACTGCATCTTTGCTACTAACCTACCAGATAAGTTTCAACATGACAGCTAGGGAAAACCAAAACTATTAGCAACAACTAGCCCCTGAGCACGCGCTCATGCGTGTGCTCAAAGGCTCTTCTATTTTTTATTTTATTTTTGTAAAAGTTAATAATTTGCATCCATTATAATTTAGGATTACAACATTTTCTAATCATAAAAATACCAAGGAGGTGATAAGTGATGCATTTTGGATGATATAATTTTTTCATCACACTCTTAGGTATTTTTTCATCACACTCCTCTAAAATGATAAGGACCATAAATAATTACGAAAACTTTTGATACATTAAAGGACATCTTCAGATTGATATATGTACAATGCTGACTAAAGTATACTTGATCACGTAATAAATTCATCCAAAACTTTATAAAACCAACAAAATAGTTTTTCAAACATTTTATGAAGCTCACTTTTATAACATACAGGTATACTTTAGTTTTAGAAATTTTATGAACTTTCAGCTGTAGAAAGTAGATGGAGAATAAAGGAATGTACAGTTTGACAAACCCACCCCCCCGCGGCAGGTGAGCAAGGGAATTTTGGTGGTTAAGCTGTATGAATAACTATTCTAATAATGGCATTCCAATCGGTTGTGGTTGCATGCAAAAGACAGCAAGGTGGATAAAAGTTAATTGTCAAAACCTCCACAGATTCTTGTGGCTAAACATATGATCTTGCTGTGGGTAACTCTTAAGAGTGTTAGCAGTTAATTAGTAAAATATGAAGATTTAGAGTTAAATGAGAATAAGAATAGAGAGACAAAGAGAAAAGAAAGAAGAGGTTGAGGTCGTTAACTTATCAAGCCCACACCTTAGCATATATTTATATTAAGGTTTATAACATAATTACAAAAATACCCTTATTAATATGCTAAAATATACAACATCTAGAACTAACTCTAACATTAGCAAAAAGCACTTCCAAAATTACTCACATGGAAGCAGCTTAACCATATGCAAATACATGAAATAGATCAAGATAAATTCAAGTTCTCCCATAAACTAAAGGCAAATGATTAAACTGTGGATAAAAATGATTTTCAACTGACAAGGAAAATGACCTATGCAAAATAGTTTTTTTTTTTTTTTTTCTTAATTATTGGCAATTTCACATGCATTTGGTTGAACCCCTTACCTCATCCTTCACCTTGCTCTTACTAAGATGTACCATTTGAGTTAGAGCTTGTGGCACCACATGCAAAGATTAAAAAAATGGTTTTAATTATAAAGTGAAATTGCCATTTCATAGATGGATTAATCTTCCAAGCAAATCCCAGAGACTTCTCAACTTTCTCAAAACTACAAGCATACCTCAGGAACATCCATAGTAATTTTTTCCTAATTCTTCAACAACTGATAGAGCATTGTTGCCGGGAGATCTCTGATTAAATTCAAAGTTCAAAATAGTGACATGAAGCAAAAAGAAATTGAAGTTACTATGTATACTCATAAAGAAAATGGTTAATCTTCATGTTAAGAGACAAAAGATTTTGGTAAGGCATATATATTCCCATGAAAAAAGAAGATATCGGCATAAAAAAATACTGGATCTTTCAATATATTATTGCATGAAATAAATTGTAGACAACAGCTAATTAAACTTACAATTAAGTTTTAACAAACTCCAAGATCCAATTTAAGGATTAAATTGTTAATGAAAAAAATTCAAGGACTAGATCATTTATTCCACAATATTAAGATATCAAAGCAAGATCTAGAACAAGAATCACCAAGTTTCACTGCTTTATAACTCAAAATCAACCAACAGTGCATATAAATCGATCAGTGTGGTTATAGTTCAACAACTCCATTATTGTTGTTCGTATAATATGAAAATTATACCTTCTCTTTTTTGTCATAAAGGAAATTATACTGGAGAAAAGAGTTTTTGCAGTGATTGAGCCAAATCCTAGCAGGTAAAAATATTAATGTAGAGGGTGATTATAATGATCATTAAGGATTATATCCCCTAATTAATTTCACAAATTATATTGCAACCAAGCTAAACCATTTGAACTAAATCCCTCATACTTGGGTGGTTTTCTGTCAACATCATAATTAGTTGAAAAACCAGAATATTATGGTCATTTTCTTTTCTAAGGGTAGTTTGGTCATATTTTAGTTTCGTAGTCAATTCAGTAATTTTTTAGATTTTATGGTAATTTTGGTCATTTTTTAAGTTTCCAGATTATATGGTCAATTTTGTTTGTTTTAAGGGTGTTTTGGTCATTTCCTACTTTTCGTGGTTATTTTAGTCATATTTTGGGTTTTTTTTTTGTAAGTAGTTTTTATTTTATTTTATTTTATTTATTTAAGTTTTAGGGTTATTTTGTCATTTTTTAGGTTCTAAGGGTATTTTGGTCATTTTTTAGGTTTCATCGGTATTATGGTAATTGGTGAGAAAAAAAAAAAAAAAGAAATATCAAATGTGACAAAAGTACCACCGATTATGAGAACAATACGGTCAAATGTGATGTTGGTACTGCCTAATGTGACAATAGAACCATCATTTGTGAGAAAAGAAAAATTGAATCACCAAACGTGACAAAAGTACAGTCACATGTGATTTTTGATACTGCACAATTTGAAGATGGTACCATTAAATGTCAGAAAAAATACGAGTACAACCAAACGTGGCAAAAGTACCATTCAGTCTATTTTGGCACACTTAATAAAAGTGAGAAAAGACAGGTTTGATCGAGAGTACCTATTCCAAATCATAATTTAAATTTATATAGATGACAAAAAGTAATATTATATTTTAATTGTTTAATTTAATGATTTGTGGTATCTGCCAAAGGCCTTGTAAGTTGTAACTAAATTGACACTTTCTCATGCACAAAGTGTTTGGAGGTCTAAGAAAAAAAGGATTTGAGCTACGAGTTAGTACCGTGTTGTAATTATCTCAAAAAAATAATGATTGGTGGTATATTTTTTATGTTCTTTTTTCCCTTCTTACCTGATATTAATATTGTAGTTTTTGAGTGAATTACACAATTTGAGTGTTTTCATATTTTGATATGTTATAATTTGAATTTGAAGACAAATTTCTAAGTCATACAGAAATTAGGAGATTACTATAACTATGATTGTCTTAAGATTTTAAACGATTCAGTTGAGCACGTGAAAGCTTTTTTCTACTAACATATGAAGCTCATCTTGCAATATATATATGTTATTCAACATATCATAGCAGAAATTCCTTTAGAAGTATATTATTGATCCTCTAAAAGGATTTATAGCACACAACAGTTACAAAATAACATATAACACCAGAGGGTTCCACAAAATTACCCAAATCAGTACCATCTCATCCTATAAAAGAATATTGCCAATACTATGGCTTCAACACCATGTATACACGCCGCACCACTTAGTTGCAACTTGCAAGACAATCCCTACCTCCTATCTTCACTCAAGTAAAAAATTTTGAAAGTATAGAAGAAGAATAAAAGACACAACTCTTAGATACTAGAACCAATCATTTCATACACCGTTAGAGAAGCCACTCGTGCAACATATATGTTAGGACAAAGTCACTAATTCTGGGTGGTATTTGCTTGAAGGAGGCCATCTCTAATCTGTGAAGCAATGTCATTCACAACACCTGGTCAGTGTGTGATGACAATGCGCCAATTTCTTTCATTGTGTCTAAATATTGAGTCACAAGAACCATGTCCAGGACATCCTTTGCCATAGTCCCAGGTACATTCACAGAGAAAGCAAACACACTGTCCCTCAGCCCAACTTCAATGGTCTGATGCTGGCATGCTTACCGTGCTCAGTCTCCCTTGGCATGTTTTATTTGCAGTATTTTTTCTGCTTCAGCCTTCTTGTTAACCACCACCTTCATTCTTGCAACTGTTCATCGCACGTAAAAGGTCTATGACAGGTTAATTCGTATTCAAGGAAAAAGAAGTCAAATTTACTCACAGAGAGAGAGAGAGAGAGAGAAGAAACAATGTTCAATTCAAATTGAGCACTAACCAGCATTTATCTCACTCATAGTCCTCTTCACACATTCATCAGGTTCAGTGTCCACAATAACCATTTGAACAATCTCAAATCCATAAGTTGACTTGGCCTATGCATGTGAAATTCAAAGATATTAAAAAGAAACAGATTTACCTTGTAACTTGATTAATACTAAACCAGAGTAGAAGACAGAGAAATTCCTTTTCGAGTTCCTCTTCCACAGCTTTCGCAATCTAATTCTTTTATTCAAAAATCGAATCCAGCACCAACTTAGGAACACTTGCTCTAATAACTAGAAGAATAGGGATATAAGCCTGTTAGTCTCTCCAAACGATAAACAAATAGGTAAAATTGTCTCCAATGGAAACTATGACATAACAAGTATATGCATTGACAGTGAATAAAAAATTTCCCCAACCTCAAAGACATTATTCTACACAGCAAATTTCATAACTACTATAAGAAATTTTTTTCCCCTCTTTTTCCATCACTATCCGCCACTTGTCCTCTTAATATTCACATCAGATACATTACCTCCATGGTCCTCTCCACATGAACATTATTGTTAATATAATCACCTTTCCAAGTCCAAGAAAGCATAACATATACATAGTTAATCACGATGCTTTAAGCAAATCATAAACAACATTAAAACATTAAACAATTACCCTATATAGTTGTTTCACTAAGAACAGAAATTTCAATTGTTTTGGCATAAACTTCACAAAATCAACGTCAAGTTAGAAAATAAGTCCATACTTCTCAGCATAAACTTCAAAGTCAATATCAAGTTCCTGAAACAACTAGTAAAGTTTTATGTAACAATTTGTGGAAACGAAAACAGCAAAAATCACTAGGAACATATTTTCAATTCATTAAGTTTCTAAGCTTTCCCCACAATCAATATGTTCTTTAGAAACTTACTGATAGAGTCCTCAACATATAAAAATGTAATGAAAATGCCAGCTCTTTTAAAATCTATTTCTTACATTTTCCCCAAGTTTCATTTAAGCATATCATTATCCACAATCAATCATCAAATCCTAAACCTTAAGCTGTTGCTAAAACCGTTAGCTGAAAGAACCCTTAGTATTAACAAAAAAATATCTTAAAGAGAGAGAGAACATATGAAAATTCAGGATAGAGAATAGACCAGCATAATCCCATCTCTGGTGGCAATAGAAACAATATCAGCACATGAAAGTACCACCTGGCCAATCCTTTTCAAGCTCCTCCTAGATGAAATCAACATTATCAACACCTCTCAAGGTATGATTGGGTATGGAATGATTTTTATAACCTTTGTTGTCATCCAAAGGGACCAAAGCATCGCAGCCCTGATCAAGAAAATTTCACAGAACATTAAGGCCAACTAATTAATTCCAGCAAATAAATGGCAAGAAATCACAACACCAAGATTAAATCAGAATAATGAATCGATACTCCCAAAAATTAGAATATACAATTTGCTGTCTTGTTTAATATTTTAATAAAAAAACTTCGTATGCATACTAAGAATCACACTACACACAAGAATAGCAATACAAAAATTCACAAAGCCAACATAATTCAATATCAAAAGTCACTTCCTGGGCCATATATTAGGCAATGTAAAACAAATAAAACATTCACATCAGAAAACAGAAAGCAGCAAATGTACATAAACCCACCCTAATAATGGAACTCGACTTACTAATGAACTCTACAAGAAACATGATTGAAACAAAAGGTATCTAATTCAAAATATAGAGGAAATAAAAGGAAGCACTAGAGTTATTAACACCACCATAAAAAAAAAAAAAAAAAAAATATATATATATATATATATATATATATAAAACCCCACTCTTCATGCAATCCAACCAACAAGATCTTTAATCAGTAAAACAAAGGTAATATTACAAGGATGTACTATTACAGACAGAACCTGAATTCTCACAATCACAAACACATATGTCAGAAAAAGAAAAGGCATCTTTGATTAGATATTCTACATTTCAAAATAATGTATACGAATGCCTCAATCAACCAAATAGAGGATACCAAAATTATGAAACACATGCAAGATTAAATAACCCTAAACAAAATGACCAATCACCAAAATGATAAATACCCATCACAACCAAACCCCAAACAAACACATCCTCACAAAAAATCAATAAAAATGTGAACTTTATCAAATTCTTCTAACAGAACAGAAAGGGGGGGGGGGGGGGGGGGGAAGTCAACTTGGAATGAACAAACCTCACAATTGCCATCATCAAGCAATTTTGGTGAAAAAATGAAGCACAAATCAAAAAAATTTGGGGAAATTTCAAACCAACTCTACAATACCTGTAATGGGTTTCGATCGTCGCTGTGTAAAACCCCTTTCCCTGCACCGGCAAGGTCAATTAATGGTGAGGTCCTTTCTGAAAATGGAGCGAAGTCGAAGAGAGAGAGGAAAGAGAGCACGGTTGAGAGAGAGAGAGGGAACGCAGAACATCAAATAAACAATGGATTTCTTTTGTTTGGCGAGAACAATTCCCTCGCTAGAGCTGGCGAGGAACCGTTCACGGCTTAGGGATATGTTTCTTCTTTTGTGGTCTTGCTTAGGGTTTTGTTTAGTAATCATCGCTCTAGATAGGTTTTTGTGGATCGTTTGGACGAGAAGTATTTGAGAGATGAAACTGGAGAGAAGCGTAGTCTATAGAAAAACCGAGAGAGAGGAGAAGAAAATCAGAGATTCAGAAACTGATAGCAGAGACTGAAAACTTATTATTATACGAAAGTGCAGCACGGTGGTACTAGTACTATTCAATGTAAAGATAGTACCATTAGATCTGAGAGAAAATAAGACTATGGGAACGTGGTAGAAGTGCAGTGACATGTGACGTAGGTGCTATATAATGTGAAGGTAGTATTATTAAATGTGAGAAAAAATAAGAGAATTGTTGAATGTGACAAAAGTTCAGTTATATGTGATGTTAGTACTACTTAATATGAGGATGATATCATAAAATGTGAGAGAAAAAAATAAGGGAATCATCGAATGTGACAAAAGTACAGTCATATGTAATATTGGTACTACACAATGTGAAGTTGGTACCATAAAATGTGTGAAAAAAATAAGGAAACCATCGAATATGACAAAAGTACAGTCACATGTAATATTGATACTGCACAATGTGAGGCTGGTACCATAAAATGTGTGAAAAAAATAAGGGAACCACCGAATGTGACAAAGGTATAGTCACATATGATGTTAGTACTGCGTAATGTAAGGATGGTATCATAAAATATGAGAAAAAAAAATAAGGGAACCACTGAATGTGACAAAAGTACAGTCGCATGTGATATTGGTACTACGTAATGTGAGGATGATACCATAAAATGTGAAAAAAAAATAAGGGATCTATTGAATGTGACAAAAGTACAGTCACATGTTATGTTGGTACTGCGCAATGTGAGGATAGTACCATCAAATGTGAAAAAAAAAAAAAACCACCGAATGTAACAAAAATACAGTTACATGTGATCTTGGTACTGCATAATGTGAGGATAGTACCATAAAATGTGAGGAAAAAAAATAAGAGAACCATCGAATGTGACAAAAGTACAGTCACATGTGATGTTGGTACTGCGCAATATGAGGATAGTACCATCAAATGTGAGAAAAAAATAAAGGAACCACCGAATGTGACAAAAATACAATTACATGTGATGTTAGTACTGTACAATGTGAGGATGGTACTATCAAATGTGAAGAAAAAAAAAAGGGAACCACTGAATGTGACAAAAGTACAGTCGCATGTGATATTGGTACTACGTAATGTGAGGATGATACCATAAAATGTGAAAAAAATAAGGGAACCATTGAATGTGACAAAAGTACAGTCATATGTTATGTTGGTACTGCACAATGTAAGGATAGTACCATCAAATGCGAAAAAAAAAAAAAAACCACCGAATGTAACAAAAATACAGTTACATGTGATCTTGGTACTGCATAATGTGAGGATAGTACCATAAAATATGAGGAAAACAAATAAGAGAACCATCGAATGTGACAAAAGTACAGTCACATGTGATGTTGGTACTGCGCAATATGAGGATAGTACCATCAAATGTGAAAAAAAAAATAAAGGAACCACCGAATGTGACAAAAATACAATTACATGTGATGTTAGTACTGCACAATGTGAGGATGGTACTATCAAATGTGAAGAAAAAAAATAAGGGAACCACTGAATGTGACAAAAGTACAGTCGCATGTGATATTGGTACTACGTAATGTGAGGATGATACCATAAAATGTGAAAAAAATAAGGGAACCATTGAATGTGACAAAAGTACAGTCATATGTTATGTTGGTACTGCACAATGTAAGGATAGTACCATCAAATGCGAAAAAAAAAAAAAAACCACCGAATGTAACAAAAATACAGTCACATGTGATCTTGGTACTGCATAATGTGAGGATAGTACCATAAAATGTGAGGAAAAAAAATAAGGGAACCATCGAATGTGACAAAAGTACAGTCACATGTGATGTTGGTACTGCGCAATATAAGGATAGTACCATCAAATGTGAGAAAAAAAATAAAGGAACCACCGAATGTGACAAAAATACAATTACATGTGATGTTAGTACTGCACAATGTGAGGATGGTACTATCAAATGTGAAGAAAAAAAATAAGGGAACCACCGAATGTGACAAAAATATAGTCACATGTGATGTTGGTACTGCACAATGTGAGAATAGTACAATCAAATGTGAGAAAAAATAAAGGAACCATCGAATGTGATAAAAGTACAGTCACATGTGATGTTGGTACTGTGCAATGTGAGGATGGTACCATCAAATGTGATAAAAAAAAAATATGAGAACCACCGAATATGATAAAAGTACAGTCACATGTGATGTTGGTACTGCACAATGTGAGGATGGTACCATCAAATGTGAGAAAAAATAAGGGAACTACCGAATGTGACAAAAGTACAGTTACATGTGATGTTAATACTATACAATATGAGGATGGTACTATCAAATGTGATGTTTTGGTAACTTGGTATAGCAGGTTGCCTACTAGTAGATACCGTACCCCCCAAAAAAAGGGGGTATGCTAGAATTACCCTTTAAGAAAGCACCCAATGTTTATCTAAAAAAAATATATATATATAAAATAAAATAAAAAACTAATAATTAAAAAAAAATGTAATAATTCTAAATTATAATGGATTCAAATTATTAACTTAAAAAAAAAAAAAAAAAAAAAAGACAATTACTTTTTTTTTTTTTTTTTTTTTTTTTCTTTTTGTGTGAAAGTAAACTTCTTCTATTTGAATTCTAATAACACATTTGCGTACTCCACGTCCTCCCTAACCGCTACTACCAAAATTTTTGAATTAAAACCAATCATGGAAATTTAAACTCCCCCCACTTCTTATTATCTAGTTATGAGTTACCCGTCCTCCCCTTTTTCTTCAGTTTTCAATTTTTTGATTTGCAACCTGAGTGTTTCCAAATAGTTTCCACGAACTAAACCTTACGAAGATCCATGAACCTCTCACCATCTCTTTTTGTAGCGGCTGAAGAATTTCTGTTGTGGGAAATGATAGATCATTTTGGCTTCTCTGCTGTGTGAAATCAATATGTTTTTTGTTTGGAGCTGAATGAGTTTAGCTTGACTGGGGTGCTTGGTGCACTGTTTGATGCCAGAGAAGGAGAACAAGTTCATGGGATTGGTATTAAGATGGGTTTGTTGTGTGGCAGTTCGCTACATTTGATTAATGCAATTATGAAAATGTACCGTCAATGCAGTTCAACGTGTTCTTAGTTTGGAATTTTGGCTCAAATAGTTTTGATTTGTAGGAATTATTGTATTTGGTAGGTGATTAGCTTTTGAGGATTTATTGTTAAATTAAATGAATTTATGTTGATTACCTCAGTTTTTAATTTGGATTTTTGATGCCAAGCTCCATGTGGGTGAAAGTGAAACAAAAGACTTCCAAGTGTTTGAGTTCTATGAGAGAAATAGAGGATAGACGTGATTTTAAAGAAAAAATTAAGGCTTGCCTCAATTGGTTTCTTCTGTAAATTTTAATGACAGAATTCTAAACCGCAAGAAGTATGTGAATCTATTACAATGATTATAGTTGTGAATAAAATATGTCATCAAAGGTTGTAATAGTTTTCAGTTTGAAATTTGATATCTAACTTTTACTTGAAATTTCACTTTTTGTCTATTTTTATTGGTTTTTTTAATGGACTATTTTTGTTGTTTATACAATCATATTCGATCAATTTTTGTTTAATTATCCTATTGTTTTAGCAGATTTTATGTTACATCGACCCTTAATAGGATTATTGGACCAACAATTCTTTTGGCTTAGTAATCGATAAATCCACTAGGAATTTCCTCATCTGAACTTCTGGGTTTGTTTAGTTGGAAGGGTAAAAAAGTGAGAGGATAAAAAATAATGGAAGAATGGAAAAGTGGGAGGATAGAGAAGATTTTAATTTTTCAAGCTTTCTTTCTGTCATGAAGGCTCAGCAGTTATCGAGCTTTCTTTCAAAGAGGACAAATCCTGTGATAGAGAAGCATTTAGTAAGTTATAATCTACTATTTTCAAGTCACATCACTGTTTGCAGTTCACTTTAACAATCTCAAGCTTCTCAAAAAAAAATTTAAAAATCTCAAATCATTCTTATGGAAGCTTTAAAGGTTTAAAGAATGATAGACGCGATTCTAAAGAGCAATCACTGAACATCGTAGATGTTGTGTTGAAATAATTTAATTTCCTTTAAGTAGATAGTAAATTAAGCACCAAACAAGATTCTAAACCACCAATTGTGAAAGCCACTAGTAATTATCAAGCTATCTTTGGGATTATATTTGTATTTTTGGTTAGAACTTAGAAAATTTAAAAAGTTACAACTTTTCGCATTTAATTGTTGCTTTTGTTTATTGATGGCATTATACAAAGGTATGAAAAATTGTCTAAACATTAATGAAAAAAACTAACAGCAATTGCTCTTGCTTCCTATTGGTCCATTAGGTCATTACATTTTCACTTGATTTTTGTAGTAAATCTGAGTGTTTGAAAGATAATGCTTTACCTATTTGATTTTTTTCACTATATTTGGTTGGAAATCAACCCAAACTTTTACTTTTATGCTTTTCAATGTGCATTACGGCATAATATTGGTAATATCATTCCAATTGATATTTATAGTTAACAAAAATTAACTTAATTGGATGAATGATTTATTGGTTATAAAATAACTAGCCTCTGAGCATGCACTCATGCGCATGCTCAGAGACTTTTCTTCTTTTTGGGTAAGGGTTAATTTAGAGTATCTATTATTGTAGGGACGTTTTTGGTAGCCCAAGCCCAAAAAGTATGGGTCAGAGGCCCAACGAGCCCTGAACAATGAATTTGTAGAGAGTGGATCGAAGGTTTAGGCACTGGCCGGCCTTCACCGGGCCGGAACTACTTTCTATTTTACTTAAAGAACACTTTAGACCAATTTACAACTGAGGGATGCTCCTCGGCCAAGAGCCGGGGAGGCTTGTTTCCCAGGTCTCTCCACTTTCTTTCTTCTTTCTCTCCCTTTCCCCCCTCTTTTACACTTTACTCGTATCCCTTATATATTACTCTCTTCCTCCTTCTGTTGGTCATTCATTGGCCTCTCCTCTGGCTGCCTGTCCCATCAGAGGTCGTATCCGTGCTCAAGTGGTTCACTCTGATCGATGTAGCCCTGCCCGAGGGTTGCATCCCCATTAATGCGGCCAGAAGGATTAGGTGAACGTATTAAGTGTTGAGGTGACATCTTGCCCTGGGTTTGTCCCCCCCTTTACAATTATCCTCAGTATGCCGAGGACGAGGGGGTCCTCGGCGTGGATCCAAAGAAGGGCTTTCTCCCCAAATTGGTCTCGGATAGTCATCCTTCCTCGGATTGGGCCATTTGGGCTTGGCTTGGAGTGGGCCAAGGCTGCACAATTTCCTGGCCCCACAATAGCCCCTCAAAATCTTGCTGCACGCATCCTCGGGCGGGGAGTAGGATTTTGACATCCTCGGCCTTACCCCTGTCAGGATTGGGGTCTGTACACCTGCCCAATGCACGTTGCTGACGTTCCGGAGCACGTAACGGGCCCATTATTAAGTTCAGGTGGCTCTGTGCTCCCCACGTCTAATGAGGCGTTATCCATCCAACGGTGGGGGTTCGTTTCGCATTTATGGGCGGGAAAGCCTGCGTTGTTCCTCGATTCGGGGTATAAATACCTGTACGAATCGCTTCTCCCTGTTCCTCATTCGTAATCAAGAGTTTCTCGTGCGTCCTTTCTGAGTCCAGCCACCCTCACATCTTCAGCACAAAAGCCTGTCCAAGGAGCTCCTCCTCTTTTCAGTAAGTTGTTCTCTCTCTTTCTAAGCTTTCTTTCCCGTTGTTCCTTCTCCTTCCTTTGTTTCTTCTTAGTTCCTTTAGATGTCAGTTGGGATGGGTAGGTTTAAGAAATATGTCCACACCGAGGAGACGATGGAGAAATTCTTCGCAGACTACCGGATCCCCGCCAATGTGGGCTTGAGATATAGTGAGGATGGGGATTGGCGCTTACACAAGCAGGAGGGTGAAGTGGTAATTCCCATTGCCGCCTTCCTCGAAGGGGGGATGACGATCCCAATGGGGCCAGTGATGAGGGACTACCTCATGCATTTTCGGTTGGCCCCTACCCAGTGTGGGATAAACGTCTTTAGAATTTTGGGCTGTGTGGATGTCCTGAATGAGAAGATGGGACTAAGGTTGACTCACCACGACGTGAATTGGTGCTACAACCTTCAGCATCTTAGGGGCAAGTCTTATTATCTGAAAACGAGGGATGACAGGGTGCGACTCATCCAGTGCCTCCCTGAGTCCAACAAGGGGCTTAGCGAAGACTTCCTCATCGTGTCAGGGGCATGGCATGATGGCCTTCACTGCCCAACGACGGAAGGGGTACCAGGTGGGGCAGTAGGAGTAGGAGGGGTTTTAAGTTTTCTTGCACTTTTTCTTTTTGCTAACATGGCGGTGTTTTCCGTTCGCAGACCCGCACGCCTTTGAGCGCCACTTCCATTTGACTAACCAGGAAGAATTGCAGAAGGTGCTAAGGGCGCCAGTTTACGTAAACGAGGACGACAATCAGGTTAGAGCCGCCCATTTAATCTTGGGGTATACGCCCACCCAGAGGTCGTTCCCGGTTCCAAAGCACGTCATCCTAGCCAATGATCCCCGGCTTCAGAGGATTACTGTGACCGAGGACGGATTTTTGATTCCCGAGGAGCCCCTCGATCAGGAAGTTGTTACACTAGCCGTCCCCTCCTCTTCCCAACCGTTCGCTGTGGCTGCCGAGGAAGGTCCAGAGAGGGAGGACCCGTTTGACGTTTTTGCTGAGCTTGATCGGTTCGAGGATCCGCCTGGGGACTTGGGTGACCCTAGTCTGAGTGAAGCAGACCTCCTTGCTTCTGAAGCCCCTCCACCAACAATGGGTTATAAGAGAAAGCCAACTACCGACTTGCTGGACTTGATCGAGGGCCAGCCAGGGAAGTCCTAACAAAAGCTTCCTTCTACTCCGCCGAAGACCAGGTCGACTTCTGCTCAGCAGAAGCTCCCCCCTCCTCCCCAGACACGCTCGCCCTCTCGGTCTGTGTCTGTCACACCTAAGAAGAGGAAGGACAAGGGCAAGGGGCCTATAGAGGAGAAAACGGTGCCTTCGCAGGAGGGGGACACTACTCTCCGGCCGTCCAAGCAGCTGAGGATAGGCGGAAGGAGTCCGGATAGGCAGGTCGCCGACACCACCTCGTCCGAGGGTGAGGCTTGGCTCCTAGCCCCGATGCTCCGCGGGGAGCCATTGAGGGGTAACGCCTCCCTCAGGGACTTCAACAAGGACGCGCGTGGCCGATGCACTGGAGAAGAGCCTGCTGCTACCGGCAGACATGGCGGAGCTTAAATCTTTGACGAGTGAGCAGGTCTTCCTCAGCCTCAAGCGATATGCAGGGATGGTAAGGGCTTTAGCCTCGGATCTTCTCCCACTCTTTTTCTTTTATTGGGCTTATAGCACGTTGTTTGTTCCGGCAGGCTATCCAAGCTATCTTTGCGTTGGAGGGGGGCAGCAAACGACCAGAAGGAGACCCTTAAAAAGGAGCGCGACTGGCGATACCAGGCCACTAGTACTCTGAAGAATTCTGAAGCTGACCTCGTCAAGGCCCAAGAGGCTCTGAAGGAGGTGACCAGGGAGCGGGATAATGCGCTGTCTGGTCTTGAGAGTGCCCAGACCCAGGCCATGGAGCAGACGAGGCGCCTAGGCGAGGCGGAGGAGCAATTGCGGATCGCGAGGGATTTGGTTACTGACCTACGGGCTGACGTGGCTAAGGCCGAGGAGTCTCAGAGGGTAGCAGAATTGGCCAAAGACCAGGCCCGGCGGGCCAAGGACGAGGCTGACCGCGGCAAGGAGATGGCCGAGCTTGCCAAGGAAGAGGCTGAAGCCGCAGCCTACGCTGATAGGATGGCTTCGGTAGAGGCCGCCTATAAGGCTCAAGTCCCAGGGGTGTGCAGGCGATATTGTTCCCAGGTTTGGGCCGAGGCCCTTAAACAAGCTGGGGTGGAGGCCACGTCCGACCTATGGAAGGTAGAGAATGTGTACTACCCCCCTGCTATCTGCGAGACCGCCCCTGAGGACCCTAAGGTCGGGGAGATTGTTGGAGAAGTGGGAGCAGCCGAACCGGGGGAGCATTCGAGCGAGGAGGTGCCCCAAGAGATAGTGGAGATCCCTTCCGATGATCCAGCCCCCACTGCCGAGGAAGCAACTGCTCTCGCCATACCCCCGCAAGCCGTCCCCTCAGACCAGGGTTCGGAGAAGTCGGGGGTAGCCTCCGTTCAGCCTGAGCAAAAGGAGTAGACTCCCCGGCGTCTCGGCTCACCCCTCCTTCATGCTATCATTCTATTTTGTTGTGCTCCTTCTTTGTGTACTGTGGCTCTTGCCATACAATTTTTACGAACTCATTATTGTAATGTTATTTTAATCTCCTTTTATTTGAATTGCTTATTTGTGTACGAGCTGCTTGCTTTCCCTTTCTTCCTTTGATTGGCACGATTTTAGCTTGAGTTGTATGTCAGCCGATTGTGGCAGCAAAGATGAGATGTATAGAGTACGGAGGCATGGGCAGCTCTCTTGTGTCTCAAGGGTTAGGTGGGACTTGATCATTTCTTAACTTGGGATATATTATGGTTAAATCTCCCCGTGGGCCTGAATCAGAGGATCAAGAAGGGATCTTGCTTTGTCTAGCCCCCAGGTGTAGCCGAGCGGCTAGTTTCCCATAGGCTTGAGTCCGAGGACCATGCAATGCCTTGGTTCTGTCTATCACTTCAATTTTTCTGTAAGTATCTAGTTTCCCATAGGTTTGAGTCCGAGGACCATGCAATACCTTGGTTCTGTCTAGTACCCAGATATAATGGTGCGATTAGTTTTCCCATAGGCTTGAGTCCGAGGACCATGCAATGCCTTGGTTCTGTCTATCACTTCAATTTTTTTGTAAGTATCTAGTTTCCCCATAGGTTTGAGTCCGAGGACCATGCAATACCTTGGTTCTGTCTAGCACCCAGATATAATGGTGTGATTAGTTTTCCCATAGGCTTGAGTCCGAGGACCATGCAATGCCTTGGTTCTGTCTATCACTTCAATTTTTCTGTAAGTATCTAGTTTCCCCATAAGTTTGAGTCCGAGGACCATGCAATACTTTGGTTCTGTCTAGTACCCAAATATAATGGTGTGATTAGTTTTCCCATAGGCTTGAGTCCGAGGACCATGCAATGCCTTGGTTCTGTCTATCACTTCAACTTTTCTGTAAGTATCTAGTTTCCCCATAGGTTTGAGTCCGAGGACCATGCAATACCTTGGTTCTGTCTAGTACCCAGATATAATGGTGTGATTAGTTTTCCCATAGGCTTGAGTCCGAGGACCATGCAATACCTTGGTTCTGTCTATCACTTCAATTTTTCTGTAAGTATCTAGTTTCCCCATAGGTTTGAGTCCGAGGACCATGCAATACCTTGGTTCTGTCTAGTACCCAGATATAATGGTGTGATTAGTTTTCCCATAGGCTTGAGGCCGAGGACCATGCAATGCCTTGGTTCTGTCTATCACTTCAACTTTTCTGTAAGTATCTAGTTTCTCCATAGGTTTGAGTCCGAGGACCATGCAATACCTTGGTTCTGTCTAGTACCCAGATATAATGGTGTGATTAGTTTTCCCATAGGCTTGAGTCCGAGGACCATGCAATGCCTTGGTTCTGTCTATCACTTCAATTTTTCTGTAAGTATCTAGTTTCCCCATAGGTTTGAGTCCGAGGACCATGCAATACCTTGGTTCTGTCTAGTACCCAGATATAATGGTGTGATTAGTTTTCCCATAGGCTTGAGTCCGAGGACCATGCAATTCCTTGGTTCTGTCTATCACTTCAATTTTTCTGTAAGTATCTAGTTTCCCCATAGGTTTGAGTCCGAGGACCATGCAATACCTTGGTTCTTTCTAGTACTTAGATATAATGGTGCGATTAGTTTTCCCATAGGCTTGAGTCCGAGGACCATGCAATGCCTTGGTTCTGTCTATCACTTCAATTTCTGTAAGTATCTAGTTTCCCCATAGGTTTGAGTCCGAGGACCATGCAATACCTTGGTTCTATCTAGTACCCAAGTATAATAGTGTGATTAGTTTTCTCATAGGCTTGAGTCCGAGAACCATGCAATGCCTTGGTTCTGTCTATCACTTCAATTTCTGTAAGTATCTAGTTTTCCCATAGGTTTGAGTCCGAGGACCATGCAATACCTTGGTTCTGTCCAGTACCCAGGTATAATGGTGTGATTAGTTTTCCCATAGGCTTGAGTCCGAGGACCATGCAATGCCTTGGTTCTGTCTATCGCTTCAATTTTTCTGTAAGTATCTAGTTTCCCCATAGGTTTGAGTCCGAGGACCATGCAATACCTTGGTTCTGTCTAGTACCCAGATATAATGGTGTGATTAGTTTTCCTATAGGCATGAGTCCGAGGACCATGCAATGCCTTGGTTCTGTCTATCACTTCAACTTTTCTGTAAGTATCTAGTTTTTCCATAGGTTTGAGTCCGAGGACCATGCAATACCTTGGTTCTGTCTAGTACCCAGATATAATGGTGTGATTAGTTTTCCCATAGGCTTGAGTCCGAGGACCATGCAATGCCTTGGTTCTGTCTATCACTTCAATTTTTCTGTAAGTATCTAGTTTCCCCATAGGTTTGAGTCCGAGGACCATGCAATACCTTGGTTCTGTCTAGTACCCAGATATAATGGTGTGATTAGTTTTCCCATAGGCTTGAGTCCGAGGACCATGCAATGCCTTGGTTCTGTCTATCACTTCAATTTTTCTGTAAGTATCTAGTTTCCCCATAGGTTTGAGTCCAAGGACCATGCAATACCTTGGTTCTGTCTAGTACCCAGATATAATGGTGTGATTAGTTTTCCCATAGGCTTGAGTCCGATGACCATGCAATGCCTTGGTTCTGTCTATCACTGCAATTTTTCTGTAAGTAGGGGTTTATCCTCGGACCGCTTTACTGGAGATGACTCTTCCTTGGGTCAGATTATGATCTTTACACATGGCGCTGATCTCGCCTCCAGCTCGAGCCCCAATCTTTTTCACTTACGAAGCGTCACTTGGCCATTCGTTTTCTGCGCTTGACGTTTCGGTGCGCGAGATGCGCCCTCATTAATGTCCTCGTGAATTAGCACACATCTAGCGGCCTACGGCCCCTCGGAATTTGGCGGCTCTGTGATTAGCACTGTTGACAACTCTCTTTTCGAATTCTGCAAGAATTAATTCTCACCAACATTTATCCCCTATATATAGGACTCTTCGGGGGGAAGGTTTCTTCACACTCCATGAACTTCCAAACGCAATTAGAAACGCGCCCCCTCAATTTCTTTAGCCCCTTCAATAACCTCGTCAGGATTGTGGCCTGAGCTGGAGGACATGTGGCGGCTTTGGGCGGTTGTAAGGACATCCGGGCCAAGGGCCGTCGTGACCGCAGCCACTACTATGTTTCCGGCGCGGCAGAGTTTAGGCGCAACCCCGATGGTACCATGCATGGTGGCCCGGAGGGGTGTCGTTGGAGTACCTAATGTCTCTCCTCGGAGCACACCCCCGACGGAGGAGATGTGTGAACTCGCGTCATGGCTGGTGCCCGGGCGTTGCCATCTCCAACGACCAACGCTCGTGAGGGCTGGAGAGAATCAAGGGAACATCATGAGGGAGGGTGTCCCGGTGTGCCTGCATCTGCTCCTCACTTTGTTCAAGCTTCGCCGCACCGGACCAGGAGTTGCTGGTGGCCTCGAAGTGAGCCAGCCCTAGCCCCCTTCCCGCCCCTTATTGTCAAGTTCTCCCATTCTCTTGACGCCAACAAGGGTACGGGTTGACACTTCCCTCTAGCTAGTTCTAGAATCGGTCCGCCTGGGCCTCTGATTGTAGGATTAGCTTGTAAACTTGTTTGTAAAACAAGCCTGCCTGAGCCTCTGATTGTATTTTGTACTTTTCTTTTTATGAAATAATATCAAACTTTTTTTTGTTTTTCTTTTTTTCTTTGCTATTAAATCGTCTATTTTGCTGCGATTCTCTTTTCTCTTTTTTTTTTTACGTTGCCAACCTTCTGTGAAGTGGCCACTTAGAACGATTGCCGGTTGCGCCGGCCAGCGCATTAATCCTTCCCACAGACGGCGCCAATTGTAGGGACGTTTTTGGTAGCCCAAGCCCAAAAAGTATGGGTCAGAGGCCCAACGAGCCCTGTACAATGAATTTGTAGAGAGTGGATCGAAGGTTTAGGCACTGGCCGGCCTTCACCGGGCCGGAACTACTTTCTATTTTACTTAAAGAACACTTTAGACTAATTTACAACTGAGGGATGCTCCTCGGCCAATAGCCGAGGAGGCTTGTTTCCCAGGTCTCTCCACTTTCTTTCTTCTTTCTCTCCCTTTCCCCCCTCTTTTACACTTTACTCGTATCCCTTATATATTACTCTCTTCCTCCTTCTGTTGGTCATTCATTGGCCTCTCCTCTGGCTGCCTGTCCCATTAGAGGTCGTATCCGTGCTCAAGTGGTTCACTCTGATCGATGTAGCCCTGCCCGGGGGTTGCATCCCCATTAATGTGGCCAGAAGGATTAGGTGAACGTATTAAGTGTTGAGGTGACATCTTGCCCTGGGTTTGTCCCCCCCTTTACAATTATCCTCAGTATGCCGAGGACGAAGGGGTCCTCGGCGTGGATCCAAAGAAGGGCTTTCTCCCCAAATTGGCCTCGGATAGTCATCCTTCCTCGGATTGGGCCATTTGGGCTTGGCTTGGAGTGGGCCAAGGCTGCACAATTTCCTGGCCCCACAATTATAATTTTGGATTACTACATTTTTAAATAACAAAAAAAAAAAAAAAAAAAGGGTGTGATGAGTATTATGTGTGGTGAAATAATTTTTCATCACACCTTTAGGTTTTTTTTGTGATTGAAAATTTAGTAATCCTAAATTATAATAAATGCTCTAAATCAACCCTTACCCAAAAAAAAGAAGAGCCTCTAAGCACGCGTGTGAGCGCGTGCTTGTATATTTAATAGCCTGAAATGTTGGCTTGTTGTGTAATCTTTGTTGAGTCAAATCAAGTGGCTAAGAGCACTCACATCAGTCTCAATAAACTAGCATGAGGTTAAAAATATAGCAAAAAATCTACAAAAAAAAAAAAAAAAAAGCAACAACAACAACAACAACGTATCAATCACAACAAACTATCAAAAAAAATTTAACATTTGGTTTGACCTCACCACAATCAACAAGACACTATTCTAGCTACTATTAAAAAAAAAATCTCTTTTTTTTCCCCTCTCCCTGTGACTCATTCTCTTTTTACTATTCCCTCACTAGTCACCACAACATCGCCAATTGTTGCTGTTGCAGATTGCTAAAGTTTTACTTGATGTTGCTTCTTATTCTTCTCAGTTCGCCTCCTCTCCTTGTTCCCATTCTTCTTCTCTTTGTTTCTTTTTATTTTTACGTTTGCACTTTTTTGTTCCATTGCTTTATTTTGCTCATGTGAATGTTTGGGATTCAAATCCTTTAGATTTATAGGGTACTCTACTAATAGATTTCTTTAAATTCTAACCACTCTTTTATGATTTAAAAGTCATCTAGATTATGCCATGTTAGCATTAATACTCTAACAATATTCTTAAAATAATAAAATAATGTTGCAAACAAAACAATTAAGATTATTATTAATGGAATACTGACATGACAAAATCTAGACCATTAAACCATTAAAAAATAGTTAAAATTTAAAGAAATTTATTTGGTAAAGTATCCTAAGAAATCTTGAGGATTTGAATCTGAATGTTTGGTGCCTTAATTCAAATTGAGATGATAAATGAAAAGACTTGTCTCTATCTTTATCTACCAAACTTCAAAAAATGTTCACAAGAACTTAAATAAAGTATTTTACTATTATTTTTTATTCTAGTACAATAGTATACAAACAACACTAACACTAACTTGGGTATGTGCGGTTGTGAAAGGTGGCAATGGATTTTTGGGTTAAAATTGTGAATACAAAAAAAATAATATTTAATTGAAATAGTGATATAGTATTGAGGTTGATGCATGATTATAAAAAATATAGGGACATTCTAGCCTTTTGCCCCTAATTTTTTTTTTTTTATTTAGCAATTTGCCCCTATTTCGAAACTATATAGGGATATGCCCCTGTTTCAATACTCGATTACCCTAAAATCAAGTTTCAATGAAATACTCGATTCGTAGAAAATCGAGTTATGCTCGATCAAACTTAAAAAAAAAAAAAAAAAAAAAAAAAAAATTGCATGGAACTCGAGCTTAGGGAAATCGAGTTCCATGCAAAAAATTTTTACAAGTGTGAATTTTTTTAAGCCCTATAGTGGCGTTTTTCTGGAAATTTTTTTTTTTGTAAGTCTGAATACAGGTTTCAGTGGTCCTATAGCGGTGTTTTTTAATCCCTATAGTGGCGTTTTTCTGGAAAATTTTTTTATACCAAGTTTCAGTAACCCTATAGCGGCGTTTTTTAATCCCTATAGTGGCGTTTTTTTGGAAATTTTTTTTTATAAGTGTAAATACCAGGTTTCAGTGGCCCTATAGCGGCGTTTTTAATCCCTATAATAACGTTTTTAAGCCTTATAGTGGCGTTTTGGAACTCGATTTCCATTTACTCGAGTTTCATGAATTTTTTTTTTTTTTTTTTTTTTAAAAGTTTGATCGGGCATAACTCGATTTTAAACTAATTGAGTACTTTAAGTAACTCGATTTTAGGGTCATCGAGTATCGAAACAAGGGCACGCACCTATATAGTTTCGAAACAGGGGAATTTTGCCAATTAAAAAAATAAAAGGGGGTAAAATGCCAGAATATCCAAAAATATAGATAGCTAAACTAGTAAAAATGAAGTTTTTTGAGTTAGTTTAACTAAAAATTTAAGGAGATTGATGTGAATGCTCTAAGAAGCCTAAGATTTGTATACATTCAATTGTACGACTAGTACCTAAGTTAAAGAGTAATAGATAAATAATTTTTTCTACTGTAAGATAAAGAATATAAATATGTTGATGCGACAAAAAGAAAATCACTATTTTATATATATATATATATGCTAGTCGTTAACTCATACTATGCACGGGGATCTACCTATTTGTGAGATTAATTAAAATAATTTTACAAAATCTTAAATTGATTAAGAAATTGTACCATTGCATGATTTTCTCTTGTATGACTTCAATTTTTGTTACAATTTAATGAAGAAGGCATTGCTTGAACATGCAATTGCTTACAAAAAATTTGTTAGACAGTTTCAAATACTGCAAAAAAATAACTCAAATTGAATCTAAGTTGAACTTGTTCAAAAAGATAGAGTTTCACTCCTTATTAAGTTTGGATTAAACAAAAATAATTCTGTTTAAAAAAATGATAATGATGAGTTTGAGTTTAAAATGGACTTGTTAAAGAGATAGAGTTTTACTCCTTGTTAAGTTTAGACTAAATAAAAATAATTTTATTTAAATAAAATAATAATTTTATTTTTAAAAAATGATAATAATGAGTTTGAGTTTAAGATGGACTTGTTAGAGAGATAGAGTTTTACCCCTTGTTAAGTTTGGACCAAACAAAAATAATTTTATTTAAATAAAAAATGATAATTTTATTTAAATATTGTGCTAACGTGAAAAATTGTGAGAGCTTTAGAGGCTTCAGTTAAATAAAATAATAATTTTATTTAAAAAAATGTTAATGATGAGTTTGAGTTTAAGATGGATTTGTTAAAGAGATAGATTTTTATCCCTTGTTAATTTTGGACTAAACAAAAATAATTTTATTTAAGTAAAAATGATAATTTTATTTAAATATTGTGCTAACGTGGAAAATAAATGATAATGATGAGTTTGAGTTTAAGATGAATTTATTAGAGAGATAGAGTTTTACCATTTGTTAAATTTGGACTAAACAAAAATAATTTTATTTAAATATTATGTTGACGTGAAAAATTAAAATAGTATAAGAGGTTTCGGTTATATATACATATATTGATATAGATTATTTCTAATTATTGGAGAACCTTTTTTTTTTTTAATTTATAAACTGCTTACAAGATGATGGAAGCAACGTACAGATAAAGCAATTCATTGGCTTAAACTTACCAAGTGGATTACTCTCTAAAACCAAATACTCCAGTGTCTTATACTATTATTAATAATTAATTAATAGTAGAGGTTGGTTGTTAGGACCTTACCAAAGTCTACCAACCTTATGCAAGTTGCAACACATGCACTTTTGGGCCTCTCAGTCTGCTTTAAAAAGTCCAGCATCTTTGAAGTTCTCCACACACTACACTAAACACTCTTCTCAGAAATAGTAGTGCTATGGGTTTCCACAGTATGCTCGTGCAGCTCACCTGGGTTGGTGTGATATTATCATTTATGGCAGCAGCAGCAGCAACAGCAACAGCATTTCCATTAGCCCTGCCTAACTGCACCGATAGATGTGGAGATGTAAAAATTCCATATCCCTTTGGTATAACTGAAGGTTGTTTCCTCAATGGAACTCGAGATTTTTTTATCAACTGTAGCAACTCGTCTGGTCAACCTCTACCACTGACTGGAAACCTGAAGGTTACAAACATATCCATCCAAGGCCAGATTGAAACCTTGGCGTATAAGGCTGAAGACTGTTACAATTACACATATGGTACTAGTTGGAATAAAACCACGACAAATCTCCAGGTACCCAGTTTCACAATTTCTGTCATCGAAAACAAGTTCGTGACCGTTGGCTGTGACACTTACGCATACCTTAATGGTAATCTAAACGGTAAACAGTTCTCCATCGGCTGTCTATCCCAATGTCAAGACATAAGCAACGTAGTCAATGGCTCTTGCTCTGGGATTGGGTGTTGCGAGTTAGATATTCCTGAAGGATTGAAGAATGTTTCTTTGATAATATATAGCTTTAAAAACCACACAGAAGTCTGGAATTTCAATCCATGCAGCTTTGCCTTTGTTATCCGAAAAGACAAGTTCAATTTCTCCTCAGATTATCTTACCAGTCTACAAGGCAATGAAACCCTTCCCATGGTTCTTGATTGGGCAATTGGAAACGAGACGTGTAAAGTTGCTCAAAACAAAGCGAATTACATATGTGGAGCGAATACCACATGTATTGATCTCAATCCCATCAACGGCCCTGGGTACCATTGCGAGTGCAAGAAGGGTTACCTTGGGAACCCGTACCTCAAAGATGGTTGGTATTCAATTTACTTATTTTCTACAACAATTTTTCAAGAAATAATTAAAAATTTTAATGAAATTTCTAAAATGTC
The DNA here is from genome assembly GCA_019022515.1 of Quercus aquifolioides. NCBI lineage: Eukaryota > Viridiplantae > Streptophyta > Magnoliopsida > Fagales > Fagaceae > Quercus > Quercus aquifolioides. The sequence continues at coordinate 3,084,678 of CM032332.1, forward strand.
ACGTGGCTTTATTTTAGAAACACAAAAGAAAATTTTTAATTTTTTTCACAATTGTTTGACTTGATTTGTGTTATTATCTTAATAATCTGTGATATTTTTTGTTTTCTTGTTAGAAATAAAGTCTAATTGGAATGTGTAAAGTTTGGGCAATGAAAATGTTATTTAGGATGTATAAAGGCTGAAATGTGTAAAGCCTGTAGGGAAGGTGTATGTCCATAATTGAATTCATTATTACAACCTTATCTCATAAATTCTACAAGCATTTTAAGGTCTTATATATATGTGGGATTTCTTTATTGTTATTCTACACATCTAAGAGAGATCAAAAGAATTGTGGATGACTACTTGAAAATAAGAGTTTATCAATATATATTTCTTGTTCCTTTTACTTTGTTTTATATACATTTCCATCATTTTACAACATTTCTAAAGTTATTGTTTCAAGGTAATAATTATTAACAAGTGTGCTATTGACACAAATTAAATATTAATAAATACTTAATTATGCGTTATAATGCACACTTTTAAAAAAATTAATATAAGTGTTAAGGATTCATTGGCTTAAACACATAAATTTATGGTGGTTGTTTATACTTTTTGAATATATGTATACATTTGGAAAAATATATAAAAACTGTATTTAATATAAAATATTAAATGTATCTTAACCACTACTCAAAATCGTTCATTTTGTTTACTTTAAAATGTGTACTTTACAACTGCAGATATTGACGAATGTAAAGGGATCAACAATTGCACGGACAAACAAATTTGTGTTAATAAACCCGGAAATTATGAATGTTTGTGCATCAAAGGATACCATCTGGAGAGCGCGGCGTGTGTCTCCAATCAATCATCACTAGCTATTTACCTTGCGGTTGGTGAGTATCTTTACTATATATCTTTATATTGCACCCTCGGTTTTCTGCTCACATATAGAGGATTTTGTCATGTATGCATGTCGTGTTGGGAAGGTTGAAAATTAGAACGAGTACCATACTTCATATTCATAAAAACATTTTTCTGAGATGACTTTTTGGATATGTAGATCCTAACATTACTTGTAAAACATTCATTATGATTTTTTCTTAGTTAAGCAATATACTAAAGAGAAAAACTATGTTTACAATAATTTTACAACACTTTCACAATAAATTTTAAGTGGCAGGTTGTTAGTGGTTGATACAGGTCAAGAAAAAAGTAATTTCAGTTGTAAATTTAAATTAGGACGAATAACAACTTATCACTTATAATTTGTTGTGAGAATATTGTTGACGTAATACTTCTCCGTCCTAAGAAGAGACGTCAATGAGTAATAATTCAATTATTAGGCAGCAATAACTCAGAGACTATTCAGCTAGTGCGGAGCATGCCACCAAAAAGATGAAATAGAATATTAAGGTAAACTTAGAATTTTGGCTATAACGTTAATAATCTTTACTTGGATGTTTCAACTTTTAATTACTTATTTTTCAAAATGGCATATGATATCCACCCATCTACAAAATGACCTCTTAATCTTATTAATTAAATAAAACAATAAATATATTTAAAAAATATATATTTCACTTACAAAAAACAAATACATTGAAAACTTAACCATCCCCCCCCCCCCCCCCCCAAAAAAAATATATATATTAATTGACTTTGTTAAATTTTTTTTATAGAATATAACCATAACTCATTATATTTTCATTCTTACAAATTGTTTACTTTAACCCAAAAAAAAAAAATTATCACTTTCAATTCAGTTCTTATACATTGAATTGTATAATTTTCTTTCTTGAAATTTCAAATTAAAAATTCTTAAATATTAATTGTGTCAATCTTTTCCTTTAACTTTCAAAATTTACTTAATTTTATCCCTAAACTTTCAAATTAAAGTCAATTTTATGCTTGTAAGTTAAAGGTGACATAATTAAAGATAAATTTGATTTAAGTTTGAAAAGTGAAATACAAAATTAACACAGTTAATAAATAAAGGACAGAATTAAACAATAAACAAACCATTGTTAGGTTAAAAGGATGTCATCAATGATTTGAAAATTCAAATAGTACAATCATACAAATGAATGTGGCACTCATTGAACATTGACATGTGTGATGTGTGTGGATATCAACAATGAGATAATCCTTAGTCAAATGTGAAGCTTCAATGATCAATTCAACCAAGTCATACACAATTAGCACTAGATAATGTGACCCATCTCAATTATAGAAGTATGCATACATGACCTCCCATAAAACTTGATTACATAACTTTGAAGCTTTTCATTTGGCTCCATATTCTTCATAACATTTGATCTTTTTGAATTATAACATCTCATTGTGAGATTGATGCCTGAAATTTTTGACATTTCAATTGATGGGCAAGCCTTTGGCTTTTTGGGCAACATACATCTTATTTTAGGTCGTTTTCCCTTTTTCTTAGTCAAATACTAGTATGTGCGATAGGCTTTTGCGGCTCAATATATCTTTTCACTTGGAGATTTACATTTGGTGAGCTTTTTAGGCAAAAACAATAAAATAAATGAGTGGGAAGATATATAGGCACAAGTCTATGCATGTCTCAAGATCAACAAAATCATTCACTAATCATTCATGACAAGTTTGAAGATCTATTTATAACAGTCACATAGATGTCAAGAGTTCTCCCACAAGGATATGAGTGCATAGGAAACAAGCTATGCTCATAGATGCACAAGGCCATTAGTACAAAGGTACAAGGCAAAACATGCTTTTATACAAAACTCAACAAAGTCGATCAAACTTTTTGATTTTTCAACTTTTTATGTGTTTTTGGATTTTTGACATAAAAGCAAGAAAAGATTGATAAAAAAATGTAAAAACATTTAAAGCAAAAGCATAAGTAGCACAAGCTATACAAATAACCAACAAAATAGTGTGTGCTCTAGACTAGAGTAATCAACTTAAGACAAATAAACAAAGCACACATCACACATGAGATTCAAGGAATCGTACAAACACCGATGGTCTTACGGAGTGATTCAAACCGTGAACCATCGAGAGGCTTGGTGAAGATGTTCGCCTTTTAGTTGTCCGTATGAATAAACTCAAGACATACAACTTTGTCTTCCACCAAATCCCGGATGAAGTGGTATCGAATCTCTATATGTTTGGACTTGGAATGCTGAACTGGATTCTTAGAGAGATTTATGGCACTGGTGTTGTCACAGAAAACACACATTGTATCTTGCGGAATCCCATAGTCATGAAGTAGCTTCTTCATCCAAAGTAGTTGTGTACAACAACTTCTAGTAGCTATATATTCGGCTTCAGCTATAGAGAGAGACACGAAATTTTGTTTCTTGCTCATCCAAGAAACAAGATTGTTTCCAAGATAGAAGCAGCCACCTGAAGTGCTCTTTCTATCATCCACACTTCTAGCCCAATCGACATATGAATAACCAGCAAGACAGGCATTAGAGTCCTTTGAGTACCACAATCCATAATCCGGAGTTCCATTGACATATCTTATGATTTGCTTTACTGCAGTCAAGTGAGATTCTTTTGGAGCAGCCTGATATTGAGCACAAACACCCACACTAAAAGCAATGTCTGGTCTACTTGCCGTGAGATAAAGTAAACTTCCTATGATACTCCTATACAATGTTGGACTCATTTCTACTCCAGAAGAATCAACATTGAGCTTTGTAGATGAACTCATAGCAGTAGAGGCGTGCTTCTTGGAGTCTAATCCAAACTTTTTGACTATATTTCGAGCATATTTTTCTTGAGAAATGAATATGCCTTCCTTCCTTTGTTTAACTTGAAGACCTACGAAGAATGTAAGCTCCCCCACCATACTCATCTCAAACTCTTTCTTCATTTCCTCAGAAAATTCTATGGCTCCGGCATCAATAGTAGCTCCAAATACTATGTCATCAACATATACTTGAGCTACGAGAAGATAATCTTCATCATTCTTGACAAACAGAGTTCGGTCAGCATACTCTCTTTTGAATCCTCTATCTAGGAGATACTGAGTAAGCCGATCATACCAAGCTCTTGGAGCTTGTTTCAAGCCATAAAGTGCTTTCTTCAATCTCAGCACATGGTCCGGAAAGTGAGGATCTTCGAAGCCTTTGGGTTGTTCAACATACATTTCTTCATTCAGATAACCATTTAGAAATGCACATTTCACATCCATTTGGTAGAGTTTGAAGTTCATGGTGCATGCAATTGACATGAGAATGCAAATAGACCCAAGCCTTGTCACGGGAGCAAAGGATTCATCAAAATCAACTCCTTCTACTTGAGTGTATCCTTGAGCCATTAACCGAGATTTATTCCGAATAATCTCTCCATCTTCATCAGTCTTGTTTTTTAATTTCCATTTGGTGTCGATAACACGAACACCTTCAAACCTAGGGGCAAGTTCCCATACATCATTTCTCATAAATTGATTTAGCTCTTCATGCATAGACTCAACCCAATTTTCATCTTGAAGAGCTTCTTCTACTCTTTTTGGCTCAAATTGAGCTAGGTAGCAATGATATGTCACATGATTGGCCAGAAGTTTGTTTCCCTTTCTAAGACGAAGACCTTCATCTAAGGATCCAATAATGTTACTTTTTGGATGGTTTTTAACCACTCGTGATGATGGTTTCTTTGACGTGGACACTTCATCATTCCGAGATGTAGGAGGATGAACTTCTAGAGGAGCGAGAGGACTTGCCATTCTAGACATTGTTCTAGTCTCTACTCTTGAGTTTACGGGAGTAGATTCCTTTTCTGGTGTATATTCTTCAACCTCAACATCAAGGGCTTCGACCTCAACAGTGGATTCTTCAGTGCTCGGCCCTTCTCCATCATCAACCATTTCTACTTTTGTTATAGCATCATCAATTTTCACGTTGATGGACTCCATTACTATCTTTGTTCTCTTGTTCTAAACTCTGTATGCCCGGCTACTAGTAGAATACCCAAGGAAGATACCTTCATCACTTTTAGCATCAAACTTCCCAAGATTCTCCTGATCATTGAGAATGTAGCACTTGCTTCCGAATACTCAAAAGTACTTTACTTTTGGCTTCTTTCCATTCCAAATTTCATATGCACTCTTCTTCGTTCCTGCTCGAAAGTATATTCTATTGCCAATGTGACATGAAGTGTTCACGGCTTCTCCCAAAAACTTTTGTGGAATTTTCTTGTTAATCAGCATGACCCTTACCATCTCTTGAATTACCCGATTTTTCCTTTCAACTACCCCATTTTGTTGAGGAGTCTTAGGAGCAGAGAATTCCTTTTTAATCCCATTCTTTTTGCAAAAAGAATCAAATCTTGCATTCTCAAATTCCTTCCCATGATCGCTCCTTATCTTGACAATAAACACCCCCTTTTCATTTTGAATTCTCTTGCATAGAACCTCCATTTTCTCACATGCTTCTGATTTTTCCCTAAGGAATTCCACCCATGTGTATCTTGAGAAGTCATCCACAATGACCATAATGTTTCTTTTTCCTCCTAGACTTTTAGTTCTTGTGGGCCCCATTAGATCGACATGAAGGAGCTCTAAGCATCAAGAAGTTGCAATCACATTCACCTTTTAATGACTTGCCTTCATTTGCTTCCCCATTTGACATGCACGACACATAGTTTTCTTGACCTTTCCAAATTTTGGAAGTCCTTCAATCGCTTCAAGTTTTGAAATTTTAGCCACTTGTTTGAAGTTTGCATGACTGAACTTTTGATGCCAAAGTTCCAACATGTCAACTCGAGCACTTCTACAGGAAATTTATGCAGTAGGAACTACTCCATAACAATTGTCGGTAGTCCTATTCCCTTCCAAGACTTGAATCCCTTCCTCATCAATAATTACACACCCCTTCTTTGAGAATTGAACAAGAAAATCCTCATCACATATTTGAGTGATGCTTAAGAAATTTGCCTTCAGCCCTTTGATTTATAAGACATCCTTCAGTAGGGGTAATCCAGGAATCTCGATAGTCCCCTTTTCGAGAACTTGGGCATGACTTCCATCCCCAAATGTCACATAGTCACCAACCTTTTCTTTGAGTGACTTAAACAATACTTTATCTCCTATCATATGCCGAGAGCACCCACTATCGAGATACCATAGGCATGAATTAAACACCTTCAAAGAAGTATGCACAAACAAGCAAGCTTGAGACAAGCACTCTTGACCTTCAGAAAGAAACTTATCTTCATTTTCCATGCTCTTGTTGGATTGAATTTTCTTTTTCAGATTATCAATCTTATCATACAAAATTCTATTTCTTCTTTTATACTTCTTAATTAAAGAATTAGACTTACATAGGCTATTGTGTAAGATGTGATTCTCATTTTCAAAATACTTCAGCATGTGAACAAACATCCTAGCCTGTTTTTTTGTTTTCAATAACTCTAGAAGTTCATTGTTAGGACAACCTTCAAATAAACTCATAGAGTCATTATCACAAACATTTAAAATAAGCCTTATATAGGTCTAGGGTTGTGAGAAAAGAAACCCTACACATACATGTCAGCATGAGCCGAAAATCAGATCTGAAAATCTGAATTCCTGTAACCTCAATCGATCGAGAGGTGTCGAGGAGGTGTCGAGCTTTAAACTTCGACAGATACAACTATCGAGAAGTTATCGAGAAGACAGGAGATTTCTCGATCGATCCACCTAGCTATCGAGAGGTGTCGAGATTGGATAAAAATCACTTGAATAGCTCGACAGATAGCCTAGCTGTCGAGAGGTGTCGAGCAGCTATCGAGCTTTAAAATTCAGCACTTTCACACTTGATTCTTGGACAAACTTGCATGACTTTAACACTTGAACTTGAAATAACATTTCTTGAAGTATTAAACACATCCTAAATCTACCCAAATACAAATAAAGTGCATTTTGTCAAAGGATTAGCCAATTACACAAAATAGTGACATATGTTTCTAACAAGTGAATCACATATGTCCTAACATATGTGTTTATTGCAGGATTCTTCAGCAAAATTCCAAGTACCCTTTGACTTGTGCAGACTTTGGAGGTGATGTAAGTATCTAGCTCACATAATCAAGTGATTTCAGACCAAGATTGTTGTTAGCTGTGTACTTTCTAGTTATTGTACTGAATATCTTGTTTTCATTACAGCTGCTTTGATAGGAATTCAATAACAGGACCGTGCCTTCGAACCTCAACAATCTTGTAAATGTTAGCCAACTGTAAGCAAAAAATACTGACACACCAAATGCTGCATTTATACTTGTTTAATGAAATTATTTATATCATCTTATGTGGGAATTTTCACTTTACAAAGAGAGCTTTTGGTGCTCTGTTTTCAGGTACTTGTCCAACAATAACCTGTCTGGTCCGATTCCCAACCTTACTGGCATGAATTCCCTCAACTATTTGTAAGCTGCGTTAATATTACTTGAGATTGAATTTAAATTGTGGTGCAGGGCTTAATGAGCATTGTCAGACCATTATAACTGATGATAAAAAATTTTAACCTCCAAAATAGATACAGTTTGCCATCCTATTTCTATGGTTACTATATTTAACATAATTTCTATCATTTATATTGTTTAGACTATAAGTGTAATCTGTAGGACTATGAGCAACAATAGTTTTGATGGATCTGAAATTCCTCCATGGTTTTCAACCTTAAGTCCTTGACCTCCATGTGAATTTCACCCCTTCCTCGTGCTACCCACACTCAAATCCCCCCACCTTATACCTCAAATGAATAGTCAAGTTACACAATCCTCACAATCACTTATACCCAAGATCCATCTAGTAACACCTGATGTGGGACTCAGCACACATCTACACAACCCGCACTCAAAACAATCCAATCCAATCTAATCAAATCCGCACAATTTGGAGTATCACAATATACACACATATATACATATATATGTATGTATGTATAAACACATTTTTGAAATATTTATGGTTGCTCATTCTGCTTTGTCTAATATATCATTATTTATATTAGACCTTATGATGTCTTCTCTTAAAAATTTACCATTCTTTGTTCCCCTTGTTTAAGAACAATGTGTCCTTGCCAGTGCAGTCATTAGTCCTTGCTGCGTGTTTGGATGAACTGAAGACAACTAAGCCTACTTCGTTCTCATGTGTAGAGATTTCTAATTTATGGCAAATTAATTCAGAGTTGAATATTCGGTAACAGAAGTCATTGTGGACTCATTTTAAAGTAAGTAGACTGAAGACGACGCATGCACAATTGGATATGAATGATAATAAACCAATGAATATGATTGAAATGAACAAAAGACAAACCCCATGCAGTTCCAGTCATTGAGACTTGTCTTGTCTGTTACATACATTAATCAATTAATTAATTGGAAACTGAAAAGCTAAAGAGGTTATTTCTCTCTCTCTCTCTGTTGATTTTTTTATTTATTTTACTTGCATCTCTACTTTAGGTTTATAATTCTTAACTAATTTTCATAACTTTTTGGAATCAATGTTTGGTCTATATGATGTCATTGATAAATCTTTGTTGTAGAAAGGATATGATGGTGAAATACTTCAGTTCCCTAGGATTTTTTGTAGCTGTGTTCAGCCTTGTACCTATAGAAGGCCAATGTAGCTGTGTTCAAAGAGATGGCCTCGCTGTTAAAGAAGATTTTGAGGTACTAATGCAACCTAAATTTGCCGCTGCTATCATTGAAGAGGATGTAATTGTTACGGTTCATAGCAACTGACGATGCTTGAAGTGTGCATGAAATTAAAGGCTATAGGGGAGAGATGGCCTCGCTGTTAAAGATGATTTTAAGTTACTAATGCAACCTGAAATTGCCGCTGCTATCATTGAAGAGGATGTAATTATTACGGTTCATACCAACTAACCATGAATCATGTATATATCATGTATATGTTGTAAATGAAATACTAGTATCACGTATATACTCTTGCAATTCTTCACAATTAATCTCTTTGTTTATGTGTTTCAGTGTTTTTTGAATATAAAGGATGTCAACAATATTGATCTTATGAGAAAAGTTACATAAAATATTGAGATTTTTTTTTTTTTTTTTTTTTTTTTTTTACAATCAACTAAAAATGCTTTTTAAATATTTATGTTGGGAAATTTAGACCCCGGTTGATAGAATTAACAAGTTTTAAACCCAAGTTGTTAATTAGATTTATTATGAATAAAACTTATTAAAACAAACAAACATCAATATCGTATCAATAATGAATGCAGCGGAAAAGTAAATAAGACAAGATATGATGACCTAAGAAAACCAATAAAACCAACCAGTTTCACAATAAAAAATCAGGGGGGAAACCTTCCCGAAAAGCAATCCACTATAGTAAAGAGAAGTTTCAGATCTAGTACAAAACCTTTGTTCCTAGACTCTACAATCCTCGTAGATGAACTCACAGCAGAAACCTTATACTGCTTCAGAACCTCTGAACTCTTCAATATATGAACGCCACTCTTTGATGATTCATAAATCCTAGTACGTGACTAACCAATTGCGCAGATCCCAATACGCGACTTCAATCACCAACTAGAAAGAAAGATGTTGGCTGCAAAGTTCTTCACTTCATTAAAAATGAAGATCAAGAAGCACTTGGTTACAAAACCCTAAGGCGCAAAGACACAGTAGCTTCTTTCAGAAAGAATAAGGCATCGGTCAGCTTTTGAATATGTTCTCCTTGTATTCTCTTATGTGACGGCCTCTAAAATAAGCCTTATATAGGTCTAGGGTTGTGAGAAAAGAAACCCTACACAAATACAAAAGCCTGGCCCAAAAATCAGATCTGAAAATTCTGATTTCCCGTAACCTCGATAGATACCTCAATAGATAGTATCTGTCGAGCCTCATTAAACCTCGATAGATAGCTAGGTGTCGAGGAGGTGTCGAGAAGCTGTCGAGGGGACAAGAGCTTTCTCGATCGATCCACCAGCTGTCGAGAAGATGTCGAGATTGCGATAAGAAAACACCTTAAGAGCTCGATAGATAGCTAGCTGTCGAGCAGGTGTCGAGAAGCTGTCCAGCTATCTGTCCACATATGTCGAGCTATCTGTCCAGCTTTAATGAACACCTTTTCTTCACTTGTTTCTTGGTCCAATCTTCATGTCTTTAATACTAGACTTGAACAACATGTTCCTTGAAGTATTAAACACATCCTAGATCTACCCAAATACAAGTAAAGTGCGTTTTGTTAAAGGATTAGACAACTACATAAAGTATGTCCTTAACAATCTCTCCCTTTGGCAATCCGTGACAAAACCACAACAAATAAATGAGCATATGAGAGAAGTCATAAATCACTCAACTCATATTCACTTGTTGAATACAATAAAATCTATCCTAATACAAAGTCTTGAAAAATTTTGCAAGAAGAGAGTTCATGGCAAGTAGACTTTGACAACCTGTATTTTTGAAACACTTTAAACAAAACTCATCAAGGCATCTTAATGTGAAACAGAAATAATAGATTGCATACAAGTAAAGAAACATGGGTATAAAGAAAGAAAAGAAACAACACATGTAAGAGATAGGTGAAAAAAACATACATCCACATATAAAGAAGATAAGTATAATGTATGTAAAACTGATCACAAGACCAAATATGAACGGTTTTACCCCTTAAAACACAATCAGATTGAGTAGCCTAGCTAATTAGCCAAGTTGTTACTTAGTCAAATTAAGCAATTCTAGGTTAAAACAATCAAACAATCATATCAAGAATATAAAGCAGCGGAATAATAAATAACACAAGATATGATCACCCAGAAAACCACACCGGTAAAAACTTGGGGAGGATTTGATCCACCGATCCTCAAGGCAAACCTGAATCCACTATGAAAGAATCGAAGTTCATACAAAAGGACTTACAAGCTCCCCGCTCGACTTCCTAATGCTACCCACCAGTAGAATTTACTGACACGACCACGTGCAAGCTCCAAAAGCACTGACTCCTTCTTTCTTGGATTCTCCAATCAGCTACAAGCACCCACGCTTGATATTCTTTAAGATTCAATGGTAGCAACCGAGTTGATCATCAAAATGTTGAAGTAATCTCTACCTTGAAAACCCTAAACTTTGTGTAAAGGAAAGCTCCTCTAAATCTCATAAAAGATTTACACAAAACAGCAATGTATGAGCAATAATACAACTGGAGCAACTCTAAAAACGTGACTAGGGTTTTTCTTTATATACCTAGAGTAAAAACAGAAAACCCAAAATGTTTAATGAGTTAGGGCTGAGTTGGAAAAACTGCAGAAAACGCAATACGGTCGACTTTCGATCGATCGAGTCTATTCTTCGATCGATCGAGCCAGACCGAAATGCCCCAATGCATCTGCAGTCTCTCGATTCCAACTTTACAATAATTAAACAACTTTGAGCAAGTTTAAACAAGACTAAACATATTGTTTTGATCATGATTTGCTAACAATACAAATTAGAGTTCTAAATACATAAATTCCTAAACCTTTAGAACCTAACAAAATATACAAGAAGAAGAAGCTAAAAGAAGCTCCTACAACAACAAGGAGGTAAACACTCCCCCTAACAAGATGAAACACATCTCCCCCTTACAAAGGAATGTATTTCTCCCCCTAACTTGTAGAATCTTAAAGAAAGAAACCAAGTCTCCACAATTTCTCCCCCTTTTTGTAATGATTGACAAAGGGTACAAGAAGCTAGAAAGCTTCACCCGAGAAACATAAAGATGATCAAGTATGATCAATGGGGTACAAAGAATCCATAAAAATGTATGAATGTAATGAAATAAGATGCTATGGATGACAAGATAAAAGAAGGATGCAAAACATGTGAAAAACAAATCTCTTAGCAAGTAAAAAGTTAAGCACGTAGATCCGAAAACACACACACATATTAAACAAGTCTAACCAATTTTATATTTCAAAAAAAGTCAAGACAGTTTAGTGAGCATACATAAGCACATGTAAACCTAGTGATGGCCAAATCACATTGTACCTGCACATGTATCAAGAGTAACAAAGAATATTGCGTGTTGTGTGTGAAAAACATCACAAGATTGCAAATGTATCAACATGTTATGACGATTTGAGATATGAGAAAATCACTTTAACTCACACACAATCATAACTGTTTGATGGGGATTATCACCTTCGAGGTACATCCTATAACTCCCACATCTCCTAGAGTACACGCTTGCAACCATATTTAAAGTATTTTTAATCTTTTTGCTTTTTATTTTCTTTGCATATTTTCTTTTTAAGCATATCATGCATGGGCATATAAGAGAGAGAAAAGAAATACTCATTGATATTTGACATTCCAATTTTCCTATGCCGAATTACACAAATGTCATTGACACTACACTTTTGCTATGCCGAAGCATACAGGTGTCATTCATGATTGGCAGGTAACAGTGGTGAGATGGTTATTTATGTCTTTCTCTTAGGATTTTCTAGTCCTACCCGTCAAAAAGAGTGATATGAGTGTTAAGTCTAAGAGATCACTTAACCTTACTCATCACAAACAAGAGCCACAAAGTTCACTTGCTTAGTTGTGCATAGAGATGCTCATCTAAGCTACAAATGATACAAAGTTTAGAAAACTTTGCTTCAATGGCCATCCAAGGTACACAAGTACCAATGTACAAAAAACACACACTGTTTTTGTATTTTTCTGATTTTTCTCTTTTTATTTTTATTTTCAAACAAAACAAAAAAATACTAAACAACCAGACAAAAACAAACAACAACATGAAAGCAGAAAGAAAGATGCATATGCATGAAGGCATGATAGAAAAATGCAGATGCATGAAAGCATGATTCCAAAAGCAGATAAGAAATCAAGCAAAAAAAAAAGTCCTACTTTAGATAGAAAGAATTAAAGCAGAGGACAAACAGAAAAGACAATTAAGTCTTAGGCTCCTTTCTCACCCACACAGCATGAGTCTTTGACCGTGAAGGTGAAAAGGCACGTGTTCTAGTATGTCTACTAAAAGACATAGAAGAATTATAATTCTCCTGAAATTAAGTTAAAAAGCTCAAAACTTTTAATAACTCTCCAAACAAAGGTGTAGGTCCTTGAGAGGAAACCTGTGGCCGTTTGGACAATTAGTTATGAGGATACAACTTAAAGTAATTAGGACGAATGTGTCCAAAAACACTACAGTGGTGACAAACATGAGCAGTTTTAGAGCTACTCGGCTTCCTAGAAGGAGGTCTAACCTTAGAGGTTGACAGAGACCTCAACTTAGGACAATTTGGCCTAATATGACCAACAATATGACAATGATGACAAATAAGGACAAATTCAGATTTATTATTCAACCTCGGAAGAGTTTTAGACATAGGTTTAGAAACTTCAACATTAACATCAGATTGTTTACCTTTGTCTATCCTAGCAATATTAGCCTTCAACTCTTGATTATTCCTTTTAAATGGAGGAATATAAAAATCTTTTTCTTTTGAGTTAGGCTCAACAACAAGTTTGGCACTAGTTAATTTTTCAACTTCAGTTTTAGATTCAACTAGTTGCTCTTCCAAACTCTTAATTTTGTCCACCTGAGATGAAATTTGATTTTTAAAATTTTCATTCAAATTATTGGCTTCATCCAATTTTGCAATCAAATCATCTTTTTCAAGCTTGACCTTTTTAAATTTAGCTTTCAATATTGAAGGAACATTCAAGAGATTTCATACAAAAATTATAAAGCTTGCAATAGGCATCATGAATATCATCATTATCATCATTCAACACAAGATCATGCACATCAAAACAATCAAGAGATTCCATGACAACGGGGGTCAAGGATCACACTCAAGAAATTAATCTAATCAGAGTGAACCCGTTCTGATACCACTTGTTGAGAAATTTAGACCCCGGTTGATACAATTAACAAGTTTTAAACCCAAGTTGTTAATTAGATTTATTATGAATAAAACTTGTTAAAACAAACAAACATCAATATCATGTCAATAATGAATGCAGCGGAAAAGTAAATAAGACAAGATATGATGACCTAGGAAAACCAATGAAACCAACCATCTTGGGGGGAAACCTTCCCGAAAAGCAATCCACTATAGTAAAGAGAAGTTTCAAATCTAGTACAAAACCTTTGTCCCTAGACTCTACAATCCCCGTAGATGAACTCACAGCAGAAACCTTCTACTGCTTCAGAACCTCTGAACTCTTCAATATATGAACGCCACTCTTTGAGGATGCACAAATCCGAGTACGTGACTAACCAATTGCGTGGATCCCAGTACGCGACTTCAATCACCAACTAGAAAGAAAGATGTTAGCTGTAAAGTTCTGCCCTTCATTAAGAATGAAGATCAAGAAGCACTTGGTTACAAAACCTTAAAGCGCAAAGACACAGTAGCTTCTTTCAGAGAGAATAAGGCATCGGTCAGCTTTTGAATATGTTCTCCTTGTATTCTCTTATGTGACGGCCTCTAAAATAAGCCTTATATAGGTCTAAGGTTGTGAGAAAAGAAACCCTACACAAATACAAAAGCCTGGCCCAAAAATTAGATCTGAAAATTTTGATTTCCCGTAACCTCGATAGATACCTCGATAGATAGTATCTGTCAAGCCTCATTAAACCTCGATAGATAGCTAGATGTCGAGGAGGTGTTGAGAAGCTGTCGAGGTGATAGGAGCTTTCTCGATTGATCTACCAGCTGTCGAGAAGGTGTCGAGATTGCGATAAGAAAACACTTTAAGAGCTCGATAGATAGCTAGCTGTTGAGCAGGTGTCGAGAAGCTGTCCAGCTATTTGTCCACAGGTGTCGAGCTATCTGTCCAGCTTTAATGAACACATTTTCTTCACTTGTTTCTTGGTCCAATCTTCATTGCTTTAATACTAGACTTGAACAACATGTTTCTTGAAGTATTAAAGACATCCTAGATCTACCCAAATACAAGTAAAGTGTGTTTTATCAAAAGATTAGCCAACTATATAAAATATGTCCTTAACAATTTAAAACCTTTCTATTTTTTATGTTAGGTTCTAAAGACTTAGGATTTTATGTATTTAGAACTTTAATGTGTAATGTTGGCAAACCATGATCAAAACAATATGTTTAGTCTTGTTTAGGCTTGCTCAAAGTTGTGTAATTATTGTAAAGTTGGAATCGAGAGGCTGTAGATGTATTAGTGCATTTCGGCCTGGCTCGACTGGCTAGAATTGCATAATTTGACTAAGTTAATCACTTGGCTAATAAACTAGGTTAATTCAATTGTTGTTTTTAAGGGGTCTAAACCCAACAAGTGGTATCAGAGCGGATAGCTCTTTTGTTGTAGATCCTTTGATCTCTGAGCTGATCCTTGACCCCTGTTGTCATAGAACACGGACACTCTCTTGTTGTTCCTCCTCACTTTAATGGGAATAACTATGCTTATTGGGAAGTAAGGATGAAAGCATTCCTGAAATCTATTGATGAGAGTGTTAGGACATATGTGTTTTCACTTGTTAAGAACATATGTCACTTATTTATGTAAATTGGCTAATCCTTTGACAAAATGCACTCTACTTGTAATTGGGTAGTTCTAGGTGTTTTTAATACTTCAAGAAGCAAGATTTCAAGGTCAAGTGTTCAAATCATCAAGTCTGTCCAAGAAAAAGCAAGCTGAAGTACAATTTCATTAAATCTCGACACCTGCTCGATAACTACCTCGACACTTGCTATCTGTAGAGATTTATATTTTCAGATTTTCTGATCTGATTTTCTTGGGATCCGTGAATATGCTTTTGGGCCTTCTTTTCTTCTAACCCTAAACATATAAAAGGATTGTTTTAAGAGCCGTCAAATGGTACACAAGTTGCAAAAGCATTGAGCAATCTTTGTTCAGGCAAATTGTGATCAAAAGACGAAGTTCTTGACCTAGTTCATCTTCTCTCAAGAAGTTGCTGTGTATTTGCACCAAAGGGTTTTGTAACCAAGCATCTTCTTGATCTTCATCGTGTAGGATGAACTGAAGAACTTTGTAGCCAACCTTTCCTTTTTAGTTGGTGTTTGAAGTCGCGTACTGGGATCTGCGCATTGGTTAGTCACGTACTTGGGAGCCGTGCATCAAAGGTAATTGTCACTACAGATCAAGTCCAATTGGGTATTGGGGTAAGGGTTCAATTGTAGGTTGGTAAGGTACTTGGGATTCCTTTACTTGTAACCGCTTGATTTGATAATAGTGAAGTTTCGGGAGTGGTGACCTGAACATCACCCAGTTGGGTTTTTGCCGTGAGGGTTTTTCCCATTCGTAAACAAATCACCGTGTTATTTAATTTCCGCTGCATAGAGGACAATCTTTAATCATACCTCCTTTATTTGATGGCACTAACTATGCATACTGGAAAGTACGCATGAGAGCTTTCTTGTAGTCTTTAGATGAGAAGGTGTGGCAAGCTGTGGAGATTGGCTGGACCAAGCCAAAAGAAGAACTGGCTGATTGGGATGACGCCAAGATCAAGGCGGCCAATTTCAACAGCAGAGCATTAAATACCCTATTTAGCGTAGTCACCAATGAGGAGTTCAAAAAGATATCCTCAACTGAAACTGCTAAGGAGGCTTGGACCATCCTCCAAACAACCTATGAAGGAACAAAGGCTGTCAAAGATTAAAAGCTTTAGAGGCTTACTACAAGCTTTGAAGAAATTAAGATGGAGGAGGATGAGTCGTTTGATGAGTTCTATGCCAAGCTCAAGGACATAGTGAACTCAGCCTTCAATCTTGGGGAAACTATCCCTGAACCCAAGATTGTAAGGAAGGTGCTCAGATCTCTACCTGAGAGATTTCATGCCAAGATTACGGCAATAGAGGAATCAAAGGATATTAACAATATTCCTTTGACTGAGCTGGTTGGAAACTTGCAAACCTATAAGATAGAGTTATCTAGGATTGGCAAGTCAAGTAAAGGCAAAAGCATGGCCTTGAAGGCAAAGAGCAGTGATACAGATGAGTCTTCCGATGATGAAGATTCCAAGATGAAGTCCTACATCACCCGGCAGTTTAAGAAGTTTATGAAAAATGCCAATGGAAGGAGCTTCGACAAGGACCGTAGGCAGTCCAGTTCTTCATAGTTTAAAAGTCAAGACAAAGGGAATAAGGATGCTAAGGATGGCGGTCAGTACACTGTTCCTGCAGGACCAAAGTGCTTCAGATGTCATGGATTCGGTCACATGAAGCATGAATGTCCGACATATCTCAAGAGCATTGGGAAGAGTAAGGCACTTGCTGCAACCTTGAGTGACACTGAGCTTGAAGATGATTCCGACAATGAGGATGACGGAATCTTAAATGCCTTCACTGCCACAGTCAATCCTACTGAAGGGATTGTTGAAGAAGTGGATGAAGAAGAAGAACTAGTGGAGTCCAAATTTGAGAAGATGGATGATCAAGATGATATCCATTCAGCCTATGAGAAGCTTTACAAGCTCTCTGAGAAGCATGAGAAATTGTATAGGCTGGCCACCAAGAAGCTCAGTGATGTGGAACTTGATTGTGAAGAGTTGTCCACAAAGTTTGATGAGGTGAATCAAACTATTGGTGCATTGAGATTTGAGAACAAATTTTTGGCTGAGAAGACCAAGAAGCTTGAAGCAGAACTGTTTCAAGTTAGAGCTCAACTGGAAAGGACCTCAAGTGCAAAGCTTGATGAGATGCTCAGCAATCAGAAATCTGCTTCGGATCGAATTGGCTTAGGGTATGGTCTTTCTTTCTCTAATACTGCTTCTACTAGCAATACTGTTTTTGTTTCTCCTGTTAATAACACTGAAATTGAGAACACTGAGGTTAAAACTGAATTAGCTAGTGAGAACCTAGACAAGAGTAAATCTATCGTAGGAGCACCCCCTAAGCAAGATAAGAAAGATGCTAAAAACCCTAGGGCTAAGAAGGCTAACTCTCAAAAGCCTAAACAAAAGAAGCAACATCTCTGTCATCATTGTGGAGCTACCGGTCATACTCGACCAAATTGCTATAAGTGGCTAGCCACTCAACAGAGCAACGACATGATAGCATCTGGAAGCCAAAATCAGCTTCAATCCTCTCTTGCTCCTCTTGGAGATCTTCTAAAAGCCCTCATGTTCCTTTCGAACTTGAACGGTTTCAATTCTTCTCCCTCATCGCCGGTTCAAAGGTTCAATCAAAGGAAATGTTCTTCCAAAGTGTGGAAGAAAAATGACTCTAAGTGATTTCATCACTTTCTTTTCCCTTCTTGTTTTTCTTATTTGTTGCATTACTTGTGTGTTTTGCATTTTTACTGAGTCAGTCTAGTTTTATGCTTTGCTTTGATAACATGTTTTTGTTTGTTTACTTTCAGTTTTGTTTATTTTGTTTTTGATATAAAAATAAAAATAAAAATTGAAAAATACAAAAACAGTATGTGTTATGTGTACTTTGGTACTTGTATACCTTGGATGGCCAATGAAACAAAGTTTTCTAAACTTTGTATCTTTTGTAGCTTAAATGAGCATCTCTATGCACAGCTGAGCAAGTGAGCTTTGTGGCTCTTGTTTGTGATGAGTAAGATTAAGTTATCTCTTAAAACTTAACACTCATATCACTCTTTTTGATGGGTAGGACTAGAAAATCCTAAGAGAAAGGCATAAATGATCATCTCACCATTGTTGCCCGCTAATCATGTATGACACCTGTATGCTTTGGCATAGCAAAAGTGCAGTGTCAAAGACATCCGTATGCTTCGGCATAGCAAAAGTGCAATGTCTATGTTTAACATGTTGGGTATTTCTTTTCTCTATTTTTATGCCCATGCATGATATGCTTAAAAGAAAATATGCAAAGAAAATAAAAGCAAAAAGATCAAAAATGCTTTAAATAAGATTGCAAGCGTGTTTTCTAGGAGACGTGGGAGATGTACCTCAAAGGTGATAGTCCCCATCAAACAGTTATGATTGTGTGTGAGTTAAAGTTATTTTCTCATATCTCAGATCGTCATAACATGTATACACATATGCAATCTTGCGATGTTTTTCACACACAACACGCAATATTCTTTGCTACTATTGATACATGTGCAGGTACAATGTGATTTGGCCACACAAGTGTTTACATGTGCTAATATATGCTCACTAAACTGTCTTGACTTGTTTTTGAAAAATAAAATTGGTTAAACTTGTTTAGTGTGTGTGTGTGTGTTTTTAAGGATCCATGTGCTTAAATTTTTGATTGAGAGATGTGTTTGAGAGCTTTATATGTTGAGTGGATCTTTGGTTGAGGTATATGTTGGATTGCATTCATGCTTGTGTTTTTCTATTCTCGAAAAACTGCTTTTAGCTGTTGGCTCGACACCTCCTCGACACCTTCCCGATACCTGGTTAGCTGTCGAGATTCTCTAGCCTTTTCTTATCGTAATCTCGACACTTGTCTCGACACCTGGTGGATCGATCGAGAAAGTTTCTGTCTTCTCGATACCTCCTCGATACCTTGTCGATCGATCGAGCTTCTGTTCTTGGTTGTGGTGTTCATTCCTCGACACCTTTAGTTGTCAATGGCCATTTTCTCGATACCTCCTGGACAGCTTCCTCGACACCTCAGCTGTCGAGATTTACTGAGGTGTCTATATAAGGCTCTGTCGTGATTTTTCTCTCATTCTCTCGATCTCTCTCGATCTGTCCGAGGCGTTTCATCTCCCAACCACCTTCTCTCACTCAAATCTTCAAACCCTCTTAATTTTCGGTCTTCCCTTGGTTTCAATCAATTGGTATGTTCATTTTTACCTTCCTTTCTCATGCATTTCATGTTTTGAAACCTCGTTTTTGGGATTTTTTTGAAATTTTTGGGGTTTTTCAAAATTGATGAGTTTTTCCTCAAATTTTGGGTTGGGTTTGCAATTAAATGTTTTCAAAATGTCATACATTGCATCTCATGAGCATTAGAATGATATTTACATGCATTTAGATGTGTGCTCTACGTTTGTATGCTGGTAGGATTGGATTGGGCTGAGCCCAAGATGCATTTTGATTTGCATATCACATGTTCATGCATTCCCATGCATACGTACTTCTTATTCATTATTTTTGATATATATGAACTGTGTTGGGACTTTTCTGATTGTCTCCCTCTCTATCTCCTTCTCATTCTTTTACGTTAGTAGTGTCTATGGCACCCAAACGTAAATCCACTCCGGCTCGGAACCCTCTGCGTTCTGGAGCTTCCTCTTCTTCTGACTCTGCTCCTTTTAACCTTCGGTTCCGTGATGGAGATGCCCATAAGGCATTTACTGAGAACTTTTCTAGATGAGGTGTTCATTCGGAACGCCAAGTCATTTTGGCGAATTTCGCCGACACTGACCTTCCCTCTATCATTCACAGTAGGGGATGGGGGTCACTGTGTGACGTCCCGGTCACTTGTCCTCTCGTGCTCATTCAAGAGTTCTACTCCAACATGCACGGGATAGATCGTTCAGTACCTCTCTTTTTCACTCGCCTTCGAGGTACGCGCATCCCGGTCACACCGCAGCTAGTTGCGGATGTACTTAGGGTTCCTAGGATAGAGTTTCCTGACTATCCTTCTTGTGAGCGTCTGAGGACTGTGTCCAAAGAAGATCTCATTTCTGCTTTTTGTCAACGTCTTGCTGATTGGGGTAAGCATCAGTACATATCATGTAGGCCTTTTGCTAAAGGTCCTAGATTTTCTAAACATGGTGATGACTTTTGTACTCCATCCACTCTCTCACTACAACTCCATCACAGAGCCTCGTGCTCGATTCTTGTTATCTATTCTTGAGCATCTTACTATAGATTTTCCTTCACATTTCATCCTTTCTATCATAGATGTTCATCTAGATTCGGCGTCCCGTGATAAGCTCATCTTTCCTTTCGCTATCATGAGGATCTTATGCCATTTTTCTATTCCCTTTCCTGTGTTCGACCACTTCACACACATATGTGCCATAGATGCCGCTACCGTAAAACGTAGTGAGGCTCAGTTTAGGTCGAGACAGACGGATTCCACTCCTCCTTCCCATTCAGCTCCATCCAGATCAGCTCCATCTACATTTGCTCCTTCTTCCTCTATGGGCGATGTATCTCTAAGAGACATTATGGCGCAGTTGCAGCACATGGACACTCGCCTTGATACACTCTCAGCTGAGTTGTATCAGGTGAATGTTCGTGTTGATCGTATTGCACGACGGCAGGCGACCATGGGTGGTTTTGCTCCAGAGGCTACTCCTTCACCACCTTCTTTAGCAGTTTCAGACTCTGAGGATGATGATGATGATGATGATGATGCTTCGGATGATGATGATGGAGATGCTAGCTCTACTGATGAGATGTCTACATGACACTCTACCCTTTGTCACTCGTGATAAAAAGGGGGAGTAGTTTTGGGTTATGAGAGTAGTCATCTTAGGGGGAGAGTTAGTATAGGACATTTTGATAGGGGGAGTGTTGATATTTTTGAGGGATGTAGTGAGGTTTTGATGTATCTTTTCTTTTCTATTCTTTATAGATACATTGATCTTGTATATGAGGTCTTGTGACCAATTTTACATACATTGTACTTATTTTCTATATATGTGGATGTATGTTTCTTTCACCTCTCTCTTCATGTGTTGTTTCTTCTCTATCTTTATACACATGTTTTTTATACTTGTATGCAATCTATTATTTCTGTTTCATACAAAGATGCCTTGATGAGTTTTGTTTAAAGTGTTTCAGAAATACAGGTTGTCAAAGTCTACTTGCCATAAACTCTCTTCTTGCAAAATTTTTCAAGAGTTTGTGTTAGGATAGATTTTATTGTATTCAACAAGTGAATATGAGTTGAGTGATTTATGACTTCTCTCATATGTTCATTTGTTTGTTGTGGTTTTGTCACGGATTGCCAAAGGGGGAGATTGTTAGGACATATGTGTTTTCACTTGTTAAGAACATATGTCACTTATTTATATAAATTGGCTAATCCTTTGACAAAATGCACTCTACTTGTAATTGGGTAGTTCTAGGTGTTTTTAATACTTCAAGAAACAAGGTTTCAAGGTCAAGTGTTAAAGTCATCAAGTCTGTCCAAGAAAAAGCAAGCTGAAGTGCAATTTCATTAAATCTCGACACCTTCTCGATAGCTACCTTGACACCTGCTATCTGTCGAGATTTATAATTTCAGATTTTCTGATCTGATTTTCTTGGGATCCGTGAATATACTTTTGGGCCTTCTTTTCTTCTAACCCTAAACATATAAAAGAATTGTTTTAAGAGCCGTCAAATGGTACACAAGTTGCAAAAGCATTGAGCAATCTTTGTTTAGGCAAATTGTGATCAAAAGACGAAATTCTTGACCTAGTTCATCTTCTCTCAAGAAGTTGCTGTGTATTTGCACCAAAGGGTTTTATAACCAAGCATCTTCCTGATCTTCATCGTGTAGGATGAACTGAAGAACTTTGCAGCCAACCTCTCCTTTTTAGTTGGTGTTTGAAGTCGCGTACTGGGATCCGCGCATTGGTTAGTCACGTACTTGGGAGCCGTGCATCAAAGGTGGAAATTGTCACTACAGATCAAGTCCAATTGGGTATTGGGGTAAGGGTTCAACTGTAGGTTGGTAAGGTACTTGGGATTCCTTTACTTGTAACCGCTTGATTTGATAATAGTGGAGTTTTGGGAGTGGTGACCTGAAAATCACCCGGTGGGGTTTTTGCCGTTAGGGTTTTCCCCATTCGTAAACAAATCACCGTGTTATTTAATTTCCGCTGAATATTTAGTTTTTGGTGATTTGTTTGTGCTTCCATGCAATTGCATGATTAATTGATTAATTAATAACTTAGATAATTAATTAATTGGTATAATCACAAGGGGTCATTCAGATTGTGGCCTATCAGAGAGAGTTTGGAATTCCGTTGAGTACGGATGGGAGAAGCCCACGACTCTTGTGAGTGAGTGGCAAACTTCTCAAAAAGAAGTAGCTGGGTTCAATAGCAAAGCTATAAATGCCATCTTTAACGCTGTTTCTATGGAGGAATTTAAGAGAATCTCAAATGTTGAGGTTGCTCATACTGCTTGGAAAATCCTCCAAACTGTGCATGAAGGCATAAAGGCTGTCAAAATAAATAAGTTGTAGCATGAAGGCATAAATGTTGAGGTTGCCCTTTCTTTTGAGTTTATTTTCATGATTTCATGCATTTTTCATGCATTATTCATTGAAATTTTCGAACCTTTTCTTTTTAGGGTTTTTGTTGATTCAAGCCTTATTTTATGAAATTGATTAATGGGTTTTGTTTGTATATGAATATATTCATGATCTATGTTGGTTAATTTGATCAATTTGAGGTTTTGTGATAAATTGAAAATTCTAGGGCTTGTATTGAATCCGAATTGGGGATTTTGTTCAATTAGAGTAAAATTGATGAAATTGGCTTCTTGTTTTGATGTAATTAAGCATTATAACATGTATGTTGTGTTCTGTGATGCTAAATTCATCAATTTGTTTAAAAATATAACAAGTGGTTTTCAAAATTTTGGGGTTTTTGTTAGAAACTCTGTGTTCAAGCCAACTTTTGTCAATTTGATCTTAAATTGAACTTTGTTTACACTGCATTAGTCTATGCATCATGACATTTTGTTTGTTCATGCATCATACATATTTTTTATTCTATTTGTTTTTGTGCTAACTTGCAGTCTGCCCTTGGTTTTTGTTCTTTTGGTTCTTTCTGTGTGTCTCCGTCCTTTTCCTTAGCATCATGCCTAGGAAGACTAGGGCTCATAGGTCTATTCCCTCACCTTTTCCTCCCCCACCTTCCTTTGACTGTGAGAGGTTCTCAAGTGAGAAAAACCAAGAGACCTTTAAGACTGTGAACCTTAAGAGAAAGACATAGGCTAAGCGTTCGGTAGTGTTAGATGAGTTTGATCCTGCCATTAGGGCAAATTTTGAGCGTAGGGGCTGGTTACCTCTTTTGGATATTTCTGATCCTTCTCCACCGGCTACCTTGATTAGAGAGTTCTTTTCAAACATCTCTATCCGCGTCTATGATTCCAACACTTTAGTTAAGAGTTAGATACGAGGCGTAGAGTACACCATTACTCCTATGGTAGTGGCTGATGCTTTAGGGGTACCATTGGTCCAGCACCCTGTCTACCCGTACGATGAGTCTCCGCCTTTGGATGATGTCATGTCATACATCACTAGGTCTTCTATCTAGTGGGGTACTGATCCTCGGATCACTTCTGCTGAGCTTCCTGAGATCATGTATCTTTTTCTTAGGATAGCGTGTCGTTCTCTTTGGCCTATCTCTCATCTTCACACCATTCCCCTTGAGCGGTGTGTCTTTTTGTATGCCCTTGTTACTAATGCTCCTATTAGTTTTCCTCACTTGTTTCTTCATTTTTTGAACGAAGTTTATAGGAGTTCATCATCTGCTCATGCTCTTGTTCATCCTATCTTTATTCATAGGATTTTACTTTATCTTGGTTTAGATGATTTCCCTTCCTGTGAGCCCGTAAATGTTATAGCTCCCATAGGTGCGTCTTTTCTTAGGCAGAGGCATGCTCATCTTCGAGCTGGCTCTAAACACCCTAGGTCTGAGCCCTCTGGTACCGCACCTCCTCATTCTTCTTCTACAGGTCCTGCTGGTGAGGATGTTCCTAATCCTGTTGGTGATGCTATTGCTACTGCTGTTTCTCTACCTCCTTCGGATGACTTCGATGTTCGTCGTACCTTGGAGACTGTCATGACCGTTCAGGTGGCTCATGGTCAGATTTTGGTGGATTTGCTTGATGAGCTACGTGCTTTGAGAGCTGACTTGGCGCATCTTCGTTCATCCTCACCACCTCCTTTTGATGACTTGTGATTGTCCTTTGGCATTCCGTCACAAATAGGGGGAGTAGAGTTTACATACTTATAGAGGAGATTTTGTAGTTAGGGGGAGTTTTTTTTTTTTTTTTTTTTGTTTTTGTTTTTGTTTTGAGGAGCTAGTGGAGATATTAGATTGTATCTAGGTGCTTCACCGTGTATACTTTCTTTTGATATCATTTTTGGGCTATTCATGTTAGGGGAAATACATTTTTTTTGATATATATGATTCATGATTCTTGTGTTCACTGCTTATTGATTTATATTTATGAGTTCTTCATTGATATATGTCTTTATTATGTGTTGTGTGAACATACAAGAATATTTTATTTTTGGTATATCTAACTTAGGGGGAGAGTTAGTTTATATACTTGTTGATTTACTGTTTTTCTATCACACATGCGTTTATGCGTTTGTTGAGTGTTTCAGGAATATACAAGTTGATTCAATTGAGCTGCTGTCTACACTTACAACTGATGGATAGTAGTTAGGATTGAATTTGTTTTTATGAGAATTATTTTTATAAAGGGCTTTTACTTTGTAAACTTTGAGCTTTTAGTTTGTGTTTTGTCACGGATTGCCAAAGGGAGAGTTTGTTAGGTTCTAAAGACTTAGGATTTTATGTATTTAGAACTCTAATATGTAACGTTGGCAAACCATTATCAAAACAATATGTTTAGTCTTGTTTAGGCTTGCTCAAAGTTGTGTAATTATTGTAAAGTTGGAATCGAGAGGCTGCAGATGTATTAGTGCATTTCGGCCTGGCTCGATTGATCAAAGGTTAGACTCGATCGATCGAAAGTCGACCATATTGTGTTTTCTGTAGAATTTCCAACTCAACCCTACCTCATTAAACGTTTAGGGTTTTATGTTTTTGCCCTAGGTATATAAGGCAAAATCCACATTTTGAGAGTTGCACCTGTTGTATTGTTGCTCATATTTTCTATTTTGTGTGAATCTCTTGTGAGATCCTTGAGGAGCTTTCCTTCACACAAAGTTTAGAGTTTTCAAGGTAGAGATATTATCAACATCTTGATGATCAACTCAGTTGCTGCCATAGGAGCTTAAAGATATACAAGCGGGGAGCTTGTAATTGGTGGTGAATCCAAGAAAGAAGAAGTCCATGGATTCGAAACTTGCACGTGGTCATGTCAGTAAGTTCTACTGGTGGATAGCATTAGGAAGTCAAGCGGGGAGCTTGTAAGTCCTTTTGTATGAACTTCGATTCTTTCATATAGTGGATTCTAGTTTACCTTGAGGATAGCTAGGTTAAATCCTCCCCAGGTTTTTTACCAGTTTGGTTTTCCTGGGTAATCATATCATTGTGTTATTTACTTTTTCGCTGCTTTATTCGTGATATGATTGTTTGATTGTTTTAACCTAGAATTGCATAATTTGACTAAGTTAATCACTTGGCTAATAAACTAGGTTAATTCAATTGTTGTTTTAAGGGGTCTAAACCCAACATTTTATATTACTGACGTGTTTAACAAAAAAATATAAATAGATAATTGACTTTATACATTTATCTTTGGTGGTTTAACATTATATATAATTTTACCTTTACATATTTGTCTACTTTAATTTAGATGTTTATAACTAAATAATATTATCAATGAAGAATAAAAAAACCAAAAATAATGTCTATACATATCTATACTATATATAATAATGGAGTTTTGTAATAAATTTTATAAAGTTCTTTATGCACTACATCTTTAGCATCTTTTCTTTTCTTTTCTTTTCTTTTTTCTTTTTTTATTTGCAATTCTTACTTTGTTCAACTTCTCATCTTCTTCAATTATTGTCTTTTTAGTTCAATATTTCATCCCCTCCAATAAATTTTTTTTTTTTTTTTAAATTTTCATTTGATTTTCTTTAGATTTTAAAAAATTTTCCATTATATCTTCTTAAATTCAATAGTTTCACTTCATTCAACCTTTCATCTACTTCCACCCTTTCTCTTCCATCTTAATTTTCATATAAATTTCTTCTTAATTACTTCATTTACACCTTTCTCCCCTATTTTTTCCAAGTTATCCACGACAAAAAGGTCAATACTCTCTCTCTTTCTCCAATTTTGTTTCTCTTTTGGTTGATTTTTTTTTATTGTTTCAACCACTTTTTTTTTTTCTACTAATGGTTCTTTTTGTTATTGTTGTATTATTCTTATTATTTATTTATTTCCATCTCATTACTAGAAAAAAATGTAATTCAATTTTGGGATTTCATGATGAATGAGTTTGAGTTTTCATGGTCTCAAAACTATTCAAATATGTTTTTTCTTTTTCAAAATTGATTTGAATTGAGCATTTGATCATGTTTGTTATAAATTGCTTTATGGTTGCCCTTCTCTAGATTGCAGGAATGTTACTTCCAAAATGTTTGCCATAATGTTTTTCTGTTTGATAATTAACTTCAATGTGATGTTTTCCATTTTGGTATTTATTTTATAGTAAGCGTGTTATTCATTTTTATCAAAGATAAATCGTTATTGTTCTCCTTTTCCTATTGTTTTATATGTTGACCTAAATTTCATTTTAATCTTTGTTTTGTTTGTCAATTTCTTGACAGATATCAACAATTAAGCCTCGCAAACACTGGAAGCTTTTTATTCTATTGAAGTTCATACCAATCAATTGGTAATTATTTTTTTTTTCTTAGAACCTTTTGAAGGAAAGGGGAATAAATTTGTTGTTTTTCTTGGGTGGTGCTTGATAATTTGCTTTTTATGGTTCAACACACATTAGCTATAAGATTTCTCTTTCCTTATATTAATAATTTGTTGTTTATTATTTAATTGGACTGTTTGATGTCCCAAAAACTGTGGGCCAATGGAAGAGAAAACAAAGTATAGTATATATATATATATGTAATTATTTTTATAATTTATTGAAATTTGATTTAAATTATATACATTAAATTATAACTCATACAACATTTAAAATTAGGTTTTAACATTACAAAAACATCTCAAAGCATAACAATACAATAATTAAAGATCATAAACACTCTATTTATAACCTCAGTTTATAACTACAAAGGTTAAACTCTTTTGTAGTTATACTCTAGTTATATAATGTATTATAAACCTGGTATAAATCACTAGTATTACTATTTTTGTGCATTTTCTAATAATTATTACTGTTTACTAAAAGAAAAAAAAAAAAAAAAAAAAAGAGATCATAAACACTTCAAAGAAAATATTTAACCCTCATCCTGTCTTTGTCTCATTTGCCACTGGGAATGAGTTTTAATCATCCCATTCAAAGTTGGGCGAGACTAGTGCCCATGTGATGAACAAAGTCTAGATTGAGGCTATTTCCTCCGTTCCACTTCGTGGCGGTTTATAAGACATGTATAATATTTAAAAATTTACATGATTAATTTAAAAATGAACAAAATTTAGCTACAAAATTGGTTTTAACTCATAAGGAAACAACCTTGCTTAATTTCATTAACATTACTACATATTTTGAGAATCTAATTGTTGAATTGCATATTTTTTAGAATTTTTACGCACTTAATACTCATGTCAAATTTTGTGCCAATCGGATGATATTTACAATATGACCTCATGGCTTTGAAACCCAGACCGTACTGTACAGTTCGACTGGAATAACTGGAAACCGTTCATTAAAGTGGTTCTTTTAACCTTAATAACTAGCTTGTACAAGAAAATTCGTGAACCGTGAGAACCGCAGTTTAACCTTCCAGGTTTGAAAACCGTAAGTGGTTCTCACATGCAGAGTCAGACCATTAAGAGTTTTTTTTTTTTTTTTTTGGTTACTTACAGCTTACAGGCTTATAGCCATTGTTGAAGCTTCAAGCCTTCAACTTCAACCACCCACCGTGAGACTATCAGACTTAAGATCGCACCACCATCTTCTTCTATGTCTCGCTCCGTCGCTTGCTCTCTCTCTCTTTGCATTTTAAATTGATGCCGTATTTGCATTTTTGCCTCTAGAGTCTTCTAGTTCTTCTTTAGTTCTTTGTAGATGAGGTACTACTCGGATTGCTTGGTTACTTGCTTTTACTCTCAACCACTGAGGCTTGCTATCAAGCACTTACTAAATTTTATTTAACCAATGTCTGCCCACTCTTGTAGTTTTTTTTTTTTTTTTTTTTTTTTTTTTTTTTTTTTAAATTTTATAATTCACAAATGGTTGACAATTAAATGGGGCGTAAAAAAGAAAATATTGGGTTGTTAATTATGCTTAAAACTTAATATTTTTTATTTGCATAATTATGTTTTCTTAAATTTAATATACCTTATTTGCATTATGAAATTAATTACATAAAAAATATATTAGAAATATAAATTTTTATATTAATTTGGATGATTTTTGTTAATTTTTTAATTTTTATAAATTTAATATATTTATTTATCTTTTAAATAATTATTAAATTAACTGTGATGTCATCACGGTTGAACCTCAGTCTAACCTTAAAACCCTTGAATCTCTATTTTTTCTGGTTCATTGAATAGTCTGGGTTTGAAAACCATGTATGATTTATAAGCTTATATTTTATGCATAATTTTAACTGATAAAAACTTGTAATCTAAATAATTCATTAATGACACAGTTATTAATTTTTAATTTTATAAAAATTTTACAAGTATGTAAAATGTAAAAAGAATATGAAATCTAATGATAAATTTGTCAAAATTTACATTCAATAAAAAAATATTAAATAAAATTATATATAGCTAAATTTTGTTATTTAAAAAATCACGTGAGTAACACTGCACATGAATAATATCTTGGACAAGCATAGAATGGGTCCAGGATAATAGCTCCTTTGTGATTTGAGACAAACTTTTGAAAAGTTTAAATGGGCATACCCATTCCCTTTTTAAAGTGTAACCTTTTTTTGGAATTAGAAAAGTTAGGTTTTGGATGGTGACACAAGGTCCCAACAATTACAACTGACAGACAGAGAGAGAATGGAGTAATAAAAGAAAGCATTGATTAATTCAGAGTTGAATATTTTGTGGTAACTTAAGGGCAGTCATAGTGGACTCATTTTAAAGTAAGTAGAAGATGACGCGCAATTGGATACGAATGATAATAAACATATGAATATGAACACAAGACAAGCCCCATGCAGTTCCAGTCATTGAGAGTTGTCTTTGTCTGATACCATACATTAATTAATTAATTTATGACTTTTATATACTAGTCATTGAGGTCCCCTATATTATATTAGTCTGTATCATTTATGATTTTTTATATACTTAAGTACTTGTGTCTTTTTACAAAATACCAGCACTTTAGTCAGTCAGTGGACACTGGTCGTTGTGTCGTAATTGATGTGTTGCAATGTAATCACTACTTGTGCAACTTTGACTTTTTAAAGTATCAATCTTACCTCATATGAATTTACATAATTTATTATCATTCCTTATTCAATTCGGTGACTTTGAACTTTGAAGCCAAATGGGTGGAAGAACAGGAACTCTGCTGCTGCTGCTTTTCATGCAATATTTGGTTATACCACTCACAGCCAACGACGCTTCAAACGACGACTGTAAGTTCACTTCAATTGCTTTCTCCTTTTTCTTTCTTTGTTAATCATTTTTTCCTTGTTATCGTATGTGAATGAATTGCGGATGCTGTATCCTAAAAGAACTGGTCTATCATAATTGAGGCTTCTCTTAGTTATTTATGTTGTGCAACTACGGAAGCTCTAACATTATATATATATATATGATTTAGAATCTAATTAGATTTAGACTCTTCGATTTTTGTACGAAATAATTTACTTGCTACAAAAATTAAAATATTAGATGGGATACATGGCACAAAATTGACCTCCAATTAAAATTCAATTTAGAATCTAATTGAATTTAGACTCTTTGATTTTTGCACTTAATAATTCACTTGACACACAAATTTAAAAATTAGATGAGACACGCGGCACAAAATTAGACTCCAATTTAGAATTTGATTAAATTTTCTCTCAGTTTTGGTTATATGTATATATATGTATGTATGTATGTATGTATGTATAGCAACCTACCATCACTCTATTTAAAATTACATGTTGTTTATGAAATCACAGTCCCATGGCACTTTTTTAGGAGCCACTATCTCATCAAAAAAACCATCTTAAAAAAAAAAAAAAAAAGGGTTAGTATATTGCAATGTATTTTAAAATTTTAAATTGGACACATGACGCAAAATTAGACAACAATTAGAATCTAATTTATAATCTAATTGGATTTTCTCTCAGTTTTGGTTTTAATTATATATATAGAATGGTTATTGGCCTGTGCATTGCACGATTTTTTTTTGGTAAATATTATGATTGGAGAACATTTTTTGGGAAAAAGAACTTCTTTCATTTTTATGTAGTGATTTTAAAAAATACAATGAAGGGTTTTATGATAAATTTTGTTAATTTTATGAAATACATTTAAATAAAATAAAACTCATAAAATACATAAGATATATGTAAAGGTATAATTCATGGCTACGCATGAAAGTTATTGTATTTTTTTAATTTCTATTAGCTAGATCACATTTCTTAAATAAACTGAACAACTTTTTCATCACCTCGTTATGCATGTAATGATTGGAATGTTGTTAGTTAGTACATGATTGCCTGATAAATAATATTGAGTAAAAATTATTTTAATTCTATTTAAGAAATTTTTTGTAAAATTTTCATTTTCTTGTCCATTTTTTTAATCTAATAGATTTAATTTTTCATGTTAGTTTAATTGAATAGTATTGTGTTTATACTTTTTTTCTTAACTACAATTGATAATTCACAAAATGAGTAAACAAGTTATTGAGTATTGCAAAAGATACAAATATGTACATTAACATGAACATGAACATGAACGGAGAATTCTATTCATTTTCTTGAAGAAAAAATGTACTTACAAAAAATTCCAAACTTTCTTAGGTAAAGAAAAATCAAAGTTATAGATAGCAAAATCAATAAACCAAAAATTTTAGGAGCCTAAGAGGAGCCATTACTCATTTGAAACCATCCAAAATACTCAAGAACTAAAAAAAAAAAAAAAAACATCCACTCCACACTTCCATTGCATCTGTTTTAGATCAAGGAAAACAATATATATCTCTATATCTTTTTTTTAATTTTTTATTTAGAAATAATTACAATATGTTGCTAACTCCGCAATTTGAACCTCTTTTTCTGGACTCCTGCAATTTGAAAATTTTCTCCCTTAAACCCTAGACACTTTGTGTATGGGGAGGTGCCAATTCAGCTACATAGCCCTCAACACACACACACACACATATATATATATCTCATTTAATAAATGTAGGGTCACAAATTTTCGGCCCAGGCCCAAAATGGATTGGGACCGGAGTCTAGTGAGCCCAGAACAATGAATTTGTAGAGAGTGGGCTAAAGAGCTAGGTCTCAGTGAGTGTGTCAACGGCTAATAACTATTTTGATTGTGGACAAATGAAAAATACACGTAAGGCTTAAAGAAAAACACATGTCCGAGGAAATGAAACTCACTTTTATACTATCATTCTCAATGTTTGAGTATTTCTTCGCATTACCATCCTCCCCTTTCTGGTGAGAGATCCTTTCTATTATATAGTTCTTTTCAGAACATCCTAATCATACACTTGTCAACCATCTAAACCCCCACTTGAGTATATGTCCCATCAGCCACCTTCTCTGGCCTCTGTGAGTTGCGGTGATTAAGGAATCACTGTTCTGAGGTCTTCTCCACATAAATGCGGCCAGGAAAGTTGGTGTGATGCATTTAATATGGAGGCAGAAGCACACCTCTGAGTTCTTGTTTCTTCTGCAAGTGGGTATAGGTTCCCTTTTTCGTGAACATCTCTTGGAGGATCATTTTGGTTGCCGGAGTGCAAAGCCGAGCAGCATTTGATCAAGTCCGAGGAACGGATCCTCCTCGGACAGTCTTCCTTCGCTTCATTCTTTATGATTCTAGACTATGGGCCTTCTCTAGTCACTAGCCTCTCCTCGGACACATCATCTTTCTACTTGGAGCCCAAGGCCCAATGTGCAATTTTGGGCTTCCACCCTCACAATAGCCCCTCAAAATTTCGGT
This sequence comes from Quercus aquifolioides, assembly GCA_019022515.1. Taxonomy (NCBI): domain Eukaryota; kingdom Viridiplantae; phylum Streptophyta; class Magnoliopsida; order Fagales; family Fagaceae; genus Quercus; species Quercus aquifolioides. The sequence continues at coordinate 3,117,504 of CM032332.1, forward strand.
TTTTGCTTTGCGCTAGAGGAGGGAAAAGAGGAATTTTGACTTCAGATTCAAATAATTATGATATCGTAACCCACGACTTTACACGTTTGGGAGTACGGTTTAATGTGCTTCACCACTGCTATTGACGCTTCAGAATTCGCGAGACTTCATTGATTGCTTCTGGCGGCGTCACATCTCCCCGCATCCAACGGTGGAGTTTTGATCCAATGGTGGGTATTTTTCCCTGGGATTTAGGGTGGGTTAACTCGCCCCATTTCTGTCTTCTTTATAAAGCTTTGGAGGGAGCCATTTACCGGTTACTTTACGAATTCTAAAGCACTCTAGCGATCTCCAGCATTCCAACACACAGAGCCTCCTAGGTCACTAAGCCTTTCACAGTGGTTTCTCCAGAAATTTTTGTGGGCTTTCCTTCTGAAATCTTCTCGGGTCGTCGTAGACCTTAGATCGCATAAGTTTTTAATCCCTTTAAACCTTCAATCTCTCCTCGACCAGTCTTCTCGGCCTTCAAATTTCTACTTCTCCGCTTGTCCATTTTAGTAGCCTCCCTTTAGCTTGTAGAAATGGGTAGATTCACACACCTAGTGGACTCTCCGGCCTAGATAGAAGCCTTTAAGGAAAAGTACCATATTCCCCAGGGGGTCAATCTACGTTACTATCCCATAGAGCGATTAGTATCCGACCGGGAAGAGGGAGAGGTTATTATCCCTATGATAGCCTTTATAGAAGGGGGAATGACCCTCCCAATGGGTAGCGTCACCAGAGGTTACCTTTTTAACTATAGGCTATCCCCCGACCAATGTGCACCCAACCTATTCAGGATTTTGGGAAGCGTTGATGCTCTCAACGAGCACCTGGGTTTGCGGCTCACATGGCACGATGTGGTGCACATGTATGAGTGTCATTCCCAAAAATCCGTCGGCCATTATCTTAAATCCCGCTCGGACGTGGTAAGGATGATTTCATGCCTGCCCAAATCGAACAAGGGCATGAAAGATGATTATCTTATAGCTTCGGGAGCGTGGCATGATGACATTCACTATCTCATCCGAGTGGAAAAGCCAGGTAGGACTGCTTAGAATTGGGTTCCTTAGTGATAGGCTTAAGCTCAATCCCCGACCTTGTTTCGTTTCTTTTTTGATTAGCGTTTAACTGCCTCTCTCCTTGGTTGTGTTTGCAGATAGAAGGCACGTAGCCCCCAGATTGAGTTTGACCAATGTCTAGGCACTTAATTACCTATTAAGATTCGAGATCTTCGTCAGCGCAGATAGGCAATTACGGCTTGTACACTTGATTTTGGATTTCAAGCCCATCTCAGACACTTTTTTGGACGTCGAAAACGCCATCAGATTAGGTGATCCAAGGATACACAGGATTGACGTCTCTCAGCCTAATTTCTTGGCACCAAAAGCTCTTCCACCTATACCACGTCCAATCCCTGAAGGTGTCCCTTTGGTTGTCCCCCTGATCCAACAAGTTCCCCTCGGAGAAGCTGCAGCCGAAGAAGGTGTCGCCTCTTCTAGTTCCTCTATTGAAGAAGAAATTGACAGATTTCAATTCGAAGAGGAGGAAGCACAAGAGGTTGGGGCAATTGAAATATCAGAGGCAGAAGAAGAACGGGATAGACATTCAAGTGTTCAAGCCTCCGCCCCTGTGATTACCTATATTGAGGACTCCTCGGACAAAGAGGTGGAAAGAATGGCTCCGAAAACAGACGGTAAGAGCTTAAAGGAGCTCTTGAAGATGAGGAACATGGCACCCTCTACTCTGGATGCCAAAAAATCCAAACCTACGGTGAATCTCCCTCCTCCTCCTCCTCCTCTTCCTCAGCTTCCCCTAGCACCTCAAGAACCGAGAAGGAAGAGGCAGTCTAACGTTCCTGAAGAAGGTGATGTGGGCCTTTCGAAGGGGACAAAGCAGCATAAGGTGACCAAGGACTAGCGAGGCAGAAGGTCCTCTTCTATTGAAAGCCGAGAGGATGCCCTCAAGGCAGATGTGCGCCGACCACCACGCATATGGTCCCCTAAGTTGGAGTTGAACGGTGTTCCCCTTCCTTATGATACCACCGTTAGGAATTATCATGGGGGAAAAGCTGGTTACAGGGGAAAAGCTAAGGCCCTGGAGCAGTCACTTCTCCTCCCGAAGGATATGGACGCTTACAGGCGTTTCAGTGAACAAGAACTTTTCCTTTCCCTTAAAAGGGACCTGGCCATGGTGAGCAATTGGTTTTGTTTCTTCCCAATAAAGCTCTCATTATTTTTACGCACTCTTGTTTCATACTAAGTCTTTCCGTCTTTTTATGTAGATTACGTAACAAGTTTACGTGGCCGAGGAGTGGAACAAAGACGCCCATAATAAAACCAAAGCGGAGGCCCAGTCTCGTGCTGAGGTTGAGAGGGAGATAGGCAGCCTCAAGGAGGATTATGCCAAGCTTTCTAGAGAGATGAAGGAGGCAATTAAGGCCAAGAACAGCGCCGATGCAGGCCTTAAGACAGCGGAGAGGCAGGCAGAAGATCAACGTAAACAACTGTACACAACCGAGATCAATCTGGCTACCGAGAAGCAGATGGTACAGGATCTTCGTGCCGAGGTTCAAAGGGTCAAGGAGAATGCCCAATTGGCTAAGAAGGCAGCTGAGGTTGAGAAGAAGACTGCATACGCGCTTGGGGTGAAAGAGATTGAAACCAGACTTACAGAGGAGCTCTCTGCAGTATGTAGGGATTATTGTGCCATTACTTGGGGTAAGGCCCTTGATGCTGCAGGGATTCCCACTGACTCTGGCTTGAGGCAACTCGAGGGCATTTACTATGATCCAGACATTTGCAAGCTCCCAGGCCCTGGCTCCTCTTGCCCCGAGCTACCACCTGAAGCATCCGAGAAGGCACCTGTGGATCAAGTCCCCACTGCTCTCCCGTAAGCTACCAATGAGTCGATCCAAACAAGTGACCAAGGGCAGGGAGCCAAGGCTCCCCAGGACAAAGGCAAAGGCCACCTTCAGGATGCTGCTGCTGTTGATCCTCTTGGCTCCGAGGCGAAGCATTAGTTACTAAGTTTATATATATATATAGGCTTGACTCGATCAAAGCCTTAGTGATGTAAAACCCTCTTTTGCTAATGAATGGACGTACTTTTACTTTGTTTTCCATATGTTTGCTGTGCGCACTATAAAATTTATCGTCACTACTAATGTTGCAGCTTTAACTTGGGAAGAGTCAACAACAATTAGCAATTAACAATAATTAGCAACCAATTAAGCGTGAACACTTAGAAACGTAATCCAGAAGTTGATTGAATGTAAATCGCGTAATGGAGTGTTAACTAATTCATATCATCTGGTCTGAGAACTACAGGCATGATTGAATTTAAATTTAAACACTTGAAATAACCGTAATGGAGTGTTAACTAATTCATATCATCTGGTCCGAGGACTACAGACATGATTGAATTTAAGTTTAAACACTTGGAAGAACTGTAACAGAGTGTTAACTAATTCATATCATCTGGTCCGAGGACTACAGACATGATTGAATTTAAGTTTAAACATTTGGAAGAACTGTAACGGAGTGTTAACTAATTCATATCATCAGGTCCGAGGACTATAGGCATGATTGAATTTAAGTTTAAACACTTGAAAGAACCGTAATGGAGTGTTAACTAATTCATATCATCTGGTCTGAGGAGTACAAGCATGATCGAATTTAAGTTTAAATACATGAATCGTAATGGAGTGTTAACTAATTCATATCATCTGGTCCGAGGATTACAGGCATGATTGAATTTAAGTTTAAACACTTGAAAGGACCGTAATGGAGTGTTAACTAATTCATATCATCTGGTCTGAGGACTACAAGCATGATTGAATTTAAGTTTAAACACTTGAAAGAACCGTAATGGGGTGTTAACTAATTCGTATCATCTGGTCCGAGGACTACAGGCATGATCAAATTTAAGTTTAAATACATGAGCTTTAATGGAGTGTGTAAAGACTTTAGAAACAGAAAAGACATTTTTCAAAAGAATATTCTTTAATAATAATACCTTTTTAGGTTGCTTACATTCCATGGCCGAGGTATTACATGTTCGTCTAAGTCTTCCAAGAAGTACGCCCCGATACCAGCCACCGAGGTGATACGGTATGGTCTTTCCCAATGGGGTCCCAGTTTCCCCCATGCTGGGTTCTTTACAACGCCAATAACCTTCCTCAACACCAAATTGCCGGGAGCTAATGGCCTCGCTTTAGCATTAGCATCATAACTTTTTTGAGTTTGTGTTGATAATATGCTAATTGCACCATTGCAGTTTCCCTTCGCTCTTCAATCGTGTCTAAATTCTTCTCAAGTAAGTCATTGTTTCTGCTCAGACAGAATGAACTGGTCCTTAAGGTCGGGAGTCCAGTCTCTATAGGAATGACAGCTTCAGCCCCATAAGTCATTAAGAAGGGGGTCTCCCCGGTAAATAGAGAGTTGACAACCTCTGCTTGTCTGTTCCCTTTGGGATAGGTAGGGGCAGAATATCTATTTATGATTCCCAACTCGCCGCAGTATCTCCTGAATGCTTTACTGTCAAACTAAAGACCGTTATCCGTGATGAGGGCATTGGGGACGCCAAATCGAGTAACAATGTTTTTCCAGACAAATCTCTTGGCATCCACGTCCCTGATGTTCGCTAGGGGTTCGGCTTCGACCCATTTGGTGAAGTAATCTGTGTCGACCAGCAGATATCTCTTATTTCCTGCTGCTTTGGGAAAAGGGCCCACTATGTCCAAGCCCCATTGTGCGAACGGCCAAGGGCTGGATAGCGGATTGAGAACACCTCCTGGTTGATGAATGTTTGGGGCGAACCATTGGCACTGGACACACTTTTTCACATATTCGAGGGCTTCTCTCTGCATATTCGGCTACCAATATCCCTGAGTGATAGCACGGTGCGCTAGGGACCTACCTTTAGTATGACTCCCGCAGATTCCCTCATGGAGCTCCTCGAGGAGCATCTCAGTTGCTTCAGGGTGCACGCATAATAAGTAAGGTCCTGAGAAAGAAACTTTATATAGCTTTTGGTCCTCGGACAGCCAGAACTGAGCTGCCTTTCTTTGTATCTTGTCCACTTCAGACTTTTCCTCTGGCAAAGTTTCTTCTTTCAAGAATAGCACCACTGGGTCCATCCAACTGGGCCCTGCTCTTATCTGCTGAACCCGGACTGCCTCTCCTCGTGGCTCAGTGTGTCTGCACAAATGTTCTACAAGGATAACCCGAGGAAGACTTTGGTCCGAGGAGGTTGCAAGGGTGGCTAGGGAGTCAGCATGAGAGTTACCACTTCTGGGGATGTGCAATAGTTTGAAAGATTCGAACTCCGACTGCAGGTGTCTGACTTGCCTCAAGTACTCCTGCATTCTTTCATCTCTTGCCTCAAACTCGCCCTCCACTTGGCTAACCACCAACCGTGAGTCCAAGAACATTTCTATCACTTTCCCTCCCATTTTTCGGACCATAGCCATGCCCATCAGCAAGGCTTCATATTCGGCCTCATTATTTGTTGCCGCAAAATCCAGCCTCAACGATTTTTCAATGGTGACCTTCTCTGGGGACACCAGCACTAGCCCCACACCAGAGCCTTTTTGATTCGCTGCGCCATCGATGTATACTTCCCAGAGGGAAGAACCTTGCTGGGAGATCAGTCCAACTGATTTTCCATCCATGCTCCGTGTTGGTATTACCTCTTCTAATGAAGGTTCCGTGAACTCGGCCACCAGATCTGCCAGGACTTGGCCCTTAACCGAGGTGCGGGACATATATTTAATATCAAAAGCCCCTAGAACCGTGCCCTATTTGGCGATCCTTCCAGTGTAGTCAGCGCTTCTGAGTACAACTTTTAGGGAAAGTTGCGTGAGAACGATGACAGTGTGTGCTTGGAAATATTAGGGTAACTTTCTTGTTCCGTGCACTATGGCAAGGATAGCTTTCTCTAAGGGTAGATACTGGACCTCGGCCTCATGTAATGACCTGCTTACATAATACACCGGTCGTTGTACACCATTATCATCTCGTATCAATACCAGACTTATAGCATGCAGAGCCACCACGATATAAGCAAAGAGGACCTCGTCCTTTTCAGGGCTGGACATAATAGGAGGTCGAGAGAGATAATCTTTGAGCTGCTGGAAGGCCGAGGCTCACTCCTTAGTCCATTCAAATCCTGTCCACTTATTCAAAAGTTGGAAAAATGGTCGGCACCTGCCTACCGAGCGAGAAATGAAGCGATTCAAGGCTGCAGTCATTCCAGTCAATCTCTGAACTTCCTTGGGATTCCGAGGGGGCTGCAAGTATTGCTCTGTTCTGGTCGAGATTCACCTCAATTTCCCTGTGGTTAACCATGTAGCCCAGGAACTTGCCTGATCCCACTCCAAATGAGCACTTAGAAGCGTTTAGACGCAGCTTGTGCTTTCTAAGGACTTCAAAGACGCCTCCAAGGTCCCTAATGTGCTCAGCTATGACTTTGCTCTTTACCACCATGTCATCAATATAGACTTCCACGCTTTTACCCAACTGGGACTCAAACATCCTCGTCATCATCCTTTGGTAGGTAGCTCCCGCATTCTTTAGACCGAATGGCATCATTTTATAGTGGTAATTCCCAATTGGGGTGACAAAAGTGGTATTTTCTTGATCGTCCAAGGCCAATGGTATCTGGTGGTACCCTTGGAAGGCATCCAGGAAGCTCATTCGAGGGTGGCCGACAGTTGCATCGACCAGCTAATCAATTTTTGGCATCGGAAATGGGTCTTTTGGACAAGCTCTATTCAGATTGGTGAAGTCTACACACACTTGCCATTTTTTGCTTTTCTTCTTCACCACCACAGTGTTAGCCAACCATTCAGGATAGAAGACTTCTTTAATTGCTCCGGCCTTTTTGAGTCTCATCACTTCTTCTCTGACAGCGTCTGCATGTTCCTTGGATGGTCGTCGGAGCAGTTGTTTTTTAGGAATGATGACTGGGTTAACGTTCAGGTGATGGCAAATGAACTCAAGACTCACCCCTGGGGCCTCAATGGGGTCCCACGCAAATACGTCAATGTTACTTCTGAGGAATTCTATCAGCTCTTCTTTCTTATGAAGAGGCAGTTGGGATCCGACTTGAAATTTTTTTTCGGGTCATCACCAATAACGATCTTAGCTAGATTTTCACATTCTGCCCCCTCGGCAATGTCCTTGGCACTCAGCGCCAAGGATTTTAACTGCTATAAATCCTTTTCATTGCTGATCGAGGATTCGACCTCATCCCTATGCCGGATTGCGGCCACCATACACTGCCTAGCCACCGATTGGTCTCCCACTATCTCCTTAACTTGACCTTCAGAGGGGTACTTACCAAGGGAGAGTTATAGGGCGTTAGGTCCTCGGGTGTTAAATTCAGCCCCTTATACAAGTCAGGATACATTATTCCAGCTCCGCTGTCCTGGTTCACTATTACCCTCTTCACATCATACCCCCCTATTCTGAGGGTGACCACCAAAGCATCATCGTGGGGTTGTGTGGTTCCGACTTTGTCCTCGTTCGAGAAGCCCAATATTGGTTGTGCTTCCCTTCTAGCCCTCTTCGGTTCTTGACCTAGGCCCTCGGTGGGTATCCGTGCCACTGACATTATTCTGGACGGCCAAGACCCTATTCTCCCCGACGCTGCAAAAATAACGTTTATTGTACCCAATGGGGCTCTTGGGTATCCTCTCTCCGAGGCCCCGAGTTTGACTGACTCCCCTGACCACTAGAGTGGTGCAAGAACTGTTTCAGCTTGCCCTCACGGACGAGTTGATCTAGATGGTCCCATAGACTTCTGCAATCCTCGGTGGTATGTCCATGATCCAGATGATATTGACAGCAGAGGTTGTAGTTGTGCCTCTCAGGGTTTCCTACCATTTTGTTTGGTCGTTTGAAGAAGGGTTCATTTTTTATCTTCTCTAGGACTAGGTGCACTGGGTCTCGGAACACAGCATTAACTGCCTGAAAATTTGTTGGTCCTGACTGTCCGACCAGATCCCTACGGGGCCTGTTGTTGTTGTTGTGTCGGTCCGACCTGAAATCCCTCCTCTCCGGAGGGATAACCTTATCCTTTCCCTTCCCTTGCTGCTGGTCTTCCTCAACTCTTATATACTTATCAATTCTGTCCATCAGTTGGTGCACGTTGGTAACAAGTTTATTGGTCAGAGACTTTCTCAGGCCATGGTCGGATGGAAGGCCGATCTTAAAAGAGCTGATGGCCACCCCCTCATGGTTTCCCTCTATCTCGTTAAATATCTCCCAATATTTATCTGAGTAAGTTTTCAAGGTCTCACCCTCTCGCATGTTCAGGGATAGTAGGGAAGCCAAAGACCGAGGAGTCCTGCGACAAGTCACAAAACGAGAACAGAATGCCTGAGTAAGCTCGTAGAAGGAGCTTATAGAATCTGCCCTCAGGTGGTCAAACCACCTCATCACGACTGGTCCTAAGCTGGACAGGAAAATCTTGCACATCAAGGCTTCATTCCGAGAATGGATAGCCATCCTCTAATTGAAATGGCTAACATGCTCCACAGAGTTTGTTTTTCCGTTGTAGATCGTGAAAGTTGGCTGATTGAGACGACGAGGGAGTTTCGCCTCTTCGATGCCACGTGTGAACGGGGACCTAGAGATTTGGCTCAGGGCCTTGCTTATTGCATCACTTCCCACGCCCAGGCGCGGCGGGCTTTGATTTCGCCGCTAGTGATGATGCTCGTCTTCGTAAGAGAAGGTTTCACTGGGAGGAGTTTGAGACCTCCTCCTGTAGTCAACGTCTCTTTCGTCATTAGAAGAGAAATTTGAAATCCACTTTCTCTTTGCATGGCGTAACTCCCTCTTCAACCGATCAATCTCCCGTTGCATGTTCCTCCTGTCGTTTGCATAGTGAACGCGGCTCTCCTCCCGTGGGCCATCCTGGTCAGGGTGTGCAGCCTGGGCACTTCCTTCACGGTCACCTCTGCACTCGAGGTTAAGGGAAGGATCATCACGCTTAGAGCCCCTTGATTCAGCTGGTTGTGGCCCTGGCTGCACCATAGTTAGCCGTTATCCCCACCACCACTCAAGCTCTTCCCAAAGATGGCGCCAATTGTAGGTCACAAATTTTCGGCTCAGGCCCAAAAAGGATTGGGACCTGAGTCTAGTGAGCCCAGAACAATGAATTTGTAGAGAGTGGGCTAAAGAGCTAGGTCTCAGTGAGTGTGTCAACGGCTAATAACTATTTTGACTGTGGACAAATGAAAAATACACGTAAGGCTTAAAGAAAAACACACGTCCGAGGAAATGAAACTCACTTTTATACTATTATTCTCAATGTTTGAGTATTTCTTCGCATTACCATCCTCCACTTTCTGGTGAGAGATCCTTTCTATTATATAGTTCTTTTCAAAACATCCCAATCATACACTTGTCAACCATCTAAACCCCCACTTGTCAACCATCTAAACCTTCTTTGGCTTCTGTGAGTTGTGGTGATCAAGGAATCACTGTTCTGAGGTCTTCTCCACATAAATGCGGCCAAGAAAGTTGGTGTGATTCATTTAATATGGAGGCAGAAGCACACCTCTGAGTTCTTGTTTCTTCTGCAAGTGGGTATAGTTTCCCTTTTTCGTGAAGATCTCCTAGAGGATCATTTTGGTTGCCGGAGTGCAAAGCCGAGCAGCATTTGATCAAGTCCGAGGAACGAATTCTCCTCGGATAGTCTTCCTTCGCTTCATTCTTTATGATTCTGGACTATGGGCCTCCTCTAGTCACTAGCCTCTCCTCGGACACATCATCTTTCTACTTGGAGCCCAAGGCCCAATGTGCAATTTTGGGCTTCCATCCCCACAATAAATATAGAACTTCTTTTTAAAAAAATTAATATGTTTATCATAATTAAGGGAAATCCTAATGGGTACTTCGCTTGAGCATATGTGAAAAAGGCATATACATACCACAAATGGTAAAGGAGAAAGAAAAAGTTGCTAATCATCAATATATATATATATATATATATATATATATAAGTAGAGATCTCATTTGGGAGTACATGAGGTCTTGCGGAATGACGCTCTAATTTTGCATTTAGCATTTTTTTACCTCTTTCATTAAAATTTTTTATTTTTTATTTTTTATTGTTACCCAAAAGTTTACATTAATTTATTTTATTATTATTTCATTAGTCTCTCATTAATTGCCTAAGATTACATCACACATTTCTCTCTTTTTCGTGTCTTTTAGCATACTCATAAACCACCGCACACCCTTAGTGTGATGGTCACTCTACAAGTATAAGTGCTTGTAAAGTGTAGGGGGCAAGGGACGGGGTTCAAGTCTCCAGGAGGGAGTTTCACACACATATGCACTTAAATTAGGTTAGAGTAGAATTCTATCTTGTATAAAAAAAAAAAAGCATACCCATAATTTTAATATTTAAAAAATAAATAAAAAAATAATTAAGGACTAATAGTAATAACTAACTAGATAAGGCTTTGGAGAGAGATAAAGAGACACAAAAATGTTGTGGATTGTTAAATAAAACACATTGTTTCACTACAAAATCAAAATGCATTGTTTCACTATAAAAGACCTGAGACTGACAAAATATTTGAAAGAGAGAGAAAGAGAAATTTGTGGGGCCACCGCCTCCATTATATTGGCCTCTCACCACCATCAAGACGCTAAAACCCCTATGAGTATTTTTTTTCTTTTTAATTAGGGGATTAAATATGATTTAGGTTTGAGTAATTTGGTTGGATAGTTTTTGTTTTGGGTATATAAGTAGAGAGAATATTTGGTATGTAATGTAAAGTCATATTCTACCATGGTTTTAAATCATCTATAAAATACGTGTATACACACTTGTCCACACCATGTTTTAATGTCGCACTATCAATGAGTGGAATATAGTGAGAGAGTTGGACATACTTTTATTTCATAGTATTAAATATGTGAACACAACACAAATGATTTGATTTTTATAGTCCCGTTACTCTTTTGCATTTATTTTTGGTTTCATGATTTAAAAAAAAAAAATCTTACCTTGAGAATGCTATAAATATACTGTGAAACAACAATTATAAATTGCACATACATAACCATTATAATTATTTAGTTCAAGGAATGAGTAAAAAAAAAAAAAAAAAAATTGGAGGAATATTGTAGAATAAAAGTTGTTACAAAATGTCTCTCTCTCAGAGACCTCATGCGAGAGTGTATGAGGTCTTGCCAAGTGACTCTCTAATTTTGCATTTAGCATTTTTTTTACCTCTTTCATTAAGTTTTTATTTTTTTATTTTTTATTTTTTAATTGTTATCCAAAAGTTTACATTATTTTATTTTACTGTTATCTTATTAATTGCCTAAGCTTGCACTACACCTTTCACTATTCTTTATGTCTTTTAGCATACCCATTGTTTTAGTATTTTTTTTTTTTAAAAAAAAGTAAGGACTAATATTAATAATTAACTAGATAAGACTCTAGAGAAAGATAGAGAGACACAAAAATATTGTAGATTGTTAAATAAAAGGTACTATTTCACTATATTACCAAAATAAAATATCTGAGACTAACAAAACTATTGAAAGAGAGAGAAAGAGGAATCTGAGGGGTCACCACCTCCGTTATATTGGCCTCCCATCACCATCAAGACACCAAAACCCCTACGGGTAATCTTTTTTTCTTTTTAAATTAGGGGCTTAAATATGATTTAGGTTTAGATAATTTGGTTAGTTAGTTTTTGTTTTAGGTATATACGTAGAGAGAATATTTGGTGCGCAATGTAAAGTCATATTCTACCATGGTTTAATTTTAAATCATTTATAAAATACATGCATATATACTTGCCCACATCATGTCTTACTGTCGCACAATCGATGAGTAGAAGACAGTCAGAGAGTTGGGTATACTTTTATTTCATAGTATGAAATATGTGAACACAACACAAATTAATTTATTTTCGTGGTCCCATTACTCTTTTTCATTTATTTTTGGTTTCATGATTTAAAAAAAAAAATAATCTTACTTTAAGAAGGTTACAAATATGCAGTAAGCTACTAAACCAATTTTTAATATCTCTAAATGTATATGTTTCTTTAGTTCAATTTAGTTTACTTTTTCTTTATAATTTATGTACAATATTATTTAAAATTGTTTTACATAAAATATTACAAAAATTATCTGTACATCGCACAGGTAACCTACTAGTTGATATTAATTTATGAGAAGAAGGCCAAGGTCAAGGTCCCCTATAATATATTAGTCTATGTATGTGTTTGGATTCCACGTCCACGGTTGCGTTTCGCATTTCACCCTTTTTTTTTTTTTTTTTTTCCAGCCTGCAATTGTTGACAAGTCAACTGTGAACAATGCACCAATGCACTATTTACGGGTCTTACAAATTACACTTTTCAGTAACTTTTTCATTAAAAATGGGTCTCACAACACTATTTACACATTTAAAAATTATTTCACTATAATATTTTTAATTTTAACAAAATAAATTCTATCCAAATGGCTACTGTTCAATGAACAGTAGCCGCTACAGTAAAATTTGTATCTAAAAAGCTGGAAAGGCGTGAAAAAAAAAAAAAAGGAGCTGAAAACGCAACGCCAGACGCAACGTGCTGGCCAAACGGACAGAATTTATTTTCAGCACAAATTTTACTGTTCAAGGACTCACAAATTTCACTTTTCAGCAACTTTTTCATTAAAAATGAGTCCCATGATACTATTCACATATTCAAAAAAAAATTTGCTACAGTATATTTCAATTTTCAATTTTAATTTTCAGTTTTCAATTGTATCCAAATGAACCCTAATAAGTTACAGGCAACTTATGGTCACAAGGAGTTATCATTTATGATTTATTTATATATTTAAGTACACAAGTGACTTTTTACAAAACACCAGCACTTTAGTCGGTGAGTGGACCCTGGTAGTTGTGTCGTAATTAATGTGCTGTAATGTACCTACTACTTTTTTTTTTTTTTTTTTTTGGCTGGATAACCACTACTTCTGCAACTTTGACTTTTTTGGTATCAATCTTACCTCATATGGATTTACATAATTTATTATCATTCCTTATTCAATTCAGTGACTTTGAACTTCGAAGCCAAATGGGTGGAAGAACAGGAACTCTGCTGCTGCTTCTTTTCATGCAATATTTGGTTATACCACTCACAGCCAACGAAGACCGTAAGTTCACTTCAATTGCTTTCTCCTTTTTCTTTCTTTTTAATCATTTTTTCCTTGTTATCATATGTGAACGAATTGCTGAGACAGAAACATGGCAAAGACTATAAATTGGATTTTTGATTCTTGAAATTTCTTTTACGTACATGCGTTTGTTTTGGCGTAAAACTATTTCAGGAAATGATTTTACATCTCACCGTGTATTTGGTTGCGCATGAAAAATAAAATTTTTCGGAAAAGCATTTCATTTGACCGTGTGTTTTATGGTTTTGATCCGGAAATTGGTTTACATTTCTATTTTCCCTTCAAACCATTTTCGGGTCTCAGACGCGCAAAGAGAGAGAGAAAGAAGATAGAGTTACCGATCCACTCAAAACCGATCGCACCCCAGCATCGGCGCCGCCATCTAGATCGTCACCACCCAAGACCGATCCACCCAAAACTGATCTCATTGGCGCCAACGTTATTGATCTCGTTCTCGTTCTCGACCCAAAGCTCATTGGTGCCACCGATCTCGTCGCCCATGACCGATCTCTCCCTTTCCCTCAATTTTTGATCACTCTCTCTTCCTCCCTCTCTCAGTTTGACCGGATTGTGGAGTTTAACGAATGATGTTGTTTTGATTTTTGTTTTTTTAAGTTTATATATTGAAATTTTCTATTATAAAATTCGTTTGGTAGCTGAGAAAATGTGAGAAACTAGTAGGAAAATAACATTTTTAGAATGCAACCAAACACATGAAAACATTTTTTAGAAAAATTTTCATAATGTAGCCAAACACTTAAAAATATTTTTCTTTCCCGAAAATATTTTACACTTGAAAATATTTTACACTTGAAAAATATTTTACACTTAGAAAATATATACAGAAAAATACATTCAGATTGGTGACCTACGGACAATAATTTCACCCACCTGGGAGGAATTTTCATTTGTTCTTGTTGTAGTAAGCAGATGGAGAAAGAACACAATTGTTCTAAATTGTACTGGCAAGGGCGTGGTACTCAGCCTTTGCCTATCTTTTGCAATTTCTGTACAGTGAGATGCTATACAAACTCTGTATACACACACACACACACGAGTTTACCTATGAGGATCCCTTGATTTTAGCACAATAAAGGGCTAACATGTTGTTCATGCGCGAGATGCAATTCCTCCACAGCATACAGAGGGTTACTGTTTTGTTAGGTGATTACCAATGATCTCCGGTGTGAAGGTTATGGATCAGTGCCTTGGAGAGTTACCCTTTGTTCCATTAACTGCATATGACAATAGATTGACACACTCCCTCTTCTACAGGCACAGTGCACATTTATCTGGTAGCATTCATAAGTTAGGATTTGATAGTGTTGTATAGTTTGATTCAAGTTACTTGGCCCATGATATAATGGTTTAGGTACTTTTAGAGTTAATTTGCAGCACTTGGAATTGGAAAGTACTCAGTCGACCTTGACAAGAAAATCATCTCTTGGATGGGGCTTTATTTTTGTTCTTTGGGTTGCCGAAATAACAGTAGATTGCGACCATGTCCTGAAAATTGCTTGCCTAAAATGGAATAAAGCTAGTCCTAATCCTCCTCTCAGTTTAGTACATATTCAAATATAATGCTTGCTAATGAACTCCACCTCAAATGGCACTTCCTTCCCCCATAATTACACGTGTAAATTATCATCCAAAAATATATATAATCCTTGTATAGTTTTGTTTGACTATACCTATTGTTTCTATTCCACCACCCTTTTTGGTGATTCAATTATTAGTACTGTTTTATAATTTTTGCTGCAGTTGAAGGTCTAGTGTCTCTCCAGGATGAGTTGAAGAACGCACCAAATTGGAATAGAGGTGCTGATCCTTGTGACAATTGGGAAGGGATTACGTGCACCGATTCGCGTGTGACCTCCTTGTAATTTCACCCTATAATGATTTTTTAAGGTTTTTAATTCTGTCCATTCTTTTTATATATATATATATATATATATATTAATGTGACTGTTCTTTATTCCAGAATATTGACAAGCATGAATTTGATGGGGAAACTATCTAGTGAGATCAGCCAGTTGTCTGAGTTGCAGACTTTGTAGGTCATTTATTTGCTTTTATTTGCACTTGGCTGCTTCTGTTTTTATGGTAATCCAATTTAACTATTGTGTTGAGGAAAAACTTGGCTACCATCTGTTTTCATAGGCTTTCAGTACTCAGATGTCTAAAGATTGAATGCTCAACAACATCTGAGGCAGCACATACCTCATGCCTGGGAGCCCTTTATCTTTGAGACATGCATCCTACAAATCAACTATTTCATGCGATTATTATCATAAATTGTTAGGTCACAATTCGAATGACCCCTTGTGATAAACCCTAATTAATTAATTAATTAGCCAAGTTGTTAATTAACCAATTAAGCATGCAATTGCGTGGAAGCACAAACAAATCACCAAATACTAAATATGCAGCGGAAAATAAATAACACGGTGATTTGTTTACGAATGGGGAAAACCCTAACGGCAAAAACCCCACCGGGTGATTTTCAGGTCACCACTCCCGAAACTCCACTATTATCAAATCAAGCGGTTACAAGAAAGGAATCCCAAGTACCTTACCAACCTACAGTTGAACCCTTACCCCAATACCCAATTGGACTTGATCTGTAGTGACAATTTCCACCTTTGATGCACGGCTCCCAAGTACGTGACTAACCAATGCGCGAATCCCAATACGCGACTTCAGAACACCAACTTGAGGAAGAATGGTTGGCTGCAAAGTTCTTCAGTTCATCCACGTGATGAATAGCAGGAAGATGCTTGGTTACAAAACCCTATGGTGCAAAGACACAGCAACTTCTTGATGAAGGATGAACTAGGTCAAGAACTTCGTCTGTTGAGCACAATTTGCATAAACAGAGATTGCTCAATGATAATACAACTTGTGTCCACCAAAACGGCTCTTAAAATAATCCTTTTATATGTTTAGGGTTAGAAGAAAAGAAGCCCCAAAAACACATTCACGGATCCCAAGAAAATCAGATTGGAATTCTGACTTTTTAAATCTCGACAGATAGCAGGTGTCGAGGTAGCTATCGAGAGGTGTCGAGCTTTAAAAATTCTGCACTTCAACTTGCTTTTTCTTGGACAGACTTGATGGCTTCAACATTTGATCTTGAAACATGGTTTCTTGAAGTATTAAAAACACCTAGATCTACCCAAATACAAGCAGAGTGCGTTTTGTCAAAGGATAAGCCAATTTACATAATAAGTGACATATGTTCTTAAACAAGTTAAAACATATATGTCCTAACAATCTCCCCCTTTGGCAATCCGTGACAAAACCACAACAAACAAATGAGCATATGAGAGAAGTCATAAATCACTCAACTCATATTCACTTGTTAAATACAATAAAATCTATCCTAACACAAACTCTTGAAAAACTTTGCAAGAAGAGAGCTTATGATAAGTAGACTTTGACAACCTGTATTTCTGAAACACTTTAAACAAAACTCATCAAGGCATCTTGTGTGAAACAGAAATAATTAGATTGCATACAAGTATAAAGAACATGTGTATAAAGATAGAAAAGAAACAACACATGAAGAGATAGGTGAAAGAAACATACATCAACATATATAAGAGAGAAGATAAGTACAATGTATGTAAGAATGGTCAAAGGACCTCATATACAAGACCAATGTATCTAAAAGATAAGAAAAAGAATACATATAGCCTCACTACATCCCTCAAAGAATATGATAACACTCCCCCTATCAAAAATGTCCTATGCTAACTCTCCCCCTAAGATGACTACTCTCATAGCCCAAAACTACTCCCCCTTTTTGTCACGAGTGACAAAGGGTAGAGTGTCATGTAGACATCTCATCGGTAGAGCTAGCATCCTCATCATCAACATCATCCTCATCATCCTCAGAATCTGAAGCTGTTGGAGTAGGTGGTGAAGGAGTAGCCTCTGGAGCAAATCCACCCATGGTCGCCTGCCGTCGTGCAATACGACCAACACGAACATTCACCTGATACAACTCAGCAGAGAGTGTATCAAGGCGAGTGTCCATGCGCTGCAGCTGCGCCATAATATCTCCAAGGGATACATCGCTCGAAGATGAAGAAGGAGCGGATGTAGATGGAGCGGATCTGGATGGTGCTGAACGGGAGGGAGGAGTGGCACCTGGCTGTCTCGACCTGAACTGCGCCTCACTACGTTTTACGGTAGCGGCATCTATGGCAGATATGTGTGTGAAGTGGTCGGACACAGGAAAGGGAACAGAAAAATGGCGTAGAATCCGCGTGATAGCAGAAGGAAAGATGAGCTTATCACGGGACGCCGAATCAAGATAAACCTCTATGATAGACCGGATGAAGTGAGAAGGGAAGTCTATGGTCAAGTGCTCAAGAAGAGAAAGCAAAAATCGAGCACGAGGCTCTGTGATAGAGTTATAGTGAGAAAGAGGATGGAGAACAAAAGTCATCACCATGTTCATGAATCGAGGACCTTTAGCAAAAGGCCTACATGATGTGAACTGATGCTCACCCCAATCAGCAGGACGCTGACAGAAGGCAGAGATGAGCTCTTCTTTGGACACAGTCCTCAGACGCTCACAAGAGGGGTAATCTGGAAACTCTATCCTAGGTACCCTAAGCACATCCGCAACAAGCTGCGGTGTGACAGGAATGCGCATATCTCGAAACGCAAGTAATAAAAAGAGGTACAGAAAGATCAATCCGTGGATGTTGGAGTAGAACTCCTGTATCAACACGAGAGGGCAAGTGACCGGGATGTCACACAGTGACCCCCATCCCCTACTGTGAATGACAGAAGGAAGGTCAGTATCGGCGAAGTCCGCCAGAATGACTTGGCGTTCCGAATGAACACCTCGTCTAGAAAAGTTCTCAGTAAATGCCTTTTGGGCATCTCCATCACGGAACCGAATGTTAAAAGGAGCAGAATCAGAAGATGAAGATGCTCTAGAACGCAGAGGGTTCCGAGCAGGAGTAGATTTACGTTTGGGTGCCATAGACACTACTAACGTAAAAGAATGAGAAAGAGATAGAGAGGAAGACAAGCAGAAAAGTCCCAAATCAGTTCAAATATGACAGATATATGAACAAAGAGTACGTATGCATGAGAATGCATGAACATGTGACATGCAAAACAGAAATATCATCATGGGCTCAGCCCAATCCATTCCTAACATCTAAATGCATGAAAATATCATTATAATGCACATGAAATGCAATGTATGACATTTTGAAATCATTTAAGACCAAACCCAACCCAAAATTTCAATAAAAACTCAACAATTTTGAAAAATCCCAAATTTTATGAAAAATCCCAAAAACTAGGTTTTCAAAACATGAAATGCATGAAAATGAAAGAGAAAAGGGATCTTACCAAGTGATTTGAGCAAGAGATGATCAAGATCCAAGTGGGTTGAAGGATTTGAGTGAAAGGAGAGTGAAAGGGAGATGAACAGCCACGGAGAGATCGAGAGAAATCGAGAAAATGAGTTCAGAATCGCGACCAGCCTTTAAATAGGCACCTCAGTAATTCTCGACAGCTGAGGTGTCGAGAGGTATCGATGAAGCTGTCGAGGAAGGTATCGAGGAAAATGCCTTCGACAGATGAAGGTATCGAGAGGTATCGAGATGCAAGGAGAAATTCAGATACGCGAAGCTCGATCGATCCAACAGGTGTCGAGAATCTATCGAGAGGACAGAGACTTTCTCGATCGATCCACAAAGTGTCGAGGGAAGTGTCGAGATTGCGATTAGAAAAGCTTGAGAAGCTCGACAGATGACCAGGTATCGAGAAGGTGTCGAGGAAGGTGTCGAGACACAGAAAAAGAGCAGTTTTTTGAGAAGGGAAAAACGCAGTCATGAATGCAATCCAACACACATCTCTATCAAGGATCCACTCAACATATAAATCTCTCAAAAAGAAATTAAGCACAAAAATCATGCAAAACACACACACACACTAAACAAGTCTAACCAATTTTATATTTCAAAAACAAGTTATGACAGTTTAGTGAGCATACATTAGCATATGTAAACACTTGTGATGGCCAAATCACATTGTACCTGCACATGTATCAAGAGTAGCAGAGAATGTTGCGTGTTGTGTGTGAAAAACATCGCAAGATTGCATATGTGTATAGATGTTATGACGATCTGAGATATGAGTAAATAACTTTTAACTCACACACAATCATAACTGTTTGATGGGGACTATCACCTTCAAGGTACATCCTATAACTCCCACATCTCCTAGAAAGCACGCTTGCAATCATATTTAAAGCATCTTTAATCTTTTTGCTTTATATTTTCTTTGCATATTTTTCTTTTAAGCATATCATGCATGGGCATAAAAAGAGAGAAAAGAAATACCCAAGATGTTAAGCATTTGACATCGCAATTTTGCTATGCCGAAGCATACGAATGTCTTTGACACTGCACTTTTGCTATGCCGAAGCATACAGGTGTCATACTATGATTGGCGGGTAACAGTGGTGAGATAGTTATTTATTCCTTTCTCTTAGGATTTTCTAGTCCTACCCGTCAAAAAGAGTGATATGAGTGTTTAAGTTTAAAGAGATAACCTAATCTTACTCATCACAAACAAGAGCCACAAAGCTCACTTGCTTAGTTGTGCATAGAGATGCTCATCTAAGCTACAAAAGATACAAAGTTTAGAAAACTTTGTTTCAATGGCCATCCAAGGTACACAAGTACCAAAGTACACATAACACACACTGTTTTTGTATTTTTCTGATTTTTCAAAATTTTTTTTTTTTTTTTTTTTTATATTAAAAACAAAATAAGCAAAACTGAAAATAAACAAACAAAAACATGTTATCAAAGCAAAGCAAAAACTAGACTGACTCAGCAGAAAAGAAAGACACACAAGCAATGCAACAAACAAAAAAAATAAGAAGGGAGAAGAAAGTGATGAAATCACTTAGAGTCCTTTTTCTTCCACACTTGGGAGAACCTTTCCTTTGATTGAATCCTTGAACAGGCGGTGAGGGGGAAGAAGTCAAACCGTTCAAGTTCGAAAGGAACATGAGGGCTTTCAGAAGATCTCCAAGAGGAGCAAGAGAGGATTGAAGCTGAGATTGGCTTCCAGATGCTATCATGCCATTGCTTTGTTGAGTGGCTAGCCACTTATAGCAATTTGGTCGAGTGTGACCGGCAGCTCCACAATAATGACAGAGATGCTGCTTCTTTTGTTTAGGCTTTTGAGAGTTAGCCTTCTTAGCCCTAGGGTTTTTAGCATCTTTCTTGTCTAGCTTAGGGGGTGCTCCTAAGATAGATTTTCCCTTGTCTAAGTTCTCACTAGCTAATTCAGTTTTAACATTAGTGTTCTCAATTTCAATGTTATTAGCAGGAGGAACAAAAACAGTATTGCTAGTAGAGGCAGAATTTGAGAAAGAAATACCATACCCCAAACCAGTTCGATCCGAAGCAAATTTCTGATTGCTAAGCATCTCATCAAGCTTTGTACTTGAAGTCCTCTCCAATTGAGCTCTGACTTGAAACAGCTCCGCTTCAAGTTTCTTGGTCTTCTCAGCCAAAAAGTTGTTCTCAAATCTTAGTGCTCCAATAGTTTGATTCGCTTCATCAAACTTTGTGGACAGCTCTTCACGATCGAGTTCCACTTCACTGAGCTTCTTGGTGGCCAGCCTATATAATTTCTCATGCTTTTCAGATAGCTTGTAAAGCTTCTCATAGGCTGAATGGATATCATCTTGATCATCCATCTTCTCAAACTCTGACTCCACCAATTCTTCTTCATTCGCTTCTTTAACAATCCCTTCAGTAGGATTGACTGTGGCAGTGAAGGCATTTAGGATTCCGTCATTCTCATTGTCGGAATCATCTTCAGGCTCAGTGTCACTTAGGGTTACGGCAAGGGCCTTGCTTTTCCCAATGCTCTTCAGATATGTAGGACACTCATGTTTCATGTGTCCAAACCCATGACAACCAAAGCACTTTGGTCCTGCAGGAACAGTATACTGACCGCCCTC
Source organism: Quercus aquifolioides (assembly GCA_019022515.1). Taxonomy (NCBI): domain Eukaryota; kingdom Viridiplantae; phylum Streptophyta; class Magnoliopsida; order Fagales; family Fagaceae; genus Quercus; species Quercus aquifolioides. Next base: position 3,138,736 of record CM032332.1, read on the forward strand.
CTTAGCATCCTTCTTCCCTTTGTCTTGGCTTTTGAACTAAGAAGAACTTAACTGCCTGCGGTCCTTGTCGAAGCTCCTTCCATTGGCATTCTTCATGAACTTTTTGAACTGCCTAGTAATGTAGGACTTCATCTTAGAATCTTCATCATCGGAAGACTCATCTGTATCACTGCTCTTCGCCTTCAAGGCCATGCTTTTGCTTTTATTGGACTTGCCAATCCTAGATAGCCCTATTTCATAGGTCTGCAAGTTTCCAACTAGCTCAGTCAAAGGAATTTTGTCTATATCCTTTGATTCCTCAATTGCCGTAATCTTGGCATGAAATCTCTCAGGTAGAGATCTGAGCACCTTCCTTACAATCTTGGGTTCAGGGATGGTTTCCCCAAGATTGAAGGCTGAGTTCACTATGTCCTTGAGCTTGGCATAGAACTCGTCAAACGACTCATCCTCCTCCATCTTAATTTCTTCAAAGCTTGTAGTGAGCCTCTGAAGTTTTGAGTCTTTGACAGCCTTTGTGCCTTCATAGGTTGTCTGGAGGATGGTCCAAACCTCCTTAGCAGTTTCAGTTGAGGATATCTTCTTGAACTCCTCATTGGTGACTGCGCTAAATAGGGCATTTAACGCTCTGCTGTTGAAGTTAGCCGCCTTGATCTTTGCATCATCCCAATCGCCCGGATCTTCTGTTGGCTTAGTCCAGCCAATTTCTACAGCTTGCCACACCTTCTCATCTAAAGACTGCAAGAAAGCTCTCATGCGTACTTTCCAGTATGCATAGTTAGTGCCATCAAATAAAGGAGGTATAATTAATGATTGTCCTCTATCCATGACAAACAGGGGTCAATGGATCAAACACAGCAAAGATTAAATCCTAATCAGAGTGTGCCTGCTCTGATACAACTTGTTAGGTCACAATTCGAATGACCCCTTGTGATAAACCCTAATTAATTAATTAATTAGCCAAGTTGTTAATTAACCAATTAAGCATGCAATTGCGTGGAAGCACAAACAAATCACCAAATACTAAATATGCAGCGGAAAATAAATAACACGGTGATTTGTTTACGAATGGGGAAAACCCTAACGGCAAAAACCCCACCGGGTGATTTTCAGGTCACCACTCCCGAAACTCCACTATTATCAAATCAAGCGGTTACAAGAAAGGAATCCCAAGTACCTTACCAACCTACAGTTGAACCCTTACCCCAATACCCAATTGGACTTGATCTGTAGTGACAATTTCCACCTTTGATGCACGGCTCCCAAGTACGTGACTAACCAATGCGCGAATCCCAATACGCGACTTCAGAACACCAACTTGAGGAAGAATGGTTGGCTGCAAAGTTCTTCAGTTCATCCACGTGATGAATAGCAGGAAGATGCTTGGTTACAAAACCCTATGGTGCAAAGACACAGCAACTTCTTGATGAAGGATGAACTAGGTCAAGAACTTCGTCTGTTGAGCACAATTTGCATAAACAGAGATTGCTCAATGATAATACAACTTGTGTCCACCAAAACGGCTCTTAAAATAATCCTTTTATATGTTTAGGGTTAGAAGAAAAGAAGCCCCAAAAACACATTCACGGATCCCAAGAAAATCAGATTGGAATTCTGACTTTTTAAATCTCGACAGATAGCAGGTGTCGAGGTAGCTATCGAGAGGTGTCGAGCTTTAAAAATTCTGCACTTCAACTTGCTTTTTCTTGGACAGACTTGATGGCTTCAACACTTGATCTTGAAACATGGTTTCTTGAAGTATTAAAAACACCTAGATCTACCCAAATACAAGCAGAGTGCGTTTTGTCAAAGAATAAGCCAATTTACATAATAAGTGACATATGTTCTTAAACAAGTTAAAACATATATGTCCTAACATAAATATAGTGACTATGAAATTTAATTTTTTGTTTTATTTCACAAATAGATGAAGTGTGTGTTTGGCAAAAATTAAAAAGCCACCTTATTTTACTATTCAACTTATTTTTGCTACTATTTATGGGCCCTACTGCATTTTTTTGTATTATTCATGGGTCCCACTTTACTGTTTTAGCTAACTTTTACCTTTATTTACGGTACTTTCCTCAAAAACTTTTCAATTTCGGCAAAATAACCGGATTCCAAACAGATCCGAAACTTCACAAATAGATGAAATCAATTACTCCATTATATGATGCAGTATTCACTAGTTGCTTCTTCAGTTAGTCGTCTGCAAGTTCATTCCTAATTATCAGTTTTTTTTTTTCCCCCTCTCACAGGGATCTCTCTTACAACAAGAACATAATAGGACAACTTCCAAGTTCAATTGGGAATTTAATGAGCCTAAAGAACCTGTAAGGAAATATCAATTGCTGTCAGAGGATTAGCTCATACTAAACTTGTGTTTTAGATCCTTTCTGTTAACCTGTTGCTTTTTGCTTGCACACTAGAATCCTGATCGGTTGCAATTTCTCTGGCTCTATTCCAGACACAATAGGAAATCTACAGAAGCTAATTATTCTGTAAGGCTTTGACTTGGTTTTCTACTATTGTTTTAATTTTTAATGCATGTATGTCTGCAATTACTTATGTCTCTTAAGTTATCATCCATTTTGCACAGTGTTCTGGATGAAGGATCTATTTTTGCATCATGTAAATCTCCCATATGAAGCTATATCTATTACAGTTTCATTTTTGAGCCAATGTACACTGAATTTCCTAGAACTTTTCATTCTCTATCAATGCAGATCTCTGAATAATAATAGCTTCAGTGGACCTATTCCTACTTCTATTGGTCGTCTTTCCAACCTTTATTGGCTAGACCTAGCTGAAAACCAGCTTGATGGACCTCTACCAGTCTCTGATGGGAATACACCTGGTCTCGATATGCTAGTTAAGGCAAAGCACTTGTATGTCAAGTCTATGTAATTTCAAGCTAAATAGTTCATTTTCTCCAATTAATCACAATCTAAGATTCTTTCATCATCTACAGCCATCTCGAAAAGAATAAGTTCTCAGGCGAAATTCCACCTAAACTTTTCAGCTCAAATATGGTTCTGAAACATTTGTAAGCTTCTTGAATCCGAGCCATTGTCTAAAATTTGTAGGTACAGCTATGTTGCAAGCCTTATGAGACTTCATATATGACATTTGAAATATGTCTAACAGACCTCTCTTTAATTATGTTTTTGTTTTTCACATGTATGGCTTGAATTCAATTCTGTGTACTTCATGTTCAAAGGTGTTAACCGGACTTTCACATTGTTGACTTGGGTTATAGATAATCTAGGTCAATGATACTCTCACACTTGTTTTTCCACATCCACTTTTTTACATCCATTTTCATGTTTTATATGTGGAGAATAGGTGTTTCTCTATTCTTTTATGTTTGAGATAGAGAGTTATTTGCGTGTATTTAAGGTTTTGGTTTGTGAGCATGCTTTTGTGACACCTTTGTAATATCTCTATTTTCTTAGTGAAACTTTCTGCTAGATGCTGCCCATGGACACAGGCCTAAGCCAAACCACGTAAATCTTTGTATTCCTATGTGATTGTCTTTTCTTTTTTTCACAAACCACTATTATTTGGTTACACACACGACATTGTTTTCATTTTCAGAGTCTCCACCTCTAATGCCAAATATGAACTCAAACGTCTTTGATATAGAAGCTAAGAAGTTCACTTTGATATTCTCAATTGTATTGCAAAACACTGTCAATTTAGTAGTTATTTTCTAACCCTGCCCCCCCCCTACAGGCTTCTTAGCAGCAATTTTCTCACCGGAAACATTCCTAAAACCCTTGGATCTGTGATGCATTTGGAAGTGATGTGAGTATCTAGCTCACATGCTAAAGTGAATTCAGTCTAAGATTGTTGGATTTGTGAACCTCTTTCGAGTTACTGTACTGAGTATTTTGTTTTGGCTACAGACGTTTTGATTGGAATTCATTAAGTGGGCCCGTACCTTCGAACCTCAATAATCTTTTAAATGTTGGCGAGCTGTAAGTAATGATGATAGACATATCAAATACAGCACTTATAATGAATTTTTTTTTTTTTTTTTAAACAATCTTTTGTGGGAAATTTCACTTTACAAATAGAGCTGTTGATGCTCTTTGTTCAGGTACTTGTCCAACAATAAGCTGACTGGTCCTATACCTAACCTTACTGGCATGAACAACCTCCAATATGTGTAAGTTGCAATAATATTACTAAAAGACCATGAATTTCATTTGTGTTGCAGGGGTAAGTGAGTAGTGTCAGACCATTATAATTTATGATCAGTTAATTATCCTTTTTTTTGGGACTAAGGCCTTTGTTGTTGTTGATGTATTTATCCTTTTTTTTTTTTAACTCCAAAGTGGATAGTATTTGCCATCTTCATTTTTCTAGGTTAAATTTATTTAATATTACTACTATCAATATGATTTTTTGTTGAGATTGTAAGTGTATTCTGCAGGGATATAAGCAACAATAGTTTCGATGAGTCTGACTTTCCTCCATGGATTTCATCCTTAGAGTCATTGACGACATTGTAAGTTTCATTTTCCCTTCTCCATATCCCTGACCCCTTTCTCTGTCATCAACACATTGATAGCTTATTTAGTCTTGTCTCACAATTTTGACCTTGCTATGCTGGAGCTCCTTAAGAGTGATTGGCTTCTAATATGCAGTTGTTGGTATTTTCTGCACAACTGAATGAACTCACACAACTTGGTCTACTTAGTCCTCATTTGCAGCCTGCAGCTATTTCTAGTTTCTGGCAGATTTGTAGATATTTGTTATATATATCTCATTTGATGCCCTCTCAACAATACCCACCACTATTCTCATTGACACAATGCATGGACTTTTTTTTTGACTTAATTATGTAAGTACCCAAAGAAAGCACTAGTCACATCTATGCTATACCCTAAAAGAACTAGTCTATCACAATTGAGGCTCATCTTAGTTGTTTATGTTGTACAACTACGGAAGTTCTAACATTAATTATTGTGATTTGGGACTAGCAGAAGCGCATTCACATAAACAAGAAAATAAAACATTCACAAGAGACATCAATATTTAATTTGGTTCTACATCCAACAGCAACACCAACAAAAATATCCACTATCAACGATACAGATTACAATGCTTATTTAAGAACCCAACATGTTCTTTTAGGTGTTTTTCACCTCTCCCCACATGGAGAAACCTTGGGCAAAAGTCACCAAACCCTTTACAACAATGCCTATTTATAAAGCTTCAATTCTATTCCTTAATGGACAAGTAATTCCCATTACTTCTTCAATAAGGAATACTTCTCCTTCTATGAAAAGGAGAATCCTTGTCTTCCACACCAAGGAAAAACCTTTCCTTCTACACCAAGGAAACCCAAACCAAAACTAATTAGGAATTTGAGGCAATATTCAACAGTATATATAACCCAATTTGACCTAGTAAACACCTAATGTGGGACTTAACAAACACCTACGCGAGACATACTTAACCAATCTAATCCACATAATCCGGGGTATTACATATTATGTGTTGATAATGAAACATTCTAGAAAATGTTACTAGCTTTCACTTCATCCATTTAACTGTAAATTCTGCTCAACAACCTCTACAGTCATACCAGCCAATAAATCCTTGAACTGATATATACAGCTAGATTTCTATTAGAATCTTCACCATAAATAGCATATGTTTGGTAATATGAACATATGCTAACTATCCTCCCCTTAAATAAATAATTAAGTTAAAAAAAAAAAAAAATCTTTCACATCTTTCTAGTGTTGTTTAGATTGCCATGTTGCATCTCTTTGTAATTTTGACCAAGTGGGTCACCTATCAAAAAAAGAAAAAAAAGAAAAGAAAAGAAAAAAAGTGCAAGTGATGAGGCCTGGCTACCTTGAATTAGCCATAGATTTTGAGCTTTCTTCACAGTATGGTTGCTGCTGCTTTAGATTTTGTGTTTTCTTTCTGATTTGGTAGCTGGTGCTTTCTTCCTTCTTGCAATGGGTGGTTCCACTTTTTTCTTCATTGAATCCAAAACGTTTGAGTTTTCCATTGAGGAAGGGGGTTCTTATTTCTTATTATGGATCTTTGAGAGAGGCCTTACCTCAATGCGCTCTGTTTTTATGGGGAAGGAGAGTGCAAACCGATTCTTGTTCCACTTGGAGGAACTAATTTCAAAGCGATCACCTGGTCATTTTGCAAGAATGATTAGAGAGGGTGGCATTGTTTTCATCCTTCAATTGGGGTCCAACGTCCATGGCACGTTTTTAATGGTATTTGAACTTCTTCACGGTCGACAGAAGGGTAACATAGTGATACCGGAGGGAAGTTTGGGTAGTGGCTGGCGTGGTTTTGGCTTAAACCTGAGGAAAATTTTAAAACCAACTTCCCTGAGTAGTTAGGGATCGCTTCATAGAATACAATGTGCACCAAGGGCTGACGCGGCGGCGGTGGTTGGTAAACCTCATAACCACGGCGGTGCAAAGAATACAGGTAAGGAGAAAATTTCAGTCTTTCAAAATTTGAAATCTGCAATTCCCAGTAATTCATTCCGTGATCAAGGCAGGAGTTATTCTGGGGAAGATACGGCACAATCCGGGGCTGATATTTTGTCTAATATTAATGTGATTGCCAAAAGAGATTTGCTGACTCTAGACATCTCTTTATGTGTGGAGCGTGGGAAAGATGGACAGTGGGCTGTAGTTTCCTTTTTTATTAAAGATGTGGGCTCTAATCAAATTAGCCATGGAATGAGGCCTAATGCTTTCAAGGGCCAAAACATGTACACCCAAAACTGGGCTCCCAAACCTAAGCCTAAAGCCCAGCCTCAGCAACCTATTATTTCTAAGCCCAAAGCCCAATCTCAGCAACCCAATATTACTAAGCCTAAAACCCAACCTCAGCAACTCATTATTTCCAAGCCTAAAGCCACCCTCTCTCAGCAAAGCACTGATATGATGCCGATGAAGCTCACCTGCCCCTCCATGCAGCCTTCAACTACCTTTACCACCAACGACACTTCTAACCCACCGAGGAGCACCACTAGTACTGATACTGATATACTTCCAACGACCACCATCATCAAGGACACCACGTCTGTCATCGTCATCCCCCCACCAGTGATGAATAGTTCCACTCCGCCATCGACGATCGATATTGTCATCTCCTCACTAGTGAAGAACAGCCAAACCACCAACAGTAGCAGCTCTTCCCCACCACGGGCTGATTCTTTACATTTTGGGTCTGTATCGGCAATCAACCTCCCACCGTTGACCAACGGTATTTCTCAATCGAGTACTACTACGGTGGCCAGTGCTACATCCTCCGATCTGCCAGTAGCTCTGGTCCTAGTTACAGCTGAGGATTGTTTTGTTGAGCCTCATCCCTCCATTAAGAATTTCGTTGAAGATTTGGAGTACACTTGGGGTGATTCTGAGAAATGGGTCTTAGAGCTTCGTGGAGGTAGGCAGATAGCTATTCCTCTCTCACTTTACCACTCACCTGGGAGCTTGTCGTATTGTTCCAATCTCGAGGGAGCTATGGGACAGGGTAACAACACCTTCAAGGAAGAAAGGCATATTGTTAGTTGGGCGGATGAATGTGATGGTGTTCTGGATAATGTTTCTGTTGTTTCAGGGTCAGATTGTGAGTTGGGGGAATCTGATGGGGGTCTTGTAAACTAGGAAAATGTTAAAGAACCATTGGTTGTGCAACCGTTGGCGATGGCTAACCCAGCTGCTCCACTTGTCAAAGTGGCAGATGCTTCCACCCAATTATCTCCATGGATTGAGAAACGAATTAAAGCCTTTAGGAAATCTGTGGGTATTTCTTTGGAAGGCTTCGAAGCGGAAATTACTGGAATTTTTATTAGCTTTGGAGGTTAGGAAGAAAGCTAAAATGCAGGTAGAATGCTCTCAGAAGAGAGAGCCTAAGACAAGTTCTAAAGGGCGTCAGGAGTTGAAAAGTCTGCTAAATTCTTGGAACTTTGAGAATAATTCTGATTTGGTAGGAGATGTCAATGGGGAACGGGACTCTGTGGTGCCTCAATGAATCTGAAAATTATCTCCTGGAATGTTAGGGGGCTGAATGATTATGAAAAAAGACTTCGAATTCGGAATATGATCAGAGGATGGGGTGCTGACATTATTTGTTTGCTGGAAACAAAAATGGAATTGATAACAAGGAGAGAGATTCGGAGCTTGTGGGGTTGTCAACATTTGGATTGGCTATATTTGGGCTCTATAGGTGCTTCGGGGGGTGTTTTGGTGATGTGGGATAGAAGGATGGTGGAAAAAATTGACGAAGCAGTGGGAAAGTTTTTTGTCTCTTGCAAATTTAAAAATGTAGTAGATCATTTTGTTTGGGCTTTCACTGGTGTATATGGACCAAATTCTGATCATGACAGGCGACTGCTTTGGGAAGAGCTGGCTGGTATTCATAGTTGGTGGTAGGGATGGCAATTTAGATCCGACCCGCGGATACCTGGTCTGGCCCGGCCCTAATGGGTCGGATTTTACCCGGCCCGATAAAGAATATGGTCGGGTATGGGTTTTTAAAAAAAAAACCCGAAACGGGTCTGGGTTGGGTTCGACACGACCCGAAACCTGACCCGGATATGACCCGGTTACCATGAAATTACTAAAACGCCCCTGATATATATATATATATATATATATATAGTTGTAACTTGTAAACCTAACTCCCTAATTCACTAACCCAGACCCAGCTGCCTCTCCCTAACCCTCAATCTCTCTCTCTGTCACTCACGCACGCCTTCAAACTCAATCTCTCTGTCACTCACGCAGCCACGCATGACACGAGCACGCAGCACTCAGCCACGCACGAGCACACAGCCACGCACAAGAGCACGCAGCCACGCCTCGGCCTCACAGTCACTCCTCGGCCTCACTCTGAGCCACGCCTCTAAAACCCAAGGCTGAAGACCTTCAGCTCTCTCTCTCTCTGATCTCGAACTTAGGGCCAAGACTCTCTTCTCTTTCCATTTGTTTTTTTATCTTCTTTTTTATATTTATTTTTTGTTTGATCCGAAATCTCCTCCGCTGGTTTGGTTATTTCTAGGTTTGAGGATTGAAAAATGGGATTTTTTTTTTTTTTTTTTAATTTTATTTGGGTGTGGCTGTGGAGATTTGAAAAGAAGGGATTTTTGGGATTTGTTTGTTTGGCCGTGGGTTTGATGTTGAGTTTGGAGCTTGTTTCAAAAAAGCTTTATTTCTGGTTGTGCTTAACGGGGCTCGCAGAGCCCGGCGGGGGCGGGTCCGAGCCCCGAAAAAAAATTCGTTTACTAAACGGGTCGGGTCCGGGCAGCGGGTCTTGGCCCACGGGTCGGGTCCGGGTATGAAAAAACCCGGTCCGAACCCGACCCGTTGCCATTCCTAGTTGGTGGAATGTGCCTTGGTGCATTGGAGGCGATTTTAATGTCGTGAGATTTCCTTTGGAGCGACTTGGTGCAGACTCTTTCTCTTCAGCCATGCTTGATTTTTTAGATTTCATTTCTGAACACAATTTTATTGATTTACCATTGGAGGGAGGTACTTTCACTTGGTTTAATTCTGGAGCAGTGGCTTCGCGGTCTAGGCTTGACAGGTTTCTTCTCTCTTCTGATTTGGAGGAGCACTTTCCTAATATTCGTCAAAAAAGGCTGCATAGATTACTTTCAGACCACTTTCCAGTTCTGTTAGAAGGGGGAAATTTTCACAGAGGCAGTCGTCTTTTTCGATTTGAGAATATGTGGTTAAAGGCAGAGGGTTTTGTAGAGAAAGTGAGAACTTGGTGGGAGTCCTATCATTTTCAAGGTTCCCCTAGCTTTCGGTTTGCAAGCAAATTGAAAGCTTTGAAGCTAGACTTAAAGAAATGGAATGTAGAAGAATTTGGCAATGTGGAGGATAAGATGAACAAGTTATGGAAGAACCTTGAAGCATTTGACTTGCTGGAAGATAGTCGTCCTCTATCATATGATGAGACTTTGGAAAAAGAATGGCTTCGCATTGAACTTGAAAAGGTAACTCTTATGGTTGAAATATGTTGGAGGTAGAAATCTAGGGCCCTTTGGATTCGAGAGGGGGATAGAAATACTAAATTCTTTTATAGAACAGCAAACTCCCACAGAAGATTTAATAATATAGACAATCTGATGGTGGAAGGTGAATTGACTTTGGATCCTAATTCAATAGCAGCTTGCATCTCTCACTTCTACAAACAATTGTACTCTGAAAATGAGGGCCAAAGACCTGTGCTTGATGAAGTGGAATTCTCTATGATTTCTGAGGAGGAAGCTGCTTGGTTAGAAAGACCTTTTGAGGAAGAGGAGGTATATGGTGTCGTCCAAGGTTGTAATGGCAATAAATCTCCAGGACTAGATGGTTTTTCAATGGCTTTCTTTAAGGCTTGTTGGGACTTTCTAAAACTTGAAATTATGGAGGTTCTTGCCAACTTCCATTCACAAGCTGTCTTTGAGAAAAGTCTTAATGCGACTTTTATTGCTCTCATTCCAAAGAAAGTTGATGTTGTCAGTGTGAGAGATTTTAGACCTATTAGTCTTGTGGGTAGCATTTATATAGTCATTTCCAAATTGCTGGCTAATAGGCTGAGAAGGGTGATTACTGGAATTATCTCTGAGTCTCAAAATGCTTTTGTTCTAGATAGACAAATCCTAGATTCTGTCTTAATTGCTAATGAGTGTTTGGATAGTAGGCTTAAGGTAAGGATACCTGGGGTTTTATGTAAGTTGGATGTGGAGAAAGCTTTTGATCATGTTAGCTGGGATTTTCTTATGTATATGTTGCAGCGTTGTGGATTCTCTGAGAAATGGAGAAAGTGGATTTTGTTCTGTATCTCCACAGTGAAATTTTCGATTTTGATAAATGGCTCCCCTAAGGATTTCTTTGGGAGCTCTAGGGGGCTAGGCCAAGGAGATCCTCTCTCCCCGCTCTTATTTGCTATTGTTAAGGAGGCATTAAGCCGTCTGTTGGATGGTGCGGTTCTGGCTGGACACATTTCGGGTTTCACTGTTAGTACTAGATCTAATACTCCCTCATGGTGACCCATCTTCTCTTTGCGGATGACACTTTAATTTTCTGTGATGCTACAGCAAGTCGATTGAATATTTGCGGGAAATTTTAGCCTCTTTTGAGGCGGTGTCAGGGTTGCATATTAACCTGGCTAAGTCAGAATTAGTTCCAGTTGGAGAGGTGACTAATATGGGGGAGCTTGTGGCATTGCTGGGTTGTAGACAGTCATCTTTGCCAATGACTTACTTGGGACTGCCAATGGGTGCTAAATTCAAGGACAGGGCGATTTGGAACTCTATCCTAGAAAGAATGGAGCGAAGATTAACGAGTTGGAAGCGATTATACTTATCAAAAGGTGGTAAGATTACCTTAATCAAAAGCACTCTCTCAAGTTTGCCAACTTATTTCCTATCTCTCTTTCCTATTCCTGTGGATATTGCTATTCGTATTGAGAGGCTACAAAGAAATTTTCTTTGGGGTGGGATAGATGAGTCTCCTAAATTCCGACTAGTAAATTGGGTCCAGGTTTGTTCTCCATTGTAGTATGGCGGCTTGGGTATTAAAAATTTGAGAACCTTCAATCAAGCTTTGTTGGGGAAATGGTTGTGGAGATATGGAAGAGAGACAACCCATCTCTGGAGGCGGGTTATTGAGGCTAAATATGGGAATGATTGGGGAGGTTGGTGTACAAAAGAAGTCTCTAATCCTTATGGTGTTAGTCTTTGGAGAACCATAAGACAAGGCTAGCCAGCCTTTTCAAAATCCATTCAATTCGAAGTTGGTGTTGGTGACAGAATTAAATTTTGGCATCATGTGTGGTATGGGAGCTGCACCCTCCGGGAGGCTTTTCCGGAACTCTATAATATTTGTTGTAATAAGGAGTCTTCTATTGCAGATGTTATGTCCTTTCCTAACCAAAGGCTTCACTGGGATCTTCTTTTTTCTAGAGCTCCCCAAGATTGGGAAACAGAGCATTTTTACACTTTTCTTGATCTTATCAATTCAATGCCCCTTAATGGTGAAGGTCAGGACAAACTTTGCTGGAAACCAACTGGGAATAAGAATTTTAAAGTGAGTGAGTACTATCTCTCTCTTTCCTCTACTCTAGACATTTCTTTCCCTTAGAAGCCTGTGTGGCGGTCAAAGGTCCCTACTAAGGTTGCTTTCTTCTCTTGGACTGCCTCCTTAGGTAAGATTTTGACTACTGAAAATTTATGGTATAAGGGTGTCGCCGTTGTAGATTGGTGCTATATGTGTAAAAAGAGTGGGGAATTAATGAATCATCTTCTTCTTCATTGTCCTATTGCTTATGAACTATGGTCTATGGTGTGGGCTCTATTTGGTCTTCAATGGGTTATGCTGCATGGTGTCTTAGATTTATTTTCGAGTTGGCAAGGTTCATTTGGTGGGTATCGGAGCATTGATTTATGGAGGGCTATCCCACATTGTGTCCTATGGTGTATTTGGCGAGAACGGAACTCAAGATGTTTTGAAGGGAAGGAACGGTCTATTCTAGATATTAAATCTCTTCTTCTTCACACCTTGTTAGAGTGGAGTTCTTCTTTTAATCTTTTCTCTTGTTCTAATTTTTTAGAAATGTTGGATCCTTATAATTTTTGTGTTTGATGTATTGTTTTCCACGTACACCCCCAGTGTACTTGGACTTTTGATTAATACAATTTCATTATTTATCAAAAAAAAAAAGAAAAGAAAAAAAAAGCAAGTGTAATGACCCCACTCCAACTGTGTAGACATTGTTTGCTTTGGTTCCCAGACCCTCACGGTTTTGTTCTCCCCCCTCCCTAAGCACACAACAGTGGGAGAAAAGAACTTCACACATGAAAGGGAGATTATATAAGCACATCCCCATGTGCTTCTCTAGGAGATGTGACTCCAAGATCGCTTCTTCCTTTGGTCCTTCATAATTCACCCCCATTATGGGCACTAAGTGGGTCCCTAATCTGGTCTTGTCTTTTAAGTTAATGTTGTTAGAAAGATAGACCATGGTCCTTCTTGGGCCCTTGCATGTGAAACCAGTGGTGCTTCTGTGTGTTTGTGTGTGTGTGTGTGTGTGTGTGTGAATGTATTCAAGAAAATTTTCATGCATAGAAAAAGGTTTAAAGTATTTGGTATCAATATTCAACCTTTAAATCTTCTGTTTGCAGAATGATGGAAAACACACATTGTCAAGGAGAAGTTCCTGTCAACTTATTCAACCTTAACAATTTAACAACTGTGTGAGTATCAATTCAATTTCAAGTAGCACCATTTTCAACATAATGGATGTTGAGAAAATCCAAATGAAAAAGCATGTAATTTTGTTAGATTTGAAAACAATGAAGTCTATTTTTACACACAATGACATGACTGTTTTGACATGTGGGGATAGGGTATTAAGGAACAACCGGCTCAATGGCACCTTAGATGTTGGCACTAATTATAGCCGCCAACTGCAACTTATTGATCTGCAGAACAATTTAATTGAAAGCTTCAAAGGAGCTAACGGATATGACAAGATATTGATGTAAGCCATATTTAGTTATTTTGGTTGTTTTATTTTAATTGCACTGTTAAAAGAATAACTTTTTTTTCTTGTTGGATTTGTTTTTTTGGCTGACAATTTGGGGGTGGGGGGGTAGAGGTTCCAAACCTAGGTTGTCCTTCATGAAGAGAATTGGGCAATTCAATTACATCATAAGACTCTTGGTTTGTTGGAGTCAGATATCCATGATATGTACACTATCTTCAGGTTATTTTTAGCAGTTTCTCACATCATTGACTAATTATCCATAATTTTTTTGCAGACTTGTGGATAACCCATTTTGTAAGAAAAATTTCAAGAGTTACTGCATGGTTCCCCAATCAAAAAACACTAGTACATTCTCAACTTCACCAAATAACTGTCAGCCTATAAACTGCAATTTGGGTCAGGATTCCAGCCCCAATTGTAAATGTGCATATCCATACAAGGGAACTCTATTTTTTCAAGCACCTTCCTTCTCAGATTGGGGAAACGAAATTTACTCCATAGATATTCAGTGGTCTCTAATACAATTTGCACAGTCCTACAAACTGCCTGTGGATTCAGTTTCCACAAGTAACCTCATCAAAGACTCATCTGAGACCTTTGGAATGAGCATAAAATTCTTCCCATATGGTCAAAATCGTTTCAATCGAACAGAAATTTCTATAATTGGGTTTGTGCTTAGCAACCAGACATATAAGCCTCCAAATAAATTTGGACCCTTCTATTTTATGGCTATGCCATATGGACCCTTTCCAGGTAACTTCAAATTTACATTTTATATTAAAAAGTAATACTTGCAATATTTGGCTTTTCTTATTGTGATGCATCTCTTAAAAAAGAAATTGATACAATGCTAGCTTCATCTTAATATGACCCCCCCCCCCTCTCTCTCTCTCTTGCACATGTGCATCATTTAGAGGAATACACAGAGTCAAATAAGCAGTCAAGCATAGGCATTATTATTATTATTATTTTTTGATAGGTAATAAAGATTTATATTCAAGAACACCACCTTATGCAAAAAAACATAAGGCAGATAGAAAAATACAAAGGAAAAAGAAAGAGTGTAAAAGGGAAAGGAAGGAAAAGAAACTAAGTACACAGGAGAGAGCTAAGAAACATAGGGAGAGAATCACTAGAGGTGAGTCTCCAAGCCCTAGACCAGTCAAACAAAGTGCCACTGAAATAGGCTAAAAGATGGTCATCCGAACTATCCATGTCCTCAAACGTCCTCTTGTTTCACTCCTTCCAAAGACACCACATTAAGCATAAAGGAGCTAAATTCCAAATGCTAGACAAATGCTTTCCAGGCCAATTCCACCAACCGAATAGGATATTTGCAACCGATCTTGGCAAGACCCAAGAAAAACCAAAAGATCTAAACACCAAACTCCACAGCCGATAAGCCTTACCACAATGTAGTAGCAGATGATCCATTGTCTCGCCATTATTACAGCACAAAATACACTAGTCAACAAAATCCCATCTACCCTTCAAATTATCACCAGTAAGGATCCTATCCCATACAGCAGTCCACACAAAGAAGGAGACAAGCCAAGGAGCCTTAACCTTCCAAACACCTTTCCAAGGGAAAGTAATGGGCAAAGGACTTCTTAACTTATTGTAAAACGATCGAATATCAAAGTCCCCATTCTTTGTCAACTTCCATCGAATACGATCTCTGTTTTCAATAGGAGGTAGATTTAAGCCCAAGGTACGGAGAAAATCATCCACCTCACCCATTTCCCAATCATTAGGTCTCTGAGTAAAATGAACATCCCAAGTTCTCTGCTCCTCAATCCCCAACTGTTCGAGAGAAGAGGCCACCGATGCCCCTTTATTAGAGGCAATCCCATACACCCTCGGATAAATCAACAAAAGTGGAGAATCCCCACACCATTGATCTGTCCAAAGCTTTACTCTATCCCCCACCCCTACTTCAAAGCGAATATTCTTACTAAAATCCCCCCATCCCATACAGATACTTCTCCACAAGCCACACCCATGAACCCCTTTACCTAGCTTGAAAGTCCATCCCCCCCAGTCTTCCCCAAACTTGAGAGCTACAACCCTTCTCCAAAGCCTTGTCTCCTCATTCCCAAACCTCCATGATATGTACACTATCTTCAGGTTATTTTTAGCAGTTTCTCACATCATTGACTAATTATCCATAATTTTTCTACAGACTTGTGGATAACCGATTTTGTAAGAAAAATTTCGAGAGTTACTGCATGGTTCCCCAATCAAAAAACACTAGTACATTCTCAACTTCACCAAATAACTGTTAGCCTATAAACTGCAATTTGGGTCAGGATTCCAGCCCCAATTGTAAATGTGCATATCCATACAAGGGAACTCTATTTTTTCGAGCACCTTCCTTCTCAGATTGGGAAAACGAAATTTACTCCGTAGATATTCACTGGTCTCTAATGCAATTTGCACAATCCTACAAACTGCCTGTGGATTCAGTTTCCACAAGTAACCTCATCAAAGACTCATCTGAGACCTTTGGAATGAGCATACATTTCTTCTCATCTGGTTAAAATCGTTTCAATCGAACAGAAATTTCTATCATTGGGTTTGTGCTTAGCAACCAAACATATAAGCCTCCAAATAAATTTGAACCCTTCTATTTTATGGCTATGCCATATGGACCCTTTCCAGGTAACTTCAAATTTACATTCTATATTAAAAAGTAATACTTGCAATATTTGGCTTTTCTTATTGTGATGCATCTCTTAAAAAAGAAATTGATACAATGCTAGCTTCATCTTAATATGACCTCTCTCTCTCTCTCTCTCTCTCTCTCTCTCTCTTGCACATGTGCATCATTTAGAGGAATACACAGAGTCAAATAAACAATCAAGCATAGGCATTATTATTATTTTTCTTTTGATAGGTAATAAAGATTTATAATCAAGAACACCACCTTATGCAAAAAAACATAAGGCAGATAGAAAAATACAAAGGAAAAAGAAAGAGTGTAAAAGGGAAAGGAAGGAAAAGAAACTAAGTACATAGGAGAGAGCTAAGAAACATAGGGAGAGAATCACTAGAGGTGAGTCTCCCAGCCCTAGACCAGTCGAACAAAGTGTCACTGAAAGAGGCTAAAAGATGGTCATTCGAACTATCCATGTCCTCAAACGTCCTCCTGTTTCGCTCCTTCCAAAGACACCACATTAAGCATAAAGGAGCTGAATTCCAAATGCTAGACAAATGCTTTCCAGGCCAATTCCACCAACCAAATAGGGTATTCGCAACCGATCTTGGCAAGATCTAAGAAAACCCAAAAGATCTAAACACCAAACTCCACAGCTGATAAGCCTTACCACAATGTAGTAGCAGATGATCCACCGTCTCCCCATTACTGTAGCACAAGATACACCAGTCAACAAAATCCCACCTACCCCTCAAATTATCACCAGTAAGGATCCTATCCCATATAGCAGTCCACACAAAGAAGGAGACAAGCCGAGGAGCCTTAACCTTCCAAACACCTTTCCAAGGGAAAGTAATGGGTAAAGGACTTCTTAACTTATTGTAGAACGATCGAATATCAAAGTCCCCATTCTTCGTCAACTTCCATCGAATACGATCTCCGTTTTCAGTAGGAGGTAGATTTAAGCCCAAGGTACGGAGAAAATCATCCACCTCACCCATTTCCCAATCATTAGGTCTCCGAGTAAAATGAACATCCCAACTTCTCCGCTTCTTAATCCCCAACTGTTCAAGAGAAGAGGCCACAGATGTCCCTTTATTAGAGGCAATCCCATACACCCTCGGATAAGTCAACAAAAGTGGAGAACCCCCACACCATCGATCCGTCCAAAGCTTTACTTTGTCCCCCACCCCTACTTCAAAGCGAATATTCTTGCTAAAATCCCCCCATCCCATGCGGATACTTCTCCACAAGCCACACCCATGAACCCCTCTACCTAGCTTGAAAGTCCATGCCCCCCAGTCTTCCCCAAACTTGAGAGCTACAACCCTTCTCCAAAGCCTTGTCTCCTCATTCTTAAACCTCCATAACCACTTCCCAAGTAAGGCTTTATTGAAAGTAGTTAATTTCCTTACTCCTAACCCACCATTTTGCAAAGGTGCACACACCTTGTCCCATCCCACTAAGTGTAATCTAGAGTCCCCCATAAGAAATCCCTTTGTAACCTCTCAATTTTATTGGCCACATACGAAGGAATGGTGAAAAGAGACAAATAATAAGTGGGGAGACTAGATAATGTGCTTTTAAGCAACGTTAGTCTTCCACCTTTTGACAAACACAACTTCTTCCAACTGGCCAACTTACGCTCAAATTTCTCCAAGACAGGATTCCAAATAGTAGGGGACTTGTGGGATGCCCCCAAAGGCATACCAAGATAGGTTATAGGCAAAGTCCCAATCCGGCAACCAAAATCTCTGCCAGGACATTGGCATTAGGAACCTCCCTAATGGGAACCATCTCACTCTTCAGCACATTAACCTTTAAACCTGTCACTGCTTGGAAACAAAGAAGAAGCATCCTAACATGTAGAATCTGCTCCTCATCAGCGTCGCAAAACAGAATCGTATCATCCGTGAACAAAAGATGCGAGACACATACCCCTCCACCCCGTCTACCGTCCGCCCTAAAGCCTCGAAACAAACCCATCCCTTCAACTCTTTTCATCATCTTATTAAAGTCCTCCATCATAATTAGAAACAACATGGGGGATAGCGAGTCCCCTTGTTTCAATCCCATTGAGCTCCTAAAGAAATCAGCATAGGCATTATTATTGGAGTAGCAATTCTTCTTCTTCTTCTTCTTCTTTTGCAATTTGGGTTTGATTATGGGCAGTTATTTTGGGTGGAGAAAGCAAAGATTTTGGGCGGAGAAAGTGGTGATTTTGGGCTGATTTGTTGTTGCTACTTCTTCTTCGGCATCTTCTTCTTCTCCTCCTCCTTTTGCAATTTGGGTTTGATTATTTATATGAATTTGTATATGGGTTTTATGAATTTGGATCTAGATTTAGAATGAGTTTGATGATTTGTATAGATTTGCATAGCATGTTGCTGGATTCAAGAGAAGGTAGAGGAGGAAGAGGGTAAGGTGTTGCTGGATTGAAGAGAAAGTAAAGGAGAAAGGGGTAGGGGAAGAGAGAGAATAAAATAAAATAATCATTTAGAAAGCTTAACTGTGTATATTTGCATAGTTATTGTAGCAATATTGGATATGTCTAGTAATATAGATGGACTGATGTGAGTAAATTTTGAGCAAAAATATGTAGAATTGTACACTTTTTCTATTTTACATCTACTGGTGCAAGTGCACTTATGGACAAATATGTAACTTCATATTATATTATGTCATGTATGTGGGCCCCATTTTTTAAATACCATTCTTGCCCGTCAAATCAGCCCAATTTGGGCAGATTGCAAATATGTGGACCAAAGGGAAATGACTACATTTCTTCTCATTTCTCTTCTCTTCCTCTTTCCTCCAGCATTTCCAAACACATTGTTAAAGTTGTCAAAAATGACAAAATTTGAATGACATTGTTTCAAGATCTTCTATGACATATTCATCTCTCGTTACGTTAATGAATTACATTGTCAGCTCAAGAGGAAGAAAATAATGGACGATCCAAGTGGCGATTATTAGTGATCATTTTGACTACAACTGCTACTGTTGCTCTCCTACTATGCCTTTTAGTGTATTACTTACGGACGAGAAAGCTTAGATCCAAAGGTAACTTTTTTTTTTCCGACTACATGTGTTATAGTTCCCATCTATGGTTAGAAGGATTAATTATTATTCCCATGATTTAAGAATTAATATTATTAGGCTTTGCTCTTCTTTTTATTCTTATTTTTTCAATATTGGAATTGTGGTTATAGCTAAAAAATTAGAGTCCAAAGCTAATAACATAGCAGCTGCTGGAGATTCAAATAGCAGTGTTCCTAATCTGCAAGTATTTAGTTTAGTTGACATTGAGGCAGCTACAAATAAATTTTCATTTGAAAATAAACTCGGAGAGGGAGGTTATGGCCCCGTTTACAAGGTAAATTGTTGTTACTACATCTTTACACTCAAGCAATTAGCAGAAATATGAATCTATCTATAAAATAATTCCAATGTCATATTTTATTGCCAAATAGGATTCGGGACAGAGCATTTTTCACAATTGTTAATATGATTTGTTGTGATTTGTGTATAATAAAAGTAGTAGCACAATCGATTTGGACTATTTTGCTGATCTCTCAGTGGTCGAAACCAATGACGGAATTGTTTTTGTGGCTTCTGCATTTGTTGCTCATCAACAAGCTGTGAAGGATAGAGACCACGCATTCTTAACAAAGGCAGTTGAAGAAGCGTATAGAGGGGTAGAATGTGGGGATGGAGGACCTTTTGGTGCTGTTGTTGTGCGCAATGATGAAGTGGTTGTGAGTTGCCACAACATGGTCTTGAAGAACACAGATCCAAAGATTTTAGTTATCCCATATGCTTATGGATGGATGGTTTGTTCTCTCTCTGAGTTGAGAGGAGGCCTGGCTACCTCGAATTAGCCACAAATTCTGTTTTTGTTTTCCTCTCCTAGAGCCATTATGGGGGGATTTCGTAGTTTCTTTATTGAATCTAAGTTGTTTCAGTTGGTGATTGAGGAATGAGGGAATTTTTTCTCCCTTAAGATTTTTGAACGGGGAAAATATTACATGCAATCGGTGTTTATGGACAAAAGTGCAGCTCTTTGGACAATGCGGATTCTGGAACACACCATGAGTGGGGTTAGTCCTAAGCAATTCTTCACGTTCAGGGAAGGTGATACTGCTTATACGTTGCAATGGGGTTCCAACTCGTTTGGGCAGTACTTATCAGTTACAGAGCTTAAGGTAGGTGGGCTACGACGAATTATCATTATTCCTGCCAGAAAATTATAACAAGGATGGACAACTTTTGGAATTGAATTAAGAAGGCTATTGGAACCTTCTCAATATGCAGTGGGTGCATTGAAGTTTGTACTGTATAGGTCTAAGCAAATCCCAAAATACCAACCTACAAAGTCATATGTGGAAGCTGTCAAAGCTCTAGTGCAGGCAAGGTTGAAGCTCAACAAAGAAAAGGAAAAGTTTCAGGTTGGTACTGTGAAAAATGTTGTGGAGATTCCGTGTGAAAATTCCCAAGCACAGGTAGTAGTTTCTGAAACTCAGGCTGGAAGTTATCCACAAGCAGCCGTGGATGGTGAGGAGGGTGGACAAGGTGGTATTAATGGTAAGAATAAATTTGAGGAGAAAATCCTGGTAGGAAATAAATTCAATATTCCTTTAAAGACCAATTTGAATTCAAATTTGGTTGAGTTTGGAAAGTTGAGTGATAGGAGGAAGGCACGTTGGCTAGGGAGAGGGTTGACTGTGTGTGTGAATGAATATGGAAAGAGGCGGGTATCTTGGGATAGTGTTAAGGGTGGTAGACAAGCTGGCAAATTGGTGATAAGTAATACTGGCCATAATAAAAATGTGGGTCTGGGCCCAGCCAAGCAGAATGCCCAAGCCTTGTTAGGTAATAAAGAACCCATTTTGGGCTTGGGTCTGTCAAGCCCATCTAGTTTTGAGGCTGGAGAGAGTTCCTTTAGTGGACTAAGGGCTTTGGAAACTTTTCACAGGAATGGGTTTTGCCAAGTTCAGTTAGGAGTGATAGCATTGCCACGAAGGAGTTTGAGAGTTCAAGGAGCACACCTACCACATCGAAGCACCTTACGACATCGCTAATGGTTTTGTGGGCATGTATTCTACCTTAGCTGCGTCGGAAGTGGTGGGTAATGCCGGAGAGGATAGTGCGATTGCACTAGCGCAGCCACCAACCACATCGGAGCACCTTACTACGTCGCCGAAGGTTTCGCTGGGCATGTATTCTACCTTAGCTGCGTCGAAAGTGGTGGGTAATGCCATAGAGGATAGTGCGATTGCACTAGCATAGCCACCCACTGCGTCGACAGGACCAGCGGTGGTGGCCCAACCCTTTTACGTTCAGTTATTGTCGATAAGTGATCTGAAGGGGTCAACATTGGTGCTGGTGGGGTCATCGGCCACAATATCGGAACTGGTTATGACTCTCGCAGACCAGAAAGTTCCGGCGATGGTGTCTTTGTCTTCTCTAGTGGCATCAGAGGATAGGGATGAGGATTTTGTGGGTTCGGAAGGACCGGGTACTTCTGTTTTTGAGGGAGCTCAAGTAACTGGCCAAACTATAAGGGAATTAGTTGGAGATTTGGATAAGTCTTGGGGTAATTCTAAAGATTGGATATTACAATTGCGTGATGGCAGACAATTAGTGCTCCCATTATCACTATATCGTTCTCCAGATAGTATGTTAGTCTGCTCAAGTTTGGAGGGTGAGTGTGTACTAGGTAATGAATCTTGTACTAATGAGGGGCAGAGGGTTAGTTGGGTAGACAAGGGTGAGGGGTTAGTAGAGTCTGTGGTTCTTGGGTCAGAGAGTGAGTTGTGGGAATTTGGTGAAAGGTTGAGGTCTTGTGAGGGTGGTGATGAGCCTTTAGTTGTGATACCTTTGGCCACAGAAGGTCTGGTGGAGTTGGTGACTAGTCCTGTGAAGGAGATTAGGTGTAAGGAGAGTGTGGATAATTGTCAACTATCACAATGGGTAACCAATAGGATAAATGCTTTCAAGAAATCTATGGGCACATCATTGGAAGGTTTTGAGGAGTAGATTACAGGTTTGTTACTAGCCATTGAGGCCAGAAAAAAAGATAAATAAAAACTTGGGGTGGGTGATCAAATGAAGTTGGTCAAGTCAGGCCAGAAAGGTCAACGGGAGTTGAAGAAATTGTTGTCATCGTTGAATGTGGAGTATGATCCAAAAAAGGCAAGGAGTGCAAGTTCTGAGCGGGTTGTTGTGCCGTATCAATGAATGTGAAGATTATTTCTTGGAACGTTAGAGGGTTGAATGAGCAGGACAAAAGACTCAGGGTAAGAAACTTGATTAGGAGATGGGGGCTAGATGTGGTTTGTCTTCAAGAAACCAAAATGGGGCTGATTAATAAAGCGGTGATTCGTAGCTTGTGGGGTGGCCAACATGTTGACTGGTCTTGCTTAGGTTCTTGTGGAGCTTCTGGTGGGGTGTTGGTGATGTGGGACACTCGGGTTGTGAATAAAATGGAGGAAGCAGTGGGTGATTTTCGGTTTCTTGTAAGTTTACAAGTGTGTCAGATCAGTTTGTTTGGGCGTTTACTGGTGTTTATGGTCCTAATTTACACCGAGACAGGAGGTTTTTATGGGAGGAACTCTGTGGCTTGTATAGCTAGTGGAGTATCCCATGGTGTGTGGGTAGTGACTTTAATGTGGTTAGGTTCCGTTCCGAACGGGGTCTAATTCTTTCACTACAGCTATGCGGGAGTTCTCCAATTTTATCTCGGAACAGGGTCTCATTGATCTGCCATTGCAAGGGGGTTCTTTTACTTGGTCAAATTCTAGAGAAGTTGCTTCAAAGGCTAGGCTGGACAGATTCTTGTTTTCTGCAGATTGGGAGGATAAGTTTCCATCAATTTCTCAAAGACGGATGTCTAGAGTGTGCTCGGATTACTTTCCAATTGTCCTTGAGGGTGGATCTTTTCAGAGAGGGAGTATGCCGTTTAGATTTAAGAATATGTGGCTTAAGGATGAAGGTTTTGTGGATAGGGTCCGGTTTTGGTGGGATTCCTATCAGGTTCATGGTGCACCGAGTTTCATTCTGGCCAATAAATTAAAGCTCTTAAAAAATGATTTGAAAAGACGGAATGTGGAGGTGTTTGGTCATGTTGAAGTTCAGATTAAAAAATTGTGGAAGAACTTAAGTGCTCTAGAGAATATGGAGGAGAGTCGGGGTTTATTAGCGGAGGAAAGGGTAGAAATGGGAATAATTCGTGATGAGTTAGAAAGAGTTACTCTGCTGGAAGAAATAAGTCTTTGTGTTAGGGAAGGAGACAGGAACACTAAATTTTTCCACCGCATAGCTAACTCTCATAGGAGGGTTAATTCTATTGATAGGCTTATGGTGGATGGGGTGTTGTCTTCGGACCCGGCTGCTATAGCAAATTGTATCTCTCAGTTTTAGAGGCGGTTTTATTTGGAGGATGTGGCTCATAGACCTATCTTAGATGATGTGGATTTTTTCTAGTATTTTGGTGGAAGATGCAAGTTGGTTAGATAGGCCTTTTGAGGAAGAAGAGGTGTTTGGGGTGATCACTGACTTTAATGGTGACAAGGCACCTGGCTCGGATGGCTTTTCAATGGCATTCTTCTAGTCTTGTTGAAGTGTTTTGAAAACAGAAATTATGGCTGTATTCCACTATTTCCATACTCAGGGGGTGTTTGAGAAGAGTCTTAATGCTTCGTTCCTTGCTCTTATTCTCAAGAAAGTGGATGCTGAGGAGATCAAGGACTTTCGGCCTATTAGCTTAGTTGGTGAGATTTATAAGATTATTTCTAAGGTGTTGGCTAATCGGCTTCGTAGGGTGGCGTATGGGATTATTTTGGATTTACAAAATGCTTTTGTGAAGGGCAGACAAATTTTGGATTCCGTCTTGATTGCTTTTGAATGTATTGATAGTAGATTGAAGTCAGGAGTTCCAGGTGTGTTGTGTAAATTGGATGTGAAGAAGGCGTATGATCATGTGAGTTGGGACTTTTTAATGTATATACTTCAGCGTTATGGTTTCTCAGAGAAATGGAGAAAATAGATAAGATATTGCATTTCAACTGCAAAGTTTTCTATTCTGATCAATGGTAGCCCATTGGATTTTTTTGGAAGTTCTAGGGGGTTTCGGCAAGGGGATCCTTTATCTCCTTTGTTGTTTGATATTGTGATGGAGGCATTAAGTCGTATGTTGGATGTGGCTGCCTCCGCCGGGCAATTCTCGGGCTTTTCTGTGGGTAGTACGGCTGGTCCATCAGTGCTGGTGTCTCACATTTTATTTGCAGATGACACTTTGATTTTTTGTGATGCTGAAACTTCTCAGATTGCTAATTTGAAGGCAATTCTTGCTAGATTTGAGGAGGTGTCAAGGCTTCATATTAATTTGGGGAAATCTGAACTGGTACCTGTTGGTGGGGTACACAATTTGGAGACTTTAGTGGGTCTGTTGGGGTGTGGACAGTCTTCTTTGCCCTTGAAATATTTGGGCCTTCCATTAGGTGTAAAATTTAAGGATTTATCTGTTTGGAATCCTATTCTAGAGAGAATGGAGAGGAGATTAGCAGGTTGGAAGAGAATGTATCTATCTAAAGGAGGTAAGGTGACACTCATTAAAAGCTCACTCTCATCATTACCTACATACTTTCTTTCCCTTTTTTCTTTACTGGGTAAGGTGGCAAAGCGTATGGAGAAATTACAGAGAGATTTTCTGTGAAATGGGATTGGTGGTGAATCTAAAATACATTTAGTAAATTGGGCCAAGGTATGTAGGCCTTTGCAGGTTGGGGGTTTGAGTATAAGGCGGTTGGAGAACTTTAATTCTGCTTTGCTAGGAAAATGGTTGTAGAGGTATGGCATGGAGACAAATGCTTTATGGAGGAGGGTTATAGAGGCAAAATATGGGAATATTTGGGGTGGTTGGTGTACGAAAAAGGTGACAGGTCCTTATGGGGTCAGACTGTGGAGATACATTATAAGCAGCTGGTTGAACTTCTCTAAATTCCTTGTTTATGATGTGGGGGATGGTACTAGAGTGAAATTTTGGAAACATGTGTGGTGTGGGGATTGTACTCTCTAAGAGGCCTTTCCGGAGCTTTATTGTCTTAATAGGTCAATGGATTCCTCAGTGATTGAAGTTATGGGTTGGTCTGCTAGGAGATTTCACTGGAATGTGCAATTTCGTTGTCCACCACAAGATTGGGAAGAAGAAGCTTTTGACCGGTTTATGGGGTTGGTCTATTCTTCGACAGTGCAGGGGTTTGGCTCAGACAAGGTTTGATGGAAACCTGCAATGAATAAAGGTTTTGAGGTTAGAGGTTATTATAGCTCCTTCTACCCTTCTACTTTTGTTTCCTTTCCATGGAGAATGATATGGCAATCGAAGGTTCCTCCAAGGGTGGCTTTCTATTCTTGGTCTGCTTCCTTAGGTAAGATCTTAACAACAGACAACCTTTGTAAAAGAAGATTGATAGTGCTTGACTGGTGTTATATGTGTAAGAGGTGTGGAGAGTCGGTGGATCATCTTCTACTTCATTGCTCCATAGCTTGGGAGTTGTGGTCCTTAGTTTTCTACTTGTTTGGCATTCAATGGGTTATGCCTCATACTGTTCTTGAGTTGTTTAAGGCTTGGTAAGGAAAGTTTGCGCGACATCGTCACATTGATGTTTGGAGATGAGTGCCTCATTGCTTGATTTGGTGTGAAAGGAATGCTAGAAACTTTGAGGGTTGTGAACATTCTTTGTTGGAGATTAAGTCTTTTTTCTTACACACTCTCTTTCAATGGAGTGTGGTTTTTTCTCATTTTTCTTGTTCTTTATTTTCTTTTTTTCTTGACCATTGTTCTTTTGTTTCCTGATTTGTGCCTCCATAGTACATCCCCAATGTACTCGGTTTGACAATATTTCTATTATTAATAATATTCTTACGTTACTTATCAAAAAAAAAAAAAAAAAAGTAGTGTCATTTATAGACTTCATAAGTCATGTTTGGAGTTATGAAAAATGTTGTGTCCTAGCAATACTTTTATCAGCATGGGTAGAAAATGTCTCAAAGTATCTTTTTGGGTGAATAATACCAATCATAAGTGTGTGTATTATTCATCAGGGTGTGTTACCAAATGGAAAAGAAATAGCAGTGAAAAAACTTTCAAAAACATCTACGCAAGGATTTGAGGAGTTCAAGACTGAGGTTATGCTTACTGCAAAACTACAACATGTAAATCTTGTGCGAGTTTTGGGATTTTGCATTGAAAGTGATGAACAAATACTAATCTACGAGTACATGCCAAATAAAAGCTTGGACTTCTACCTCTTTGGTCTGATATCTTTCTTACTTCCAATTACAATATTTGAGATATGTTAAATGCAATTTTCACATCTTAGTGCTCTATTAGCCCCAATATGATTATATAACTGATTGTTGTAATATGGAATTTGTCATAGACCCTATCAGACGGGGCCTATTGGATTGGAAAAAACGTATTGACATTATTGAAGGAGTAACTCAAGGGCTTCTATATCTCCAAGAATACTCAAGAATGATAATAATTCACCGAGACTTAAAATCTAGTAACATTTTACTGGATGAAGAGATGAAGCCGAAGATCTCAGACTTTGGCATGGCTAGAATTTTCAAGAAAGATGAACACGAAGCAAACACAGATCGGATTGTTGGAACATAGTAAGTACCTCTACATGATAAAGCTTTATAGCCCATGATTTCTTGTTACGTAATTAAAAATGCTGTTTGATAATTCAACAATGCAGTGGTTTTATTCCTCCTGAATACGCTCGAAAAGGTGTATACTCCACTAAATCTGATGTTTATAGCTTTGGAGTTCTACTTTTACAAATCATAAGCGGTAAGAAGACTGCTTGTTATCATGGCTTGGATGAGAATCTAAGCCTCCTAGAGTATGTAAGTTACTTTAACAAACATTGCTAGAACCAATCTTGAATTTGTTTTCTTTTGTTGTGTATTATGTATTTCTGCATTTCAAAATGATGGTCAATATTCAATATTTCAGGCATATGAGCTATGGAAAGAAGGCAAAGGCATGGAATTTATGGATCCAACTCTAGATGATACAACTTCATCATGTAAACTAATTCGATACATGCAAATAGCTCTTTTATGTGTTCAGGAAAACGCAATTGATAGGCCATCAATGTTGGAAGTTTCCTCAATGCTAAAAAATGAAACTATAGTTGTGACAAATCCCAAAAAGCCTGCTTTTTCAACGAAAAGAGATGAAGGCGACGAAAAAGACTCCAGATTTCAAGCTTTACAGCTAGAAATTTGTTCGGTTGATGATTTAGCAATCACCCAAGTGGTTGTTCGTTGAATGTGAAGGTCTTCATGGAACAAACACACACATATCTATATTCTTTATCTATATATTACTAAAAGTTGAAGCGTAGCATTTAATATTGTTACGCTCATGTTAAGCCATGTAAGTAGCCATGTTTTATCAAATTTTTTATACAATTTTTAAACATTAAAAGTTAATTAGAAACTCTATTATATTACAATCAAAATATCATATTTAATTTATCTTATTATTAACTATTCTTATTTATTATTAAATTTTTAATTCCATTTGAACTTTTCATATCCCCACTACTCTCTACCTTAACTTTCTTCAACCTTTCTCATTTCATTTTAACTTTTCATATCCTCACTAATCTCAATATTACTATTATTTTTTCTTTTTATCTTTCTTTATTTTTGACTCTTCTTATTCTTATTCTTATACTATAAAATTGTCATTCCCTTTCTTATTCCATGCATAATTTCTATTTTTCCGCACACAAAAAGCCTCTCTCTCTCTCTCTCTCTATATATATATATATATATATATTTTTTTTTTTCTTCAGTTTTTGGTATATATATTTTTTATTTTAGTGTAACAGGTTGACCATCAAAACATATTGATGCAATATTGAAAGCTTCACCAAATGCATCGCAGAAATCAGTTTTAGACTATTAGAAGTCAGTTAGTTTACTAAAATTGGAATTGACTGGTAATCTAGTTTGATACGATTTAGTTTTGTGTTTTATATTGTTATTTTTTTTTTATTCTCATTGGTTTTTAAATGTTATATTATTGCATTATAAAGATAGTATATAAAAATATAATATTATTTTATTGCCGTTCCAAGGCTTTTATGCCACCGTTCCGGCCTTATTTAAGATAGGAGAATGAGGTTCAAGCAAAAGACTCCGGGTTTTGCCTAAGGCGAGTAGCAGACTCTGGTTTCAGTGCACGTGTGGAAGGCAACTCTGTTTAGCCAGCAAGCATAGGAAATAAATCCCCCCGGGGAACTTACTATTAATGCTAATCCATTAGTTCTAGCTCGAAGTTTGCCCTTAGTTGTCTCGAAGTTAGCTGCTTGGCATGAGTAGCTTGGCTTGCTCATGCGGGGCTTTGGAAAGAAAGTCACCAGGGAATTCATATACAAATCTTCTAATCCAGCTCGAGAAGTTTTATTTTGAAAAGTAGATCGGGAGTTCAAGCAGATGTTAAATTAGGGTGAGGTTTACTATTATAGTCTACAGGCCACTTAGCTAAACGAAATCCTGAGTATCGACTGTCGTGTGAGTCTCGACCAATGTGTAGCTGCCGTTAAAAGGCTATAAGTAACGGCATTCTCAGTTAAGATAACAGGATTCAAGCTTGCTTGTGTGTACGTGCTTGTTATAAGTAGATGTAGATGTGAAGGTGCCTAAGGAACCGCCCTAACCCCCTTAAATACGTTGTTAGAGGCGTTGGCTATTCGTAGATCTGTTATACAGGCGATTTAGCTACTTTCAATCCTTAGTTTAAACTCTTCAGTGAGTCTTGCTATCTCCCAGTCGTAACTGTACCTTAGGTCCACTCGCTATGGATGCGAAGAAAGTGACAAAGTCAACCTATAACCGCTTACCTTTGGAAACGCGCTAAAACAGGCCTATGGGTTCGCCTTTCTAATAGAAGAAGTATATCTAATTAGCCAGATCGTCTGAAGCATGAACAGAATCCTCTAAGTTTACCGCCCTACCCACTAATGGACTATGAGGGGGGCGAGCGAACGGGAACCGACCGAGAACCCGAACCGCTTGACGGACGGACCCCTTCATACTCGATTCATTAGGGTCGGGGATGAATGGAACCAATCAGAAGTGCAAATCGCGCAAGCGAAGCCGGGAAACGGACCGCAGCGCAACGACTAGGACTCGTGTCGGAGAAGTTTTGAGCGTGAGCTACCACTCATGCAGCGGCAAGGACCCGCAACTCTCGAAAGGGGCCACCAACCGCCCGAATCACTGTAGCAAACCCCCCCTTTACTCAATGGATAGCGCTTATCCTCTTTCAATCAACAAAATGAAAAATGGGGGAGAAATTAAATAAATAAAAGAAAGAGAGAAAGAGGCCTTTATTGAAGAGGCTTTGCACCTAAAATAGGACTAATGAAGATCCGGGTCTGGGCTTTCAAAAAGATGAAGATGCAAAGGGTAAAGAGAAAGTCTTTTGAACAACCAACCTGACATAAGGATTCTAGCTCGCCCACTTAGAGCGGATGGAGATTCTCGGACGGGGAAAAGCGGCACTCGACATCTATTAAACAACACCAAGAACAAAGCCATACCATGCCCTCGGGAGAAACTAGTGATGATTGCCATGAATGCTGCCCTCTCAACATGGTGCCCCTCTCAGTAGAGGGGCGTGAAAACGCCGTGGAAACTTTGACCGAATGAATAGGGATCAATTGATAGACATTTTTATTGAGAAAGAGAATCCAGGATGAACGCTTTTTTCGTTCGCTATGCGCTGACTGGATGCGTACTCGCGTGATCGATCGATGGACGGGGGAATTTGCGCGAATGACGAGACCGACCTAATAACCTAAAGTAAAGGCTCTTCCCTCTCTTGGTGGCGAATCTTGATTGACTGACACTAGGAACCGATTCGGAGAAACAAGAAGCATGGCATGAGATACGCGGCGGAAATTTTTCCGATAGCGAATTACTTGACTCGATGGATGGAGGGGGGGCCCTCCAACTCAAGCACGAAATCAATGTTGAGTCAACAATCACCGAGAGGGGCACCACCAAGCGAGATCGAGACCAGCCCCTTGTATAGGGTTCCAAACCTGCGCTTCTTCAAATATCCCATAAAAAAAGGTAGGGGCTTCAAAGCTTGACTAAGAAGCGCGAAACTTGACTTTGAGAAAGAAGCGCCTTATATTCTAATATTAGTAAAGGCGCCTTAGCCTATCTAAACGTAAGGGGCCTTTTCTTGCTCGTTAGCGCTTTAGAAAGATTGCAGGGCGCTAGCTTACTAATAAGAAAGGGCTTTTTCAGCTTGATTGGAATCGATTTCTATGATTGAATAGCAGAAGTGCTACTTAGTAGTAGAAACTCGGAGAGACAGACAGAGAGGGGACTCTCTCATACCTGCTAACTCCTAGGATGAGAAGTAGGTCCCTTGTTTTTGGCAGGAATGGTTTAGAGTTTAGGGTTTTAGGGTTTTAGGGGTTTAGGGTTTAGGGTTTAAGGGTTTAAGGGTTTAGGGTTAAGGGTTAAGGGTTTAAGGGTTTAAGGGTTTAAGGGTTTAGGGTTAAGGGTTTAGGGTTTAAGGGTTTAGGGTTAAGGGTTAAGGGTTAAGGGTTTAGGGTTTTAGGGTTTTAGGGTTTTAGGGTTTAGGGTTTAGGGTTTTAGGGTTTAGGGTTTAGGGTTTAGGGTTTAGGGTTTAGGGTTTTAGGGTTTAGGGTTTAGGGTTTAGGGTTTAGGGTTTAGGGTTTAGGGTTTAGGGTTTAGGGTTTAGGGTTTAGGGTTTAGGGTTTAGGGTTTAGGGTTTAGGGTTTAGGGTTTAGGGTTTAGGGTTTAGGGTTTAGGGTTTAGGGTTTAGGGTTTAGGGTTTAGGGTTTAGGGTTTAGGGTTTAGGGTTTAGGGTTTAGGGTTTAGGGTTTAGGGTTTAGGGTTTAGGGTTTAGGGTTTAGGGTTTAGGTTTAGGGTTTAGGGTTTAGGGTTTAGGGTTTAGGGTTTAGGGTTTAGGGTTTAGGGTTTAGGGTTTAGGGTTTAGGGTTTAGGGTTTAGGGTTTAGGGTTTAGGGTTTAGGTTTAGGGTTTAGGGTTTAGGGTTAGGGTTTAGGGTTTAGGGTTTAGGGTTTAGGGTTTAGGGTTTAGGGTTTAGGTTTAGGGTTTAGGGTTTAGGGTTTAGGGTTTAGGGTTTAGGGTTTAGGGTTTAGGGTTTAGGGTTTAGGGTTTAGGGTTTAGGGTTTAGGGTTTAGGGTTTAGGGTTTAGGGTTTAGGGTTTAGGGTTTAGGTTTAGGGTTTAGGGTTTAGGGTTTAGGGTTTAGGGTTTAGGGTTTAGGGTTAGGGTTTAGGGTTTAGGGTTTAGGGTTTAGGGTTAGGGTTTAGGGTTTAGGGTTTAGGGTTTAGGGTTTAGGGTTTAGGGTTTAGGGTTTAGGGTTTAGGGTTTAGGGTTTAGGGTTAGGGTTTAGGTTTAGGGTTTAGGGTTTAGGGTTTAGGGTTTAGGGTTTAGGGTTTAGGGTTTAGGGTTTAGGGTTTAGGGTTTAGGGTTTAGGGTTTAGGGTTAGGGTTTAGGTTTAGGGTTTAGGTTTAGGGTTTAGGGTTTAGGGTTTAGGGTTTAGGGTTTAGGGTTTAGGGTTTAGGGTTTAGGGTTTAGGTTTAGGGTTAGGGTTTAGGGTTTAGGGTTTAGGGTTTAGGGTTTAGGGTTTAGGGTTTAGGGTTAGGGTTTAGGGTTTAGGGTTTAGGGTTTAGGTTTAGGGTTTAGGGTTTAGGGTTTAGGGTTTAGGGTTAGGGTTAGGGTTTAGGGTTTAGGGTTTAGGGTTTAGGGTTTAGGTTTAGGGTTTAGGGTTTAGGGTTTAGGGTTTAGGGTTTAGGGTTTAGGGTTTTAGGGTTTAGGTTAGGGTTTAGGTTTAGGGTTTAGGGTTTAGGGTTTAGGGTTAGGGTTTAGGGT